>CM030359.1:113128654-113513654 GCA_017893485.1 Hemerocallis citrina
TCACGATTACGTGATTCGTGCTTGTTACTTGTTACATGATGTCTGAGTACATGGCCCTATAGAAACCCACCATTAGGCCTAAACATAATTTGTATGAATGTAGCAACCATGTGGTAAAAATCTGGAACGCATGAAGTGCTACCTAGATAGGACTAGATACAAGACCTGAAAACAACACGATCACTTGACACTTGTTACTTGTTACTTGTATATGATACTTGATTACTTGACACTTGTTACTTGTTACTCATTTACATGCTACTTGACACTTGTTACATGCCACTTGCACTATTTCATCTTGTCAAGCTAGTTGTTTCCGTTCTTGATTTAAAGTTAGTTCTCTATTTTGTTGTTACATCATTTCCATGGTATACTTGCTTCCGCTGTTAATCTATTCTTGTCTATCTTTCCAGTACTTGTTGCCTGCACTACAAGCGGCCCGTAACTTACATTGACGAGCGTTCTATTTCACTTTCCTTTTCCTGCAATATATTAAATTGCAGATTATGGTGATCACCTTCCCATTGGAATAGGTGAACAATGATTCTAGTTAGCTGGAGCTTTTGCTATATCTATTTATTTCTTGGTGCTTATCTTGAATAATTGTACTTGGTTACATGGATATTTGTATTGGGATTTTTGTCCCAGACTTGTGTTTTGTTCCAGACATGATTATTTAAAATTCAGTATTCTTGTTTCTTTTTAAGTAATCTTGTTAAGTACATTAATTCAGTTATGCATGCATGGTTGACTATTCTTCTTGTATCTCTCTTGTTTATACTTGTGCTTGTTGTAAAGATCCTGACAGCTTATGAATGGTGAAAGCCATTCGCTGGACATAGTCACGTATCCGTATTCCATATCTCCTTTTTGGAAAGAGGGGCGTGACATCCGTCATGGTCAGCAACAGCCCAAGCCTCCGTCGTCTTCCCCTGTTGCTGCCATCAACTCTTGTTGTTGTTTGTTGCTGTCTTTGTGTGTGTGTGCATGTGTCTCATGTGCACGCATTTCAGTTGGTGTGGATTCTCGTCTCTTGTTCATTCGTGTTCGTTGTTCGGGATCCGTTCCCATTATTCTAATCTTCATCTTCCTTTCCATCCTAATATCAGGCAAGTAGCTTGTATGTGTTCTTTTTGTCATACAAGTTAAATACCGTAAGTTGTCTCGCATTAATTGGTTAGTACCCTCTTGATGACTATATGTGTTAGTTGTTCTGTTCCTTCATCTCTTGATCATGAGTAGTACACAGTAGTTGACACCGTTGCATGAAAACAATTAGATTGGATTAGAATGGACATCTTGACTGTATGTTTGATTGTGACACATCATATGTTGTAGTAACTGTATATGGATGTTTTGTTAGATGTGATCTCTTATTATAGATTGTTTGTTCACATGCCATGCTGATTTGAATAGCCTATATGCCATGCTTTGTATGCCATCTTAGTTTTGGATCGTTTGCAATTGAGCTATTTGATGAAATGCATAACAGAACTTTTGTTTTACTGCTGCTCTATTTTTGTACAGTAATTTTGACCATGTTAACATTAGTAAACGGAATAAGTTTGTAAACATGATTTGTACCCTTCGTTTTCTAGTTTTCAGAACCTTCAACGGATCTGAATTCCGATTTTTGATGCATGAGTTATTGCTGTTTTACTGCAGTTATATCGTATATTCCACAATCTGAACTATATATATTCTATATGAAATATTATTTTAAAACTGATACTAAAAGTAGAATTTAAACTCTATATTTTGCTGAGTATGTTTAGACATGACTGGGATCAATTCCTAATTTTTGTGGAATTAATTAATGAATTTTGTATCACATTTCATGCTTAAGAAACCAAACGATGTATTTCCAACTACATGCTGTTCAGTAAAGAATTATGTTTTCAACACGATTCTATTTGTTTTTTATGAAAACTTTGCGAATATGAACTGTAGCCTGATTTGTCTATTTTATCATCCTTTCGAAGGATCTGAATTTCAAATTATATTTTATGAATTATCTCTGTTTTGGTATTTCTGTGTCTGAACTTTTAGAATTGAAATTTTGTTGCATTACTCTGTTTTCCTAATTTTATTGACTATACAATCTGTAATATAAATTCATAATTTTTATATTTTGAGATAGATATGTTAAGGAATCTTTCAGATTTTTTTTCAAATTAATTATGATGATTTTAAACTCTTTTCCTGCTTATAAACAAGATTTTGCTTTTTCTGGCTAAACATAACTTCTGTATTAAACACTGTTTTCAACCCTATTTCTGTGGCTAATGTATGACTTGTATATATGTGCTAGATTCGGCAGAGAATCTAGTATCTAGTTTTTCTGACGGATCTAGATTTGCAGTTTTTTAACAAAAGGAATCTTAGATTTGGTACAGTAGTGTCTTGCTATCTAGAACTGAAAGTTTCGTAGTTTTGATTGTTATGAGTTGTTTCATCGCCGTTTGTGTTCCTATTTCATCTTAGACTTATCTTTTGATCTTACCATGTCTTTAGCCCTGTTTGTATTCATTCACATCCGTTAATAATGATAAATAATAAAGTCGGGGTTTTTTTAAGGAAAAAGATTTAGTAGTGGACAATATAGAAATGCGTATTCAGAAGGGAACTCGTTTTCCCCACTGTTTACTGTGGTACCTACTGTTTATCTCTGGATGCATGAGGGCATGATCCATGACACCATTACTGTTACTGTTACTGTTTGTCTAAATATACTGCCCTATAGGTTCCCTTACAAAATCTTAAAATGAAACTATTTGATGTAGCAACCATGTGGTAAAATCTGGGACGCATGAAGTGCTACCTAGATAGTAATGAACATTAGACATAAGAGTAACTGTTTTCACTGTCACATCTTGTTACTGTTACTGTTGACTTTACTGTTACCGTTGACTTCACTGTTACCGTTGACCCATTACTATTACTGTTACACTCTTTACTGTTATTATGCCATCTCCTATTATCCGTAGACTGACATCCTTGTTGCTTATCTCCATGTCAGTACTTCCTGTTTTATTTTAGTTTTTCCCTGTCCTTTTTCCAGCTTGTACTGCTTGCGGCCCGGAACTTGCATTTAACGGGCGTTATGTTTTTCTGTCTTCGTATTTTCCTTGTGATTGCTATATGAGCAGGATTTGGTGACCCCTTGCCTACCAGAGTTGGTGAACAAAAGTTTTAAGCTGCATATTGGAAATTTGCTTAAATGTTTTGATAAACCATGAATTGTATTGAGACTTGTATTTGGTCTTGTAGCCCTAAGATATTATTTTGTTTCAGATCTTGTATTTGTTTGGAATATTTATTATTTTTGCTAATAAATACTATTGAGTTATAATTGTTTTTTCATGCCTGGTTCAGTATGTTGATATATTTACTATTGTGACGAGTCAAGTAGATCCGTACAGCTTATGGATGGTAAAAACTATTCGCTAGGCTTAGTCACGTACCGTATTTCGTATTCCTTTTGGAAAGCGGGGCGTGACACAACTATTGTACTCAACCTATTCCTAATAGATACAACGTGGCTGGTGAATCCTGCAGTTATTACTGCTAAACACGGTGGTTTCCTCGTGTGCCACTAGTGCCCCAATCCAGTCTGGATCACACCAAATGCCGTGACGATCTTACAGATACCCAACCACATATCTGTAACACCCCGAATTCCAAATAAGCATGAATTCGAAGTTCAACAGGATATTTACACTTCACTTCGTACAATTTTATAAGGAAATACAAACTTTTATACAATGATTACATTAACGCAGCGGAATTATAAATTACAACATGATACATGAATCAAATAACAACTTGAACTTTTCTTTAAGCAGCAATCATTCTTTAGTCTTGTCAATTACTTTATCCTTCTGTCACGCCCCGCTTTCCAAAAATGATTTTCATCATTCATAAGCTATAGGAACGACTCAACATCATAACAAGAAATATAACAAGATATGCACAACCATGCATGCATGAATAATTTATTAATCAACAGAAATAATTGAAACAAAATAATAATATCCCAAATAGTTTTCAAATTTGGATCAAAAGATAAAACTCGGGACTATAAGCCCATTACAAGATTCAAGTAGCAAAAGAAATAAATAACTCAAAAAACAAAATATTTAAAGTAAGTCTTTTTTCCAAGCAAAGCCTAGACATCTGCTCACCAATTCCAGCAGGCAATTGGTCTCCAAAGTCTGTATATATAAATATTAAAATATATATATATAGAGAGAAAACAAGACAAACGCCCTCAGTGCAAGTTAGGGCCACAAGTACTACAAGAAAGGGTATGAAAATAAGTGCAAGAAATGTGGAACAAGATTTAGAATCAAGAATGTATAACATAGTATAATAGGGATGCAACAAGTAGTGGGATTCAAGAAACTAGCAAGCAAGAAAGACAACTCAAGTGACAAGATTTGGTAACAAGTACAAGTAGTGGAACAAGTAACAAGTGAGCATGTAGTTGTATCAAGTATCAAGTAACAAGTATCACATACAAGTGTCAAGTAACCAGTAAAAGTCTCAAGTAACAAGTCTCAGGTAGGGTATCAAGTGTGTACAAGTGACTAGTTAATCTTAAGTCTAATGTTTAATTCTATCTAGGTAGCATTTCATGCATCCATACTTTTACTACATGGTTGCTACATACAATCTGTTACGTTTAGGCCTAGTGGTAGATTTTATAGGGCGGTGTACTCAGGTATCAAGTATCAAATAAGCATGGTTCAAGAATACAAAAATAATGTAACAAGTTCACGAATCAAGTTAGTGAAAGCACTAACAAGTTGAAGAACCAACCGTTGGTTCATGAATGCACAACAAGTTCATGAACTAAGTAATGAGTTCATGAATACGCTCAAGATACAACAAGTTCATGAACCAAGTACTGGGAAACACGGGCTCCCTTCTGAGTACACTTACCTATATTGTCCACTACTATGGTTTTTCCCTTAAACCCCGGCTTGTTATTTATTATTATTATCAAACAAGCATGAAAGTGTACGAAACAGGTCAAGTATACATGATCAAAAATAGGGAACAAGTCTAGGCTAGGTAGGATACATGTTCGAGGGTTAAAACAAATCAAAATATTAAGACCGCCGAGAATTCCAAATCTGGACAGCATGACGTTGCTGCAACAAAATTGCAATTTTCGTCGCTACAAGAATGCAAATGTGGATCCGTCAGAAGTTCTAGAAACTAGGATTCTGCTCAGTTCCAACGCATATAATTAAGACACATAAAAGTTGTAGCAATTGATGTCAAAACAGCAAATTATACAGCATTTGTGTTCAGCCAGAATTTGTAAAACTGAGTTTATACATATGAAACAGGGTTGAAACTTCATTAATTAATTCTAGAAAAATTAGGGAATGTTCTCTAGGGTGTCCAGTATCAGAATGAAAAATTTCAAGTCATTTACTTACTTGTAGCATAGTTGAAATAATTGTAAACCAAAGTAGTGCAGCAGTTTTTATGAATCTGCGATTGCAGACACCGCAGCAGTAAAATAGTGATATCTCCTAAACTGTAACTCGGAATTCAATTCCTTCGAAAGGGTGACAAACTAGACATGCGGGGCTGAGGTTCATATTCAGAACTCAAGTTCAGATTCTGGTGTTATCGGAGTCGAAACAGCAAGCCACGACAGGACAGAAACCAAATAAAACACTTTCTGTATGAAATGTATCAAAATTATATTAGTTGAGAACAAGTTTATTAACGAAGGGTTGTGACTCTTAGATCATGTGATAGATAAGGCGAAACATGAGATCATCAACGATAAACAAAGAGGAGTCACATTTACAATCTACTTGCAGTACTATCAAGGAAAAGCTTGTACTAGAAAACGAAATGTACAAGAAGATACTTGCCTATTAAGAGACGATTCTGAATATGAACAAGAGAATAACGGTTAAGAATCCCGAGCGACGAACCACGAACAAGAAGCAATAACACATGCGAGTCACGTGCACGACCAAAAGAGCAAGACACCAACAGATCGGATCCCCCAATCTTCCAAAATAGCAAACACCAAAACTCCAACTCAAATCCCCCACTTCAACACAACAGAAAACACCAACAGGAGATCCCCTCTACCCGAAACACCGAACAGCAAAATCACCCACTACTGCTTCATCTTCTTCCTTACTTCGACAGCGAGAAAGAAAGAGAGAGAGCGAGAGAGGGGACAACAAACGCGACGACGGCTAGTGACGGCAGCGGCAAGGGCGACGATGACGAGCGGCGGCATTGCGGTCGAGGAGCGATGGAAGCAGCGGAGACTGGCGGCGTTCGAGCACTCTGTTTCGCTCCAAAAATAGAGGAGACGAACAGCAAGGGGGTCTCGGCTAGGATGGCGATGGCGAGGCAATGGGGGGTTCTCCTATGGTTACGAGGTGAACGGAGAGACGAAGACGAAGGCGAAGAGCGGTGGCATCGCGGTGAGGACGCGACGAGGAGAGGGCGAAGTCAGCAATGAGTTCAAGCGGAAGTGAAAACGGTGTGTTTCGGTTGTGGTGGGGTTGAAGGCGGTGAGGAAGGGGCACAGGCAAACGGTAATGGGTTCGGGAGTGATGTGAGGCGAGGAAGACGATGGGAACTCGAGCTTCGAGTTCGGTAATGGCGATGGGTGAATGGCGATGGCGAAGGTGGGTTCGAGCGGCAATTCGACTCGGTGGATGGCGACGGGGATGAGAAGGCGGGGATGGGGATAGGAGGTAGATAACGAGTGGGAGATGGGTAATGGCAATGGGGCTCGACGATGGAGGCTGAAGGAGAGGTTGAAGAAGCTCGAGGATTGGTGGTAGGGATGATGAACAGTGATGGGAGGGTTTAGGCGGCTAGGTATTTGGAGTAGAACAGTAGGGTAATAGGGTTAGGTTTAAATAGTATAGGGTTATTAGGTAGCGGGTTTGAGGGGATCCAATAGGGGATTGAGTGAAAATTCATTATAATTAGGGAAAAAGAATTACATGAGATGAAACAATCAACTCTTCATGAAGAACGACAAATTAGAGCGGATAGGAAAAGTGCAATTTAAATAAATATTGGCACAAAATTGAGTCGAAACAAAATAGATGACTTTATTAGAATTGGAAACAAAATACAGATTCTCAAATTGATAAATAGAGTACAAGAATGAAATACAGTAGAAAATACGAATACAGGGAACAGGGGTTACAAATCCTACCCACCTTACAACAAAATTTCGTCCTCGAAATTTGCTTAGGCGGTACATAGGACAAGGCAAAAACAAACTTGGGAAATAACAAAACGGAGAGTTAAAGGGAACGGACAAGCAGTGGCAACATCAGAAAAAGAAGGAAGTGGATAACAACGATGTCAAATGGAATGCATGAAAGAGAATAAACGAAATCAAAAGGAAAGAATAGCGCAAGATAACAAGGAAGGAGATGAAGAAATAGACGGAGCCGGAATCGAAGAAATGATGGACAAGGAAGAGTTGAACCAAGTAATGATCAACGGATGAGGACGAATGTAATGCCCCGAATTCCAAATACACTGAATTCGAGATGTTCTACAGGATCTTTCCACTTCCTTTAGTACAATTTTACAAGAAAATTTAAACTTTTCACTTTACATCAGAGTTTACATCAATATTACACTTTACATTTGCACAGCGGAAGTAAAATTTACAACAATTAAATAAATGTACAACAACATGGTACAATCTTTAAGCATCCATTCCTCTTTAACCTTTAACATGTCATTTACCTGCATATAAGATTGTGGGTACGTCAGTTTATTCAACCGACGAACATTATACACGGCCATCCTCTCTATGCCGGAAATAGTATAACTTAATTTTCCATATTTAGCAAACACAAACTTGTCACATTTCAAACTAAAGGGACTACCCTATGGATGTCGTGTTGTGATCGTGCACTTAATCCTTAATGCATTTATTTATGTTACATGACACTAATGCGCACTTGTTCGGATTCTATGCATCCCATACTACATAGGTCCGAGGACAAGCCCTTATTCGTTCTTCATCTTTGTAGGGTTCAATCCCTCGTTATGACTTAATCTACTACTGTAACTACGGTAGTGTCTTAGATGTCCTATGATCTACGAGCCCATGTCCAGGCAGCCTGGAGGGAAATCCCACGCACTGTCACGACGCATCGGGCAGGCAACCTATGGACAATTCAGCCTCCGCCATGGAACAATGGCACCACCCATAGCCACTCGAACATCCCACGAGCGTCGCCACTGGGACGATAATTCTGGAGTAGTGCCCACGCCATGTCTTGACGCATCAGGCAGGCAGCCTGTGGATCACTCTCACACCGCTAATTCGATGGCCCCCATACTCATGTTTTTCTTCTACTTTCATCACGTCTCCACTATGTACTAATCCTTAGTTGTTATCAAAAATCATGAACAAAAATTAAATCTCTAGAGTTAGCCTCTCCACTAAACCGGACTTATTCATTCATTTCAACATGACCAACCTTGGTCTAATTTCATTTCATTTTCATTTCCAAATGCTGGGGGAGACTTAGCTACTCTTTTATTTCAATTTTCATTTCACAATTTCCAACTCATAAATACCCCATGTTGAGTTCTCATACACACATGTATATTCTCTTTTCAATTCATGACTTCTAATTTGTTCACAAGTCCATAACTGTACATGAATTTCATGCACTTTATCAATTATCACATCATATCAAATTTCACATTACTAACAAATATTCACAATTCACATTTCCATATTGTTCTCAAATGCGAATAAATTGCATTATGTCACACAATAAAGTTTCTTCTTGCCAAATAATCTTCTAATCTTTCATTTCACTTTATTCTTGTAAGTCATAATTTTTCACAAGGTATATAATTTCACATCATATAGAACCATATTTCTATTTATGCATTTTATCTCCAAATCATAGTTTATTTCATTCAAATAATCCCCAAATCATTTTTATAAAGTCCCTTACATTTTTAGGAGAATAACCATATTTTTTTCATAATTTTTGGACACTTAAAAACCCCAAAAAAATATTTTTCCCATTCTTGCCGATAGAAGGATTCGAACCCAGCACCCCAAGAACACAGCCCAGAGCACAGACCACTAGGCCGAACTATGCCAGCGTTATAAAGCGTGGCTAAGAGCATTAAATGCTCTCGGCCCACTGTTAAATTGTTTTTAAAAAAAACAAACAAACATAATGTCGCATACGGGATTCGAACCAGTCACCACAGAGAACACAGCCGCACATAGTGACCACTTGAGCTACATGCTCAGGTTGTCACAGTACGATTTAAAAATCTTTTTGAACCAATTTCCACTGTTGTTAAAAACGTCTCGATGTTCAATTAATCTTTGTTTCATATTGATTTCATAAAAATTACTGAAAAATTCCAGATTGATTTTACCTCACATGATTTTCATACCAGTATGCATAAAATAATTTTTGTACCAATAAAAATATATTTTCACACAATTCATTGAATTTTTCATTGGAACTACTATATTTCTCATTTTTCGACATTTCTTAGTAATTAGCCTTCTAATCTTTTTATCCACAATTTTTACATTAATTTTCTGCTATTAATCTTTTATTCAACATACAAATCTATATTTGAGTTTATCCATTCCCACATTAACTCAAAAGATCTCTTCGACACATAAAATAACATTAACAAAGTACTAACTTTTGCATATAATTTGTGATGATAATAAATGTATTTTCTTCCATAAATCTATGATCATAATCAAAGGCACATGCAACTTATAATTTTAACGATAGAACTACATACTATTTCCATGTCAACCATTCCATCAATTAGGGATCATTTTCTAAAATTAATGTGCATTCATATTAATCATTTTCATGCTTCATTGTTCAATATAATACTAGCATATTCCCACTAGAAATAAGGAGAATTAACCCACAACTCAAATTAATAATAAAACCACATACAAGTTAATCATAACATTTCGATCAATTCATAGACTAACTTCCCAATTAAAGTGTATTCTTATTAATATTTTTCATGCATCATTTTGATAATTAACTCTAGCATGGATCCCTATATTAGAAATAGGAAAAGTTACCCACCTTGTATGGAGAGAACAAACACAATTAGCAAAAAGTCCTTTGCGACGAGATGCACCTCCTCCTAGATGATGCGCGCACAAGCTCCAAGCATCAACCGAGCTCCTCTCCTTGGAATGACCGGCCTCTCCTCCTTGTTTGAATGCAACACAATCCCACACAATCTCTCAATCTTTTTAACTCACAACTTACTACTAAATAATGCTATTAGACTATAGGTTTGGAAGGATATAATTTGCATAAGAATACTAGCCATGGGAGGGGGTATTTATACTAGAAATCAAATAGAATGAAGGGCTAGGATTAACTAGTTGGTTGTAGGATGGAAGGCCAAGATGAAAGTAGGAGTTACAAAAACTACCCACAACCAAATAACCACCATGCCATGACTACCACTCAAATTTTTGAGTTTTCCCCCCAAGAATGCAACCGGCCAAGCACTTTTGTGCATGTTGCACGTGTACGTGCAATACACGTGCATGCCACTTGATCCAAAAAGTTGTACATTAAATTTTGTACAAAAATAAAATAGTATTAAAATTGTCTTCTACATGACAAGTTAAATAAAAAATAGATTAATCCATGGGCTTTAGTTTTGGGCCAAAATAGTTATTTTAAAATAAAATAAATAAATTACATTTTGGGCTTTAAGAAAAATGCTTTAAAATAAGGCTTTCTATTTATTTAAAGAAAGGCTTTTGTATAAAATAGTTTGAAAACTCATATTTAAATAATTATACACATCACAATAAAAATAATTATAGGATTTAATTCAACCAAAATATTGCATGTGCACACTACGTGCAAAATAAAATAATAATTTTTCATTAATTGAAAAATCAGGACATTACAACACTCCCTCCTTAGAATAGTTCCGTCCCCGGAACTACAGTCAAGAGTGAGAAAACAGACATACAACACACACACAAGAACAAAAAGATACAATCAAGCAAAAAGCTCAGGATAGTCCTTCAACATCCTCTCCTCAGACTCCCAAGTAGCCTCTTCAACCAAGTGGTTTCTCCAGACTACCTTGACCATCGGTATCGTCTTATTCCTCAAGACTTTTTCTCGACGATCAACAATCTCAATAGGAGACTCGATGTAATTTAGGTCTAACTACAAACCTTCCGGCACTTCAAGCAAATGATGACTCGGATCTGGAATGTAACCTCTCAGCATAGACACATGAAAGACATTGTGCACCTGAGACAACTCTTCCGGTAATTCAAGCCGGTAAGCAGTTTTCCCGATCCTTTTCAATATCTTATACGGGCCTATAAACCTAGAGGCTAACTTCCCGCCTTTGCCAAATCGAACCACACCTTTACTGGGCGATACGTTCAGAAAGACGAAGTCACCTACCTCAAACTCAAGGTCCCTTCTCCGGTTGTCTACATAGCTTTTCTGCCTGCTCTGAGCTTCCACCAACCTTTTCCTGATCAGATCAATCTTCTCAGAAGTTTGCTGTACAAGCTCAGGACCATACAATTTACGCTCCCCAACCTCAAACCAACAAACAGGTGTCCTACACTTCCTGCCATACAAAGCTTCGTATGGCGCCATCCCGATACTGGTCTGAAAACTGTTGTTGTAAGCAAATTCCACCAAAGGTAAATGCCTTTCCCAACTGCCTCCAAAGTCTAGTATACAACACCGAAGCATATCCTCAAGAATGCGATTAACTCTCTCGGTCTGCCCATCGGTTTGCGGATGAAAAACAGTGCTGAAATCTGTCTTGGTACCCAAAGCTGTCTGAAAGCTCCTTCAGAAATGCGAAGTAAACCGCGCATCTCGATCAGACACAATAGTTGAAGGAACACCATGAAGCCGGACAATCTCACCAACATACAACTCAGCTAACTTGTCCATCGAAGCAATGAGTTTCATCGCCAAAAAGTGAGCGGACTTGGTTAGTCGATCGACTATAACCCAAATCGCATCATTGCCTTTAGGACTCTTAGGCAATCCAGTGATGAAATCCATACTGATGTTATCCCACTTCCATTCCGGAATAGGTAACGGCTGTAATAGACCTCCGGGTCTCTGATTTTTTTCTTTGACTTGCTGACAAACCTCACACTTCGCCACAAATTCAGCCACATCCCGCTTCAAACCTGACCACCAGAAATGCTGTTTGATGTCTTTGTACATCTTAGTACTCCCAGGATGTACCGACAAAAGAGTAGCATGCGCCTCCTGAAGAATACTCTCTTTCAGGTCTGCCTGATTTGGAACACATAGTCTATCTCCAAACCACAGCACCCCATCCCTGATTTGAAATCCGGGCAACCTACCAGCCCCAACCTGCTCCTTCAACTCCAAAATATCATCTTCAACCTCCTGACTTGCAATGATCCTCCCATTCAGTGTAGGCTGAAGCCTCAACTGAGCCAAAGATGCTCCCAATCCTTGCAAGACAACCTCAATACCTGTTAGATCCAACTCCCCAATCAGATGCTTCTGAGTTGTAATCAAACTGGCTAAACTGCTATTGCGACTAAGTGCATCAGCCACAACATTAGCCTTCCCAGGATGATACTTGATCTCAGGTCGCATGTCCTCAAGCACTTCCAACCATCACTGCTGCCTCAAATTCAGATCCCTCTGCTGATATATATACTTCAAGCTCTTGTGGTCCGTGTACATGTTCAATTTCTCACCGTACACGTAGTGCCTCCATTGCTTCAGGACAAAGATAATCGCAGCCAACTCCAGATCATGAGTCGGGTAATTCTTCTCATGCGGTCGTAGTTGCCTAGACCCATAAGCGATTACTCTTTCTTCTTGCATTAAGACACAACCAAGCCCACGATGTGAAGCATCGCTATAAACGTCGTACTCAACACCTGCTCTAGGCAAAGCCAAAATAGGTACAGTAGTCAGCTTCTCTTTCAACTCCTGAAAGCTCGCCTCACATTGCTCAATCCACTTGAAGCTCACATTCTTCTTGGTCAGTCCAGTAAGCGGCACGGCTATCTGAGCATAACCTTGAATGAATCTCCGGTAGTATCCAGTCATCCCAAGAAAACTTCTGACTTCCTTCACTGTAGTAGGCCTAGCCCAATCTCTCACTGCCTCTATCTTCTGAGGGTCAGTTGCCACTCCCTCCTTAGAAAGGATGTGACCTAGGAATGCCACTTTAGATTTCCAGAAATCACACTTGGATAACTTGGCATACAACTTCTGCTTTTCCAGCTTCTTCAAAACTGCTGCCAGATGCTCGGTGTGCTCCTCCTCTGACTTGGAGTACACGAGGATATCGTCGATAAACACCACGACGAAAGAATCAATGAACGGCCTCAGAACTTTGTTCATTAAATCTATGAAAATTGCGGGTGCATTCGTCACTCCGAATGGCATAACTAAGAATTCGTAATGCCCATGTCGAGTTCTAAATGCAGTTTTGTGCACATCTTCGGCTTTCACTCGAACTTGGTGGTAACCTGATCGAAGATCTATTTTGGAGAAAACAGCTGCTCCTTGTAGACGATCGAACAAATCATCAATTCGAGGAATCGGATACTTATTCTGAACAGTGACCTTATTCAGCTCCCGGTAATCGATACACATTCTCATCGATCCATCCTTCTTCTTTACCAAAAGCACTGGTGCTCCCCAAGGTGACGCACTAGGTTGAATAAAGCCTTTCTCCAACAGTTCCTCAATCTGCTGTTTCACCTCATCCTGTTCCACCGGAGCCATCCTATACGGTGCTTTAGAAATGGGTGCACTTCCCAGTTGAACAGTGATGATGAACTCTACATCACGATGCAGGGGTAACCCAGGAAAATCTTCCAAGAACACTGTCGGATAGTCCCTAACCACAGGAATCCCTTGCACTTCCACAGGAGTCTCTTCCTTGCGGATAATTGCCACCAGCTTAGAACATTTCTGCTTCCCTTGGAAAGTGACTTCAGGTCCACCTGGAGCCTTCACTGTTACCGTCTTGGTCTTACACTCCATGCTTGCACTATACACCGACATCCAATCAATGCCAATGATAACATCGATGTAATATCCCGGACGGATATTAACTCATATAAATTATTATTTTATTATTATTTTATTTTAATTCCAAAATCGGATTACTTTGGCGATTTTTCGCCGGGTTGCCCACAAACAGTGCCTACGCACGTCTATCGGTCGGTGCGCATCCAAAGCGCATCAAATTGATAACGCAACTCTCCGAAGTAATAATAAAATTTATTTCACTATTATTTTCTAAATTAAATTATTTTTGGGAATCTTATGAGGATTTTATAAGAAGATTTTTGTATATACATACATGTACACATACATATAATTGTATGGTACTTAGTATAATATACCTACTATGTAGTATGTACCTTAGGGTAATATACTTGCTCTTGTCATGGTAACTTAATTAGAAGGTTAGGGTGATTAAGAGGGTTGAAAGAAGAGTTGTATGCATGAGATTAGAACTAAACCCTTCTAGAACCCTTATCCTTCCACCTCACCTATCCTACACCATAACCCTCCCCCCTAAGTCATGACCGGCCTCCTTCTTTTGAGGCTATTTTGTGCCAATGGGTGCACTTACCACCTTCGAGTTCTCCTATAACCCCCCCCCCCTCATTCACCTCCTTCTCTCATTTTAGAAAAACAAAAGAAAGAAAGAAAGAAGGAAAGGAAAAGAAAGAGAGAACAAATTAACTAGAGAGTTTTGTTTTGTAGGTAATAGAAGAATTCTAAAAGAAGCTTAGGGGAAGGAGAAGGTAGCAAAGCTAGTTCTTCCAACAAGTTAGAGAAGGTGGGGGTTTCTTCACTTCTTTGATTTTTGTTTGTTTGTTGTTTGGTTGTTTGTTGTTTGTATGGTTGTTTGACTTCTTCTTCTCACCCTCTTGTTTTGTTTTCTTTGAGTTTTTGTTGGGTGTATTGTTGTAGTAAGAAGTAAGAGTAAAAAGTAGTAGTAGTAACTACTAGCTTATAAAGATCATAGCTTTATTATTGTAGTTGTTGTTTGTATGTGATTGGACTAAAGAAACTCACATATTGCATAATGTTGAACAATACAACCATTGTGGGTTGTAGGACATAGTACATAAAGCATATGAACTCATTTTACAACCATTGTGGGTTGTAGGACCTTAATTGAACATTGAACTAATGTAATAATCAAAAAGATCTTCTCTTTCTTTACTAAACACTAGTTGTTACTTAATAAAAAGATCTTCTTTTTGTTTAATCACTAGTTGTAACTTAATAAAAAGATCTTTCTTTTTATTTAATCACTAGTTGTAGCTTAATAAAAAGATCTTTCTTTTTATTTTAATCACTAGTTGTAGCTTAATAAAAAGATATTTCTTTTTATTTAATCACTAGTTGTAACTTAATAAAAAGGTCTTCTTTTATTTTAAACACTAGTTGTAGCTTAAAGGATCCTTTTCTTTTATTTGATCACACTAGTTGTAGATATTCAAAAGATCTTCTTTTTATTTTTGATCACTAATTGTAGCTATCTTTTCTATTTACTAGAAGTAAAGTAAAATAAAATAATCCCTTCTTTACCACTAGTAATAAATAAGGTTAGTAAGCAACTAAGTAGTAGTATGCTAAATAATAAGTAGTAGTATGTAATAAAATGAAGTAGTAGTAGTAATAGATAGTTGTATGTTGTGATTTTATTGTGAATGAAGTAGTAGTAATAGATAGTTGTATGTTGTGATTTTGTTGTAAATAAAGTAGTAGTAGTAGTAAGTTGTATGTGGTGCTCTTGATAAGAATGAAGTAGTAGTAGATAGTTGTGTATTATGTTTTGACTAAAATAGGGGTAGTAGTAGTAGTAAAGTGTTGTAGGATTGCTTCTAAAAATATTCAGAAGCAATATTCATGCTTCTAATGTTGTAGCTTTGCTTCTAAAAATAATTAGAAGCCATATTTATGCTTCTAATGTTATAGGACTACTTCTAAAAATATTTAGAAGCCATGTTCATGTTTCACATGTTGTAGGATCTTTTCTAAAAATGGTTAGAAGCCATTTTTATGCTACTAATGTTGTAGGACCACTTCTAAAAATGTTAGAAGCCATATTCATGCTTAATTAGTTGTAGGATGTTTTCCCATCATGCTTTATGTTTAGGAGGTTGTAGGACTTTTGCTAAAAAATATCCTACCATGTTTACCATGCTTAGTTAGTTGTAGCTTTGCTTCTAAAAATAATTAGAAGCCATATCGATGCTTAGTTAGTTGTAGGATTGCTTTGAAAAATATCCTACCATGTTTACCATGCTTAGTTAGTTGTAGCTTTGCTTCTAAAAATAATTAGAAGCCATATCCATGCTTAGTTAGTTGTAGGATTGCTTTGAAAAATATCCTACCATGTTTACCATGCTTAGTTAGTTGTAGCTTTGCTTCTAAAAATAATTAGAAGCCATATCCATGCTTAATTAGTTGTAGGATTGCTTTGAAAAATATCCTACCATGTTTACCATGCTTAGTTAGTTGTAGCTTTGCTTCTAAAAATAATTGAAAGCCATATCCATGCTTAGTTAGTTGTAGGATTGCTTTTAAAAATATCCTACCATGTTTACCATGCTTAGTTAGTTGTAGCTTTGCTTCTAAAAATAATTGGAAGCCATATCCATGCTTAGTTAGTTGTAGGATTGCTTTTAAAAACATCCTACCATGTTTACCATGCTTAGTTAGTTGTAGCTTTGCTTCTAAAAATAATTAGAAGCCATGTTCATGCTTAGTTAGTTGTAGGACTTTTGCTAAAAATATCCTACCATGATTCTATGCTTAATTAGTTGTAGGATGTTTTATAAAATTATCCCATCATGCTTTATGTTTAGGATGTTGTAGGACTTTTTCTAAAAATATCCTACCATGCTTAACGTTTAGAATGTTGTAGGATTCTTTTCCTATCATGCTTGGTAATGTTGTAGGATTCTTTTCCTATCATGTTTAGTAACTCACTTATGCTAGAATTTCGTAGGATTCATTCCTAAAGTTTCCTATTATGCTTAGTGACTTAGTTATGCTTAGAATGTGTAGGATTCAATCCAAAAGTTTCCTACCATGTTTGGATAAATTTTATTGTGCCTAGAGTGTTGTAGGATCCATGATAAAATCATATACCATGCTAGTTTAATTGTTGGAAAGCGATATACCATGCTAGCTAAATTGTAAGTATTTTGCATATCATGCTAGTTTAAATTGAATACAAGTTGTATACCATACTAGATAAATGGTAGGGAAGTGTATACTATGTTAGTTTGATTGTAGGTAGGTAATATACCATGATAGTTTTATCTATGCCATACTAGCTTAATAGTAATTAAGTTGTGTACCATGCTAGTTTATATGGATACTCATGTTTACATGGTACCCATGCTTAGATAAGTGTGTGTTCATGCTATGTTAGTGAATGATCACGATTCATGCTAAGTAAGTAGGTATCATGCAGATTATTGATCATGTTAAGTTAAGGATACCCATACTAGGACGTTCATGCTTAGAGTAAAGAAACTACCCATGACTAGTTATAGTGATTTATGTTGGATTCTATACCATGCTAGAGTAATACATGATTAGAACGTTATAGGGGTAATGTTAGAATATCTACTATACCTTGGAATGATTGGATGTTATATTAGTTATCTATCCATGCTTGTGTTATGGTGATTAGCCAAGATAAGTAGTAAGCTTTCATGCTCGCTTGACTATAGTAGACTCTATGTCTAGGTCGTAGTGATTTTTATGCTTAAGCTCGATGAAAGCACAAGCATTAATAATATTCATACTTAGGAGTGTGATGGTGAGTAGTTCTATTTTGTAATTGGATTGCCTTAGGAAGATGCCTACGAGTGTATGTCATGCCTAAGACATTATAGGTCGAAGTAGTAAGATCGGGGAGACCACTAGCGATAGATAATTCGATAAAGGCGGTTATGTCGCCTTCGGATTCGTCCTTAGAAGACTACCGATCATAAACTACTAGTAGATCCCTTTGTTGCTTCTAATAGTAGAAGATTAAGTTTGCTAGTAAGCACGTTTGGTTGCTTCTAAGATTGATTACCTGTATGGTTGTTTGCACACGGTCGTGCTCGTACGTGGCTCGACTGGCCCGTATGTAGCTGTGGGTCTCATACGTAGCTTAGTCGGCTCGTATGTAGGTTATTGTCTCGTACGCGGCCCGACCGGCCCGTGCGTAGCTGTTGGTCTCATACTCGGCTCATTTGGCTGGTATGTACGTGGTTATCTCCTACGAGGCCCGCCTGGCTCGTAGGTAGTTATTGTTTCATACGTAGCTTAGTTGGCTCGTATGTGGTTATTACTCGTGTATAGCTTGTTAGCTAGTACACAGTTAGTTGTGCTGTCTAGGGTGATGTTACCACCCTAAGGGCTATCGACCATCAAGACATATGTTTCTACCCTAAGGAACTGTGGAGGAGTCACTCCTTGTGTACCGTCGAATCTTAACCAGGGTAGGTTGATCGAGGACCGGAGTATAGACAGAATCCAAGTCTAGGGTAGCGGCGTGCGTGTATATTCGCAACGGCCAAAGTCTTGGATCGATGAGCCACGAACCGGGTCCTGAAGGATTCTGGTAAATCTAGGTTGAGCGGCCTAGTAGAGTTGTCTTGCGAAGCCTAATTTAAGGCCTAGCATGTTGTGTTATAATGTTGTCATTCCTAGGATCGTTCGAGTCAGGGACATCACTAGGATAGTGACTTACAAGGATTGGTTTACTTAAACCCTTTTGCCGGGAGAGAGGGGTCAGTTGTAGGGGGCCCCTTACACTAACTCGTCCCTTGAGGTAGATCATAGGTGGTGTACTGGGTTGTACCTTCCCGTCAAAGGGATACGTACGGTGTCGTCTCACAAGTTGAGGACACGGGTTGCGTATCTCGCTCTGTTAATTCCTGAGGTACCGTGGCTAGGGGTGCCACAGGATGCATTGTGCAGTCCTGTGCTTGCGATACCCCAGAGGGTGCCACAGGGTAGGCTTTGCGCTACCCTGCGCTTGCGAAACCCTATAGTGTGATTTTTGGAATGACGCCCGATACATTGGGTTCGTCTAATTTGAGTGAGGTCCGGTTAGCCGGGTCGCGGTGGCGAACATAGACACCACGGGCGAAATGCAACAGTGGCACATGACCACATCTGCAGCCTCGCGAGTCACGTGTAGTTGTCAGGAACAGGTTGTGTGCAATTGGAATTCATAACACGGGTTCAATCCCTATATATGGAGAAACGGCTTGAGATGGAGCCGCATGTAGTATGGGCTGCATGTTGCTTTCGGAGACTTGCTGATATTAGAATAGGAGCATCCTAGTTCTATGTAAACATCGCATTATAGTCTAGTCATAGCACTCACAAACACTTAAACTACACTAACACCATTGCTGTATTTTGTATATTGTTTGGAAGATTCGCTGCTATATGATCAGCCTTTAAGCGTCAGTGAATACTGACGTCCCCACTTCCATAGGTACTGGATCGCCGAAGTACAAAGGCGAGATTCAAGAGGACTCAAGGCAAGGAAAGCAAGGAGTCAGTATTAAGTTTAGTTCCGCTGCAAAATATGTATTGATTCTGTATTAGTTAAGAAGTACTCTGATGTAAGATGTGAAGGTTGTAACACTTAGAAATGTAAAGGCAATATTGTAACTCCATTGTAAAGTATTACAGTTGTACGGTATTCAGACTTGTAACACTTTGTGTATTGAATAAAAAGTTTTAAATTCTCCTGTTTTTCTGTGTACTGTGACTAATTGAAGCAAAGATCTTGGCTTGTGTCTCGGTTTTCCAGTGTCGGAAATCGGGGCGCTACAATCGACTCCCAAGATAGTCAGCTCGATTAGATCAATGCCAAAGATTCGATCACCAATCATGATCTCACAATCAGCATAATACCGATCAGTGGTTAAAGTTTCCCCTGATGGAGTAGCTACTGCTAAGATCTTGCCTGGAAAAATCATTGGTTCAACTCCCAACACTTTAGCAAATTTAGGAGACACAAAAGTATGAAAGGATCCAGTATCGAACAACACAACAGCTTTCATTCCATTAAGATATAGTTCGCCTGTTACATAATACACACCATTACGTAATAGTTTCACAATATAAGCGGGAAAAGAAATGACAAAACTCTAAACACCAGCCCTCGTACCAGAGATGACCTGATCTGCCTCATCAGCATCAGCTTCCGTCAAGACAAATACTTGCCATGGTTGGTACGGCCTCTTCCCAGTCTGCTGTGTTGGTGCACTTTTATTACCATTCCGTGGTTTGAGACATTGAGATCGGTAATGTCCCGTTTCACCACAGTTGAAGCAGGTTACCGCAGGAGGTCTCACCACATTGTTCCCAGGTCCTCCAGCCACACTAACAGCGTTCGCCCCTGTCGGTTTGAACCTCTGTGCAGATGGTTGCCCCTTGAAACTCCCAGAATGTGCAGGCCTCTTTCCAGACTGCCAGTTATTCCTCCGGTTCTGAACAACATGGAACTGTTCCATATAAGCTTCTGTCGCTGCTGCCCTCTTCACCAACTTGTCGAATCTCCTGATACCAAGAGGTATCATCCGGGACCTCAAGCTCGGCCTCAATCCATGCTCGAACTTACGAGCCTTCTTAGTCTCATCCATCACCAGTTCAGGAGCATACCTAGAGAGCTGAGTAAACTTGGTCTCGTACTCTCTCACTGACATGCCGCCTTGCTGTAGCGACAGAAACTCCATTGCCTTCTTCTCCTGGACGTCGGAGGGGAAATAGTGACTGCGGAATTCTTCCAGAAATTCCTCCCAGCCAAGCACTATGCCTCCCATGGTCCTCTTCATGGATTGCCACCAAACCGCCGCATCCTTCTCCAGTTGCAGAGTCGCCAACTTGACCTTGCTGCCTTCCGGGGTCTCTAGCACCTCAAAGATTGTCTCCACTTGACGAATCCAGTTGGCAGCCGCATCTGGGTCTGACTTTCCCTCGAATACGGGTGGTTTCATTCTCTTGAACGATTCCACCAGCTTAATCGCCTCGGGCACTGGATTCACCGGCCCCCTTCCTTGGTTCATAGCCACTGCATTGAGCGTCTGGTAGACCCTCGCAAGTTCCGTTTCTAGATCCAAACCTTCCCCTTTCCTAGCTCCTCTTCTCGACATATTCTGATGCAAAAGATCTATTAAATTCGAAGTATAAGACAAGAATTTTAAACCAACTTGCATTTCATTGAATTCCAAAGTTTATACATTCGAATTAAAAACATTTTTGACATCAGAATGGAAAATAATAGAAGCTAAGACAGTCTAACTCCTACGGGTCCTCTTCGCTGCTCGAAGTACTTCCCGTAGTTCATCAACTTCGTCCTTCAGCACATCAGTCAGGTTCTTCCTCTTCTCGAGTTCCCATACTCGATGACTGAGAACAGAAAAATCGTCCTTCTGTTTCGCCAGCTGAGCCTCCAACAATCCGACTCTCTCTCGCAGTGTCTCTACCTGCCTCTGAAGAGAAGTCACAAGACTATTCGGAACTGGTTCTTCTTCTTCGTCAGAAGAAGAGTCATCAGATGAATCCGGAGGTGGGGTGATCTCTCGGGATTCAGGCCATTCTTCACCGTCAGAATCTGCTTGCCCTGGATAGTACTCGTCCTCGGAATCAGCTTGTCCAGAATGGTACTCTTCCTCAATGATATGCCAGTCGTCGCCTCCAGCAGGGTCGAAGTGATCAGCCATCTTAGAATAGAGAGGAGGAAATATAAATCTTAGAGCAACACAAATGTAAGTCACTTACATTTAAATCTCCAAACACACACTCTAATGTCCACATCTAGGGTGTCGTTCCTTATAAATTTGTACAAGTGTGGAAAACGTGGAAGCGTGGCTCTGATACCACTCTGTAACGCCCCGAATCCCAAATACACTGAATTCGAGATGTTCTACAGGATCTTTCCACTTCCTTTAGTACAATTTTACAAGGAAATTTAAACTTTTCACTTTACATCAGAGTTTACATCAATATTACACTTTACATTTGCACAACGGAAGTAAAATTTACAACAATTAAATAAATGTACAACAACATGGTACAATCTTTAAGCATCCATTCCTCTTTAACCTTTAACATGTCATTTACCTGCATATAAGACTGTGGGTACGTCAGTTTATTCAATCGACGAACATTATACACGGCCATCCTCTCTATGCCGGAAATAGTACAACTTAATTTTCCATATTTAGCAAACACAAACTTGTCACATTTCAAACTAAAGGGACTACCCTATGGATGTCGTGTTGTGATCGTGCACTTAATCCTTAATGTAATGCCCGAATCCCAAATACCCTGAATTCGAGACGTTCTACAGGATCTTTTCGCTTTCTTCAGTACAATTTTACAAGGAATTAAAACTTTTCACTTTACATCAGAGTTACATCATATATTACATTTACATTTGCACAGCGGAAGTAAAAATATACAACATTTGAATAAATATACAACAACATTGCATGAATCTTTAAGCATTTGTTCCTCTTTAACCTTTTTCATGCCATTTATCCTGCATACAAAACTGTGGGTACGTCAGTTTATTCAACCGACGATAATTATACATGGCCATCCTCTCTATGCCAGAAACAGTATAACGATTCTCATTTCTTAACAGATCACAAACTTGTTCACATATCAAAATAAAAAAGAGGGAAATCTTAATAATATCGTGTTGTGATTGTGCACTTAGTCCTTAATGCAATTAGTTAATTTACATGACACTAATGCGCACTTGTTCAGATTCTATGCATCCCATACTACATAGGTCCGAGGGCAAGCCTCTTAATTGTTCTTCATTTTCGTAGGATTCAATCCCTCGCCATGACTTAATCTACTACTGTAATTACGGTGAGTATCCTAGATGATCTATGAGTACAAGCAAGTGCACTGGACCCTGGAGGGGAACCCCACGCCATGTCTTGACTCATCAAGCATGCATTCTGTGGCAATTCAGCATCCTCCCTGAACACGATCCTCTTGCAGTCACCAAACATCCCACAAGCTTGGCTAAAGTCCGATCATTACTGAGTTGTGCCCATGCCATGTCTTGACTCATCAAGCATGCATTCTGTGGCTCACACACCCGCACCGTAAACTCTAGTTCTCATACTTATATTTTCTCTCACTTTCATCACATCTCCACTATGTACTAATTATTAGAATCATGAATAAAAATCAGAGCTCTAGAGTTAGTCTCTCCACTAAACCGGACTTATTCATTTCATTCTCACATGACCAACCTTGGTCTTCGTTTCAATTTTCATTTCATTTCATTTCCATTGCCGGGGGAGACTTAGCTACTCTTTTGTTCAATTTCCAATTTGAGCATTTCTAACTCATGCATTCATTTTTCATTGCCTCAGCATATCACGTTCTTAACTTTCATATTCATGTTATTCTCAATTCCAAACTATGATTCATTTCATGTAAATTCTCAATTCAAAACTATGATTCATTTTATGTAAATTCACACAGCAACAAATAGAGTTTATCAACATCAACCATAAGATCCACAATCTTCAAAATAAACAGAATAACGTTCTCTGATATGTCAAAACACTCTGGACAGTCGACTTAGAAAATACCAGTCGACTTGTACAGTCAATTCAAGTTCTTCATAAACACTCGGGAGAGTCGACTGCTGCACATGGCCAGTCGGCTGCTCCGTAACTTTCTATGCTCAAATGTCATTCACGTGACAGTCGACTGTCAACAAATCAGTCGTCTGTCCCGGCCCTAACAGTACATATCCATGTTCAGCTCAGTCGACTTGCTACTCGCATTAAGTTGACTGGACAGGTTCACATTTCAAATTAAGGAATCATCTTTCCATCAGTTCTTACATGCACATGCATCATGGTGTCAAATTACAATATACAAATTTATATTCATGCTGCATAAACATGTAATTTCTTAACTGTTCACTATCATTACGACAAGGAATTTCACATAACTAATATTTTTCTTTTCTCAAGGAAAATGTTAAACATGCGTTTACACTTGTTCATAACTTTCTTGCAGAGATGAAATATTAATCTCAATTTATTACACTAGGACAACACAATGGAAATATCTCATTTCATGGAATTGCTGGAATATTCATAGTTTAATCAATGCATCGGTCGGCTGTTCATAGCATCAGTCGACTGCACGGGTCATTCTTAGTTTCATTAATTATCACTAGTTCTTTTCACTTGTTCATGTCTTCTCAGTCATATGCAACATGGAAGATACGAAATTAGCATTTCTTATATCTTTTTAGTCTGTACACATGTACATCATGAAACATCTTAGCAAATCATAAAACATATGCCTCGTACCAGTCGACTTGTACATGCGACAGTCGACTGTACCGACCCATTTTCTTCTTATTTACAGTGTCGTTATTACACTATTAGTCTTTCACAATTACCATCATAAACATACTCAGGCAATTCTAATACGTTTGCATTTACTTCTCATAAGCATAGCAACAATCATCATAATCATGGCATATTTTCTACACTAGAAGTCCTGAGAAACGCCCACCTTATTGACGAAATAATCGAAATCCAGAAAAGTTCCTTAATGCAATTCACCACTCCTTGCTCCTTGCTCCTTGCTCCTTGCTCCTTGCCGAAAATCTCCAGAAGATGATGCCCGGACTCCACAAAATAACACACACCACTCTCTTACAATATAGTTCTCTTACAAAATTAATCTTTAGTGTAAAGGAATAATGGGTGAGAGGGGTATTTATACACCAAATGGAGTGAGATGGAGGGCTAGGATTCAGTAGATGGTTATTGGATCAAGGGCTAGGATGCACTAGGGAGTTGTAAAAACCACCCACACCCTAAATAACTACCCATGTCTCCAACCCACTTCTCATTCCAACCGGCCAAACAAAAGGGTGTGCTCTACACGTGTATGCAATATGCACGTGTATGCACCAATCACCCTACAAGAACTTGTACACAAATGACAAGTCAAAAAAGAGATGTCACACATTACAAGTTGTAGAAAATAGTAAAAGGGATTAAATCCATGGGCTTAAATTAATTGGGCCAAGATAATTATTTTAAAAGAAAATAAGTAAACTAACATTTGGGCTTTAGGAAAATACTTTATAGAAAACAATATTCTTATTCATCATGTTGAAAATAATAGCCAAAATATTACATGTGCACACTACGTGCAAAAATAAATAATTCTTCATATATTTGAAAAATCAGGGTATTACAACACTCCCTCCTTAGAATAGTTCCGTCCCCGGAACTACGATCAAGAGTGAGAGAAACAGAAAAATTACAACACAACAACAAAAAAAACGAAGATACAATCAAGCAAAAAGCTCAGGATAATCCTTCAACATCCTCTCCTCAGATTCCCAAGTAGCCTCTTCAACCAAATGGTTTCTCCAGACTACCTTGACCATCGGTATCGTCTTATTCCTCAAGACTTTTTCCCGACGATCAACAATCTCGACAGGAGACTCGATGTAATTCAGATCCAATTGCAAACCTTCCGGCACTTCAGGCAAATGATGACTCAGATCTGGAATGTAACCTCTCAGCATAGACACATGAAAGACATTGTGCTCGTGAGACAACTCTTTCGGTAATTCAAGCCGGTAAGCAGTTTTCCCGATCCTTTTCAATATCTTGTACGGGCCTATAAACCTCGGGGCTAAATTCCCGCCTTTGCCAAATCGAACCACACCTTTACTGGGTGATACCTTCAGAAAGACGAAGTCACCAACCTCAAACTCAAGGTCCCTTCTCCGGTTGTCTGCATAGCTTTTCTGCCTGCTCTGAGCTTCTACCAACCTTTTCCTGATCAGAACAATCTTCTCAGAGGTTTGCTGCACAAGCTCAGGACCAAACAACTGACGCTCCCCAACTTCATACCAACAAACAGGAGTCCTGCACTTCCTGCCATACAAAGCTTCGTACGGCGCCATCCCGATGCTAGTCTGAAAAATGTTGTTGTAGGCAAACTCTACCAAAGGTAAATGTCTTTCCAACTGCCTCCAAAGTCTAGTATACAACACCAAAGCATATCCTCAAGAATACGGTTGACTCTCTCGGTCTGCCCATCGGTTTGCAGATGAAAAGCAGTACTGAAATCTGTCTTGGTACCCAAAACTGTCTGAAGACTCCTCCAGAAATACGAAGTAAACCGCGCATCTCGATCAGACACAATAGTTGTAGGAACACCATGAAGCCTGACAATCTCGCCGACATACAACTCAGCCAACCTGTCCATCGAAGCAGTGAGTTTCATCGCCAAAAAGTGAGCGGACTTGGTCAGTGGATCGACTATAACCCAAATCGCATCATTGCCTTTAGGACTCTTAAGCAAGCCCGTAATGAAATCCATACTGATGTTATCCCACTTCCATTCCGGAATAGGTAACGGCTATAATAGACCTCCGGGTCTCTGATTTTCGGCTTTGACTTGCTAACAAACCTCACACTTCGCAACAAATTCAGCCACATCCCACTTCAAACCTGACCACCAGAAATGCTGTTTGATGTCTTTGTACATTTTGGTACTCCCAGGATGTACAGACAAAAGAGTAGCATGTGCCTCCTGAAGAATGCTCTCTTTCAGGTCCGCCTGATTTGGAACACATAGTCTATCTCCGAACCACAGCACTCCATCCCTGATTTGAAATCCGGGCAACCTGCCAACACCAACCTGCTCCTTCATCTCCAAAATATCAGCATCAACTTCTTGACTTGCAATGATCCTTCCATTCAGTGTAGGCTGAAGCCTCAACTGAGCCAAAGATGCTCCCAATCCTTGCAAGACAACTTCAATACCTGCTCGGTCCAATTCCTCAATCAGATGCTTCTGAGTTGTAATCAAACTGGCTAAATTGCTCTTGCGACTAAGTGCATCAGCCACAACATTAGCCTTCCCAGGATGATACTTGATCTCAGGTCGCATGTCCTCGAGCACTTCCAACCATCTCCGCTGCCTCAGATTCAGATCCCTCTGCTGATATATGTACTTCAAGCTCTTCTGGTCCGTGTACATGTTCAACTTCTCACCGTACACGTAGTGCCTCCATTGCTTCAGGGCAAAGATAATCGCAGCCAACTCCAGATCATGAGTCGGGTAATTCTTCTGATGCGGTCGTAGTTGCCTAGACCCATAAGCGATTACTCTTCCCTCTTGCATTAAGACACAACCAAGCCCACGATGTGAAGCATCGCTATAAACATCATACTCAACACCTGCTCTAGGCAAATCCAAAATAGGTGCAGTAGTCAGTTCTCTTTCAACTCCTGAAAGCTTGCCTCACATTGCTCAGTCCACTTGAAGCTCACATTCTTCTTGGTCAGTCTAGTAAGCGGCACGGCTATCTGAGCATAACCTCGAATGATTCTTCTGTAGTATCCAGTCATTCCAAGGAAACTTCTGACTTCCTTCACTGTAGTAGGCCTAGCCCAATCTCTCACTGCCTCTATCTTCTGAGAGTCAGTTGCCACTCCCTCCTTAGAAAGGATGTGACATAGGAATGGCACTTCAGATTTCCAGAAATCACACTTGGATAACTTGGCATACAACTTCTGCTCTTCCAGCTTATTCAAAACTGCTGCCAGATGCTTAGTGTGCTCCTCCTCTGACTTGGAGTACACGAGAATATCGTCGATAAATACCACGACGAAAGAATCAATAAACGGCCTCAGAACTCTGTTCATCAAATCCATGAAGATTGCGGGTGCATTCGTCACTCCGAATGGAATAACTAAGAATTCGTAATGCCCATGCCGAGTTCTAAATGCAGTTTTATGCACATCTTCAGCTTTCACTCGAACTTGGTGATATCATGATCGAAGATCTATTTTGGAGAAAACAGCTGCTCCTTGTAGACGATCGAACAAGTCATCAATTCGAGGAATAGGATACTTATTCTGAATAGTGACCTTATTCAGCTCCCGATAATAGATACACATTCTCATCGATCCATCCTTCTTCTTTACCAAAAGAACTGGTGCTCCCCAAGGTGACGCACTAGGTTGAATAAAGCCTTTCTCCAATAGTTCCTCAATCTGCCGTTTCACTTCATCCTGTTCCACTAGAGCAATCCTATACGGTGCCTTAGAAATGGGTGCACTTCCCAGTTGAACAGTGATGCTGAACTCTACATCACGATGCAGAGGTAACCCAGGAAAATCATCCAAGAACACAGTCGGATAGTTCCGAACCACAGGAATCCCTTGCAATTCCACAGGTGTCTCTTCCTTGCAGATAGTTGCCACCAGCTTGGAACACTTCTGCTTCCCTTGGAAAGTGACTTCAGGTCCACCTGGAGCCTTCACTGTTACCGTCTTGGTCTTGCACTCGATGCTTGCACTGTACACCGACATCCAATCAATGCCAATGATAACATCAAATCCCAAGATAGTCAGCTCGATCAGATCAATGCCAAAAACCCGATCTCCAATCACAATCTCGCAATCAGCATAATACCGATCAGTGGTCAAAGTTTCCCCTGATGGAGTAGCTACTGCTAAGATCTTGCCTGGAAAAATCTTCGGTTCCACTCCCAACACTTTAGCAAATCTAGGAGACACAAAAGTATGAGAGGATCCAGTATCGAACAATACAACAGCTTTCATTCCATTAAGATAGAGTTCTCCTGTTACATAATACACACCATTACATAACAGTTTCACAATATGAGCAGAAAGAAGAAATGACAAAAACCACTAAACATCAGCCCTCGTACCAGTGATGACATGATCAACCTTATCAGCATCAGCTTCCGTCAAGGTAAATACTCGCCCTGATTGGTACGGCCTCTTCTCAGTCTGCTGCGCTGGTGCACTGCGATTCTCCTTTCGTGGTTTGAGACATTGAGATTGGTAATGTCCCGTTTCACCACAGTTGAAGCAAGTCACCGCAGGAGGTCTCACCACATTGTTTCCAAGTCCTCCAGCTACACTAACAGCATTCGCCCCTGTCGGTTTGAACCTTTGTGCAGATGGTTGCCCCTTGAAACTCCCAAAATTGGCGGGCCTCTTTCCAGACTGCCAGTTGTTCCTCCGGTTCTGAACAACATGGAACTGCTCCATATCCGCCTCCGTCGCTGCTGCCCTCTTGACCAACTTGTCAAATCGCCTGATACCAAGAGGTATCATCCGGGACCTCAAGCTTGGTCTCAGCCCATGCTCGAACTTACGAGCCTTCTTCGCCTCATCCATTACCAGTTCAGGAGCATACCTGGAGAGCTGAGTAAACTTAGTCTCATACTCCCTTACTGACATGCCACCTTGCTGAAGTGACAGAAACTCCATTGCCTTCTTCTCTTGGACGTCGGAGGGGAAGTAGTGACTGCGGAATTCTTTCAGAAATTCCTCCCAGCCAAGCAACATGCCCCCTATGGTCCTCTTCATCGACTGCCACCAAACAGCCGCATTCTTCTCGAATTGCAAAGTCGCCAACTTGACCTTGCTGCCTTCAGGGGTCTCCAATACCTCAAAGATTGTCTCCACTTGCCGAATCCAGTTGTCAGCCGCATCTGGGTGTGACTTTCCCTCGAATACCAGGTGGTTTCATTATCTTGAATGATTCCACTAGCTTGATCGCCTCGGGCACTGGATTCACCGGCCCCCTTCCTTGGTTCATAGCCACTGCATTGAGCGTCCGGTAGACTCTTGCAAGTTCTGTCTCAAGATCCAACCCCTCACCATTCCTAGCTCCTCTTCTCGACATATTCTGATGCAAAGGATCCATCAATTTGAAGTATAAGACATGTAATTTAAATCAACTTGCATTTCATTGAATTCCAAACTTTATACATTCGAATTAAAACATTTTTGACATCAGAATAAAAGAAATAGCAGCTACAACAATCTAACTCCTACGGTTCCTCTTTGCTTCTCGAAGTTCTCCCCGTAGTTCATCAACTTCATCCTTCAGCACATCTGTCAGGTTCTTTCTCTTCTCAAGTTCCCATACCCGGTGACTGAGAACAGAAAAGTCGTCCTTCCGCTTCGCCAGTTGCGCTTCCAATACTCCAACTCTCTCTCGCAGGGTTTCCACCTGCCTCTGAAGAGAAGCCACAAGACTACTCATAACTGGTCCCTCTTCTTCATCGGAAGAAAAATCGTCAGATGAATCTGGATATGGGGTAATCTCTCGAGATTCAGGCCACTCCTCCTCATCAGAATCTGCTTGCCCAGGGTGATACTCGTCCTCAGAATCAGCCTGTCCAGGATGGTACTCTTCCTCAATGATATGCCATTCGTCGTCTCCAGCAGGGTCGAAGTGATCAGCCATCTTAGAAATAGAGAGGAAGAACATAAGTCATAGAGCAACACAAATGTAAGTCACTTACATTTAAATCTCTAAACTCAAACACACACTCTAATGTCCACATCTAGGGTGTCGTTCCTTATAAATTTGTACCAACAGGGAAAGCGTAGAAAGCGTGGCGCTGATACCACTCTGTAACACCCCGAATCCCAAATATCCTGAATTCGAGATGTTCTACAGGATCTTTTCGCTTTCTTCAGTATAATTTTACAAGGAATTAAAACTTTTCACTTTACATCAGAGTTACATCATATATTACATTTACATTTGCACAGCAGAAGTATAAATATACAACATTTGAATAAATATACAACAACATTGCATGAATCTTTAAGCATTTGTTCCTCTTTAACCTTTTTCATGCCATTTATCCTGCATACAAAACTGTGGGTACGTCAGTTTATTCAACTGACGATAATTATACATGGCCATCCTCTCTATGCCAGAAACAGTATAACGATTCTCATTTCTTAATAGATCACAAACTTGTTCACATATCAAAATAAAAGAAAAGAGGGAAATCTTAATAATGTCGTGCTGTGATTGTGCACTTAGTCCTTAATGCAATTAGTTAATTTACATGACACTAATGCGCACTTGTTCGGATTCTATGCATCCCATACTACATAGGTCCGAGGGCAAGCCTCTTAATCGTTCTTCATTTTCGTAGGGTTCAATCCCTCGCCATGACTTAATCTACTACTGTAATTACGGTGAGTATCCTAGATGATCTATGAGTACAAGAACGTGCACTGGACCCTGGAGGGGGACGCCACGCCATGTCTTGACTCATCAAGCAAGCATTCTGTGGCAATTCAGCCTCCTCCCTGAACACGATCCTCTTGCAGTCACCAAACATCCCACAAGCGTGGCTAAAGTCTGATCATTACTGAGTTGTGCCCACGCCATGTCTTGACTCATCAAGCATGCATTCTGTGGCTCACACACCCGCACCGTAAACTCTAGTTCTCATACTTATGTTTTCTCTCACTTTCATCACATCTCCACTATGTACTAATTATTAGAATCATGAATAAAAATCAAAGCTCTAGAGTTAGCCTCTCCACTAAACAGGACTTATTCATTTCATTCTCACATGACCAACCTTGGTCTTCTTTTCAATTTTCATTTCATTTCATTTCCATTGTCGGGGGAGACTTAGCTACTCTTTTGTTCAATTTCCAATTCACAATTTCCAATTTGAGCATTTCTAACTCATGCATTCATTTTTTATTGCCTCAGCATATCATGTTCTTAACTTTCATATTCATGTAATTCTCAATTCCAAACTATGATTCATTTCATGTAAATTCTCAATTCAAAACTATCATTCATTTCATGTAAATTCACACAGCAACAAATAGAGTTTATCAACATCAACCATAAGATCCACAATCTTCAAAATAAACAGAATAACGTTCTCTGATATGTCAAAACACTCTGGACAGTCGACTTAGAAAATACCAGTCGACTTGTACAGTCAATTCAAGTTCTTCATAAACACTCGGGAGAGTCGACTGCTGCACATGGCCAGTCGGCTGCTCCGCAACTTTCTATGCTCAAATGTCATTCACGTGACAGTCGACTGTCAACAAATCAGTCGTCTGTCCCTGGCCCTAACAGTACATATCCATGTTCAGCTCAGTCGACTTGCTACTCGCATTAGGTCGACTGGACAGGTTCACATTTCAAATTAAGGAATCATCTTTCCATCAGTTCTTACATGCACATGCATCATGGTGTCAAATTACAATATACATATTTATATTCATGCTGCATAAACATGTAATTTCTTAACTGTTCACTATCATTACGACATGGAATTTCACATAACTAATATTTTTTCTTTTCTCAAGGAAAATGTTAAACATGCATTTACACTTGTTCATAACTTTCTTGCAGAGATGAAATATTAATCTCAATTTATTACACTAGGACAACACAATGGAAATATCTCATTTTATGGAATTGCTGGAATATTCATAGTTTAATCAATGCATCGGTCGGCTATTCATAGCATCAGTCGACTGCACGGGTCATTCTTAGTTTCATTAATTATCACTAGTTCTTTCCACTTGTTCATGTCTTCTCATTCATATGCAACATGGAAGATACGAAATTAGCATTTCTTATATCTTTTTAGTCTGTACACATGACATCATGAAACATCTTAGCAAATCATAAAACATATGCCTCGTACCAGTCAACTTGTACATGCGACAGTCGACTGTACCGACCCATTTTCTTCTTATTTACAGTGTCGTTATTACACTATTAGTCTTTCACAATTACCATCATAAACATACTCAGGCAATTCTAATACGTTTGCATTTACTTCTCATAAGCATAGCAACAATCATCATAATCATGGCATATTTTCTACACTAGAAGTCCTGAGAAACACCCACCTTATTGACGAAATAACCGAAATCCAGAAAAGTTCCTTAATGCAATGCACCACTCTTTGCCCCTTGCTCCTTGCTCCTTGCCGAAAATCTCCAGAAATGATGCCCGGACTCCACAAAATAACACACACCACTCTCTTACAATATAGTTCTCTTACAAAATTAATCTTTAGTGTAAAGGAATAATGGGTGAGAGGGGTATTTATACACCAAATGGAGTGAGATGGAGGGCTAGGATTCAGTAGATGGTTATTGGATCAAGGGCTAGGATGCACTAGGGAGTTGTAAAAACCACCCACACCCTAAATAACTACCCATGTCTCCAACCCACTTCTCATTCCAACCGGCCAAACAAAAGGGTGTGCTCTACACGTGTATGCAACATGCACGTGTATGCACCAATCACTTTACAAGAACTTGTACACAAATGAAAAGTCAAAAAAGAGATGTCACACATTACAAGTTGTAGAAAACAGTAAAAGGGATTAAATCCATGGGCTTAAATTAATTGGGCCAAGATAATTATTTTAAAAGAAAATAACTAAACTAACATTTGGGCTTTAGGAAAATGCTTTATAGAAAACAATATTCTTATTCATCTTGTTGAAAATTATAGCCAAAATATTACACGTGCACACTACGTGCAAAAATAAATAATTCTTCATATATTTGAAAAATCAGGGTATTACACTTAATGCATTTATTTATGTTACATGACACTAATGCGCACTTGTTCGGATTCTATGCATCCCATACTACATAGGTCTGAGGGCAAGCCCTTATTCGTTCTTCATCTTTGTAAGGTTCAATCCCTCGTTATGACTTAATCTACTACTGTAACTACGGTAGTGTCTTAGATGTCCTATGATCTACGAGCCCATGTCCAGGCAGCCTGGAGGGGAATCCCACGCACTGTCACGACGCATTGGGCAGGCAACCTATGGACAATTCAGCCTCCGCCATGGAACAATGGCACCACCCATAGCCACTCGAACATCCCACGAGCGTCGTCACCGGGACGATAATTTCTGGAGTAGTGCCCACGCCATGTCTTGACGCATCAAGCAGGTAGCCTGTGGATCACTCTCACACCGCTAATCCGATCGCCCCCATACTAATGTCTTTCTTCTACTTTCATCACGTCTCTACTATGTACTAATCCTTAGTTGTTATCAAAAATCATGAACAAAAATTAAATCTCTAGAGTGAGCCTCTCCACTAAACCGGACTTATTCATTCATTTCAACATGACCAACCTTGGTCTAATTTCATTTTATTTTCATTTCCAAATGCCGGGGGAGACTTAGCTACTCTTTTATTTCAATTTTCATTTCACAATTTCCAACTCATAAATACCCCATGTTGAGTTCTCATACTCACATGTATATTCTCTTTTCAATTCATGACTTCTAATTTGTTCACAAGTCCATAACTGTACATGAATTTCATGCACTTTATCAATTATCACATCATATCAAATTTCACATTACTAACAAATATTCACAATTCACATTTCCATATTGTTCTCAAATGCGAATAAATTGCATTATGTCACACAATAAAGTTTCTTCTTGCCAAATAATCTTCTAATCTTTCATTTCACTTTATTCTTGTAAGTCATAATTTTTCACAAGGTATATAATTTCACATCATATAGAACCATATTTCTATTTATGCATTTTATCTCCAAATCATATTTTATTTCATTCAAATAATCCCCAAATCATTTTTATAAAGTCCCTTACATTTTTAGGAGAATAACCATATTTTTTTCATAATTTTTGAACACTTAAAAACCCAAAAAAAATATTTTCCCATTCTTGCCGATATAAGGATTCGAACCCAGCACCCCAAGAACACAGCCCAGAGCACAGACCACTAGGCTGAACTGTGCCAGCGTTATAAAGCGTGGCTGAGAGCATTAAATGCTCTCGGCCCGCTGTTAAATTGTTTTTAAAAAAACAAACAAACATAATGTCGCATACGGGATTCGAACTAGTCACCACAGAGAACACAGCCGCACACAGTGACCACTTGAACTACATGCTCAGGTTGTCACAGTACGATTTAAAAATCTTTTTGAACCAATTTCCACTGTTGTTAAAAACGTCTCGATGTTCAATTAATCTTTGTTTCATATTGATTTCATAAAAATTACTGAAAAATTCCAGATTGATTTTACCTCACATGATTTTCATACCAGTATGCATAAAATAATTTTTGTACCAATAAAAATATATTTTCACACAATTCATCGAATTTTTCATTGGAACTACTATATTTCTCATTTTTCGACATTTCTTAGTAATTAGCCTTTAATCTTTTTATCCACAATTTTTACATTAATTTTCTGCTATTAATCTTTTATTCAACTTACAAATCTATATTTGAGTTTATCCATTCCCATATTAACTCAAAAGATCTCTTCGACACATAAAATAACATTAACAAAGTACTAACTTTTGCATATAATTTGTGATGATAATAAATGTATTTTCTTCCATAAATCTATGATCATAATCAAAGGCACATGCAACTTATAATTTTAACGATAGAACTACATACTATTTCCATGTCAACCATTCCATCAATTAGGGAACATTTTCTAAAATTAATGTGCATTCATATTAATCATTTTCATGCTTCATTGTTCAATATAATACTAGCATATTCCCAATAGAAATAAGGAGAATTAACCCACAACTCAAATTAATAATAAAACCACATACAAGTTAATCATAACATTTCGATCAATTCATAGACTAACTTCTCAATTAAAGTGTATTCTTATTAATATTTTTCATGCATCATTTTGATAATTAACTCTAGCATGGATCCCTATATTAGAAATAGGAAAAGTTACCCACCTTGTATGGAGAGAACAAACACAATTAGCAAAAATTTCTTTGCGACGAGATGCACCTCCTCCTAGATGATGCGCGCACAAGCTCCAAGCATCAACCGAGCTCCTCTCCTTGGAATGACCGGCCTCTCCTCCTTGTTTGAATGCAACAAAATCCCACACAATCTCTCAATCTTTTTAACTCACAACTTACTACTAAATAATGCTATTAGACTATAGATTTGGAAGGATATAATTTGCATAAGAATACTAGCCATGGGAGGGGGTATTTATACTAGAAATCAAATAGAATGAAGGGCTAGGATTAACTAGTTGGTTGTAGGATGGAAGGCCAAGATGAAAGTAGGAGTTACAAAAACTACCCACAACCAAATAACCACCATGCCATGACTACCACTCAAATTTTTGAGTTTTCCCCCCAAGAATGCAACCGGCCAAGCACTTTTGTGCATGTTGCACGTGTACGTGCAATACACGTGCATGCCACTTGATCCAAAAAGTTGTACATTAAATTTTGTACAAAAATAAAATAGTATTAAAATTGTCTTCTACATGACAAGTTAAATAAAAAATAGATTAATCCATGGGCTTTAGTTTTGGGCCAAAATAGTTATTTTAAAATAAAATAAATAAATTACATTTTGGGCTTTAAGAAAAAGGCTTTAAAATAAGGCTTTCTATTTATTTAAAGAAAGACTTTTGTATAAAATAGTTTGAAAACTCATATTTAAATAATTATAAACATCACAATAAAAATAATTATAGGATTTAATTCAACCAAAATATTGCACGTGCACACTACGTGCAAAATAAAATAATAATTTTTCATTAATTGAAAAATCAGGGCATTACAACGAATGCAAGGGATAGAGGAAAGCAAACAATACAAAGAACTAGAAGCAACAGGGGATCCTGGGACCTGTGGATTATGAGCCCATCACGCTTCCGCTGCGCTACTCCGATGGTGATGTCCTAAGCAACATACATGTCGCTGTAGGCCATATGACACCAATCGACGAACCGAGCAGGAAGACAAAACTGAGACACCAGGATCAAGGAGAGTAAAGGCTTAAGATAGATATAAATAAATAATGCAAAATGAATATAAAGTTTGGCTTCAATTTAAATAATTAAAAGATATGCTATAGATCAAAACTAATGGCTTTAACAAAAATAATAATAACAACAAACATTAATGATAAAAATAATAATATCAATAATAATAAAATAGTAATAACAATAATAAAATAATAATAACAATAATATTAAAAATAATAATAGCAATAATAATAACAGTAATAAAAATCATCATAATCATACTGGTAATAATAATAATAATAAAATTAAAAATGTTAACAATACCGATAATAATGATAATACATACATGACAGAATAGGATTCAACACATTTATGAAAATAATAATAATAATAATAATAATAATAATAATAATAATAACAATAATAACAAAATATATATATATTAACAATACTGGTAAGAATAATAATGTAAGACAGAATATAATTTGGGTTCAATATTTTTTTTTGTATGAAGGTAATTCAATATTAACAACAATAATAAAATAATGAAAACAACAATAATAATAGCAATGGTAATATCAATAATAATAATGATACCAATAATAATAACGAAAACCATAGCAATAATAATAACATTATAAAACAAAATAAGAATTTGGCTTATCAACTATATAAATAAATCAAACAGGAATGTATATATAGTCGATCAATTATAAATAGAAAGTGAAGTCAAAATACACCATTAATCCCAATCGTAAGAAAACAGGGAGACTATTCACATAGAATAAGAAGTCAAAAGTGAAGAGATAAAACCCAAATATAAAAAGGTTGATAACCATACAAACAACAAAGGAACACAAACTTTAAAGGTGATATAAAAAAAATAGTTTTGGAAAAATAACCAGCCAAGATACATAGAAATACGAACAAATTTAGCTAAGTAAAGAAAATATTAATAACAATGAATGTAAAAGACAAAATAATTAGTGAATGTTGACATTATAATCGATACTCGAAAAACACCTTAAAGGGTAACGAGCAAAATATGCCAAAATATATATATGCAAGAAGACTTAAAAGGAGTTCATTAAATATTACAAAAGTAAGCGTCAAATCATTAATTAGGACGTAAAAACAAAAGTAAGTGAGAAATCTAAAATGTTAAAGAATTGGAAAACGGTAGCAATAATAGTAATTCACAAAAGAACGAAAACTTAGACCATAGTTAATGCACTCAATCTTAACATAAATGTAAAAAAAAAATTTGTAAACACAAAATAGAGTAAAATCAACTATACTAGTTCAAATTGTATGGAAACATAAAGTGTAATTGTATAAATAAAATGTCATAAAGAAAATATTTCTTTACAATTAGTTTCATTATATAAGTAAAAGGTCTTGAAATATCAATTAGCAAATAGGTAGAAAATCTTGCCTTCTTAACATCAAGTTGCATGTTTGCCTTCACGACATTAGGCTACAGGTTGCCGTCTGGATATTCGGTTGTACATTTTGCCTCCCCGACATCCAGTTGCAATTTGCCTCCATTGACATCGAGTTGTATATTTGCCATCTCGACATTAGGTTGCACCGAAATGGTGAAATGGAAAAAATAACCTTCCATATGCATAGGGACATGGGACATTTAATTTAAGTATGATGTTATGTTTTGAAATTCGTGATATGAAAATAGTAGAAAAGTAAGAAATGGAGTTGAAAGGCACACAATGGAATATCAAAATAGATATATAGATTATAAATATCAAACACAATAGTACAAAATAGTAGTAGTGAAAATGGTTTATAAAAATAGGGAGAGAAATGGAATGAAATACATGCATAAGCACAATGCAAATGTGAATGAGAAAATTAATATGCAGTGTAGAAAATTTACAAAATAAATATATCATAAAGATATACAGTAACGTAGGAATTAAACAAGCCTCTAACATGTCGTTGAAGATCCACCGATATCGATCGACGAACCAAACGGGAAGAAAAGAATGGATAGCATCGGAATTTGAGGAGAAGATGGGGAAGAAATAACTAGTATGATACACAATATGAATCAACAAATGAAGATGAATGCAAGGAACGGAAAGCAATGAATGACACACGAGCTGAAATAAGAAGGGATCAACGAGGCAAGCAGAAATAAGAGATTTCTTGCACCGGAATCAAAAGAACATGGTTATGGCAGGAATAAATTTATACCCAATATGTTATCAACAAATCAGGACGACTGTAAGATATGGAAGGAAACAAGGAATCAAAGAATTGAATATGAAGGGATCAAAATGACTGGGATAAGACTAGTGTCCCGATCGAGTTGATTATCAAATAATTCATGTGGTTGCATGACCTGTTTGATATTGAGTTAATCCTGACTGAGTCAACCCCATCTAATGTATTAGTCAAACTAACACATTAGCCAAACCTGGCACTGAACCACTAAAAACCTTGTCACGCCCCGCTTCCCAAAAATACAGAATACGAGCGCGTGACGAAGTCCAATGAATGATTTTCATCATTCATAAGCTGTAGGAACGACTCAGCATCATAACAAGAAATATACAAGATATACACAACTACGCATGCATGAATAATTTATTAATCAACAGAAACAATTCAAACAAAATATTAATATCCTAAATAGTTTTCAAATCTGGGTCAAAAGATAAAACTCGGGACTATAAGCCCGTTACAAGATTCAAGTAGAAAAAGAAATAAATAACTCAAAAAACAAAATATTTAAAGTAATTCTTTTCTCCAAGCAAAGCCTAGAACGTCAACTTACCAATTCCAGCAGGCAATTCATCTCCAGTCTGTATATATAAATATATAAATAAAAAAAATAGAGAAAACAAGACAAATGCCCTCAGTGCAAGTTAGGGCCGCAAGTAGTACAAGTAAGGTTATGAAAATAAGTGCAAGAAATGTGAAACAAGATTTGGAATCAAGAATGTATAACATAGTATAATAGGGATGCAACAAGTAGTGGGATTCAAGAAACTAACTAGCAAGAAAGACAACTCAATGGACAAGATTTGGTAACAAGTACAAGTAGTGGAACAAGTAACAAGTGAGCATGTAGTTGTATCAAGTATCAAGTAACAAGTATCACGTACAAGTGTCAAGTAACAAGTAATAAGTCTCAAGTAACAAGTCTCAAGTAGGATATCAAGTGTGTACAAGTGACTAGTTAATCTTATGTCTAATGTTTAATTCTATCTAGGTAGCACTTCATGCATCAATACTTTTACTACATGGTTGCTACATACAATCAGTTACGTTTGGGCCTAGTGATGGATTTTATAGGGCAGTGTACTCAGGTATCAAGTATCAAGCAAGCATGGTTCAAGAATACAAAAACAATGTAACAAGTTCACGACCCAAGTTCGTGAATACACTAACAAGTTCAAGAACCAACCATGGGTTCATGAATGCACAACAAGTTCATGAACCAAGTAATGGGTTCATGAATACGCTCAAGAAATAACAAGTTCATGAACCAAGTATTGGGAAACATGGGCCCCCTTCCGAGTACACTTACCTACATTGCCCACCACTAAGATTTTTCCCTTAAACCCGGGTTTGTTATTTATTATTATTATCAACCAAGCATGAAAGTATGTGAAACAGGTCAAGTATACATGATCAAAAACAGGGAACAAGTCTAGGCTAGGTAGGATACATGTTCGAGGGTCAAAACAAATCAAAATATCAAGAACTCCGAGATTCCAAATATGGACAGCATGACGTTGCTGCACCAAAACTGTAATTTCCGTCGCTACAAGAATGCAAGTGTGGATCCGTCAGAAGGTCAATAAACTAGACTCCTGCCCGGTTCCAATGCATATAATTAAGACACATAAAAGTTGTAGTAATTGATGTTAAAATAGCAAACTATACAGCATTTGTGTTCAGCCAGAATTTGTAAAACTGAGTTATACATATTAAATAGGGTTGAAACTTCGTTAACTAATTCTAAGAAAATTAGGGAATGTTCTCTAGGGTGTCCAGTATCAGAATGCAAAGTTTCAAGTCATTTACTTACTGGTAGCATAGTTAAAATAATTGTAAACCAAAGTGGTGCAGCAGTTTTTATGAATCTGCGATTGCAGACACAGCAGCAGTAAATCAGCGATATCTCCTAAACTGTAACTCGGAATTCAATTCCTTCGAAAGGGTGGTAAACTAGACATGCGGGGCTAAGTTTCATATTCAAGACTCAAGTTCAGATTCTGGTGTTATCGGGGTCGAAACAGCAAGCCAAGACGGGATAAAAACCAAATAAGACACTTTTTGCATGAAATGTATCAAAATTATACTAGTTATGAACAAGTGTATCAACGAAGGGTTGTGAATCTTAGATCATGTGATAGATGAGGCGAAACATAAGATCATCAACGATAAACAAAGAGGAGTCTCATTTACAATCTACTTGCAGTATTTTCAAGAAAAAGGTTGTACTAGAAAATGAAATGTACAAGAAGATGCTTGCCTGTTAGGAGACGATTCTGAATATGAACGAGAGAATAACGGGATAAGAATCCCGAGCAACGAACCACGAACACGAAGCAATAACACGTGCGAGTCACGTGCATGACCAAAAGAGCAAGACATCAACAGATCGGATCCCCCACTCTTCCAAAACAGCAAACACCAAAACTCCAACTCATATCCCCCACTTCAACACAACGACAAACACCAAAAGGAGATCCCCTCCACCCGAAACACCGAACAGCAAAATCACCCACTACTGCTTCACCTTCTTCCTCACTTCGACAGCGAGAGAGAGAGAGCGGGAGAAGGGGACTGGCGACAGCAAACACAATGGCGACTGGCGACAGCAGCGACGAGGGCGACGATAATGAGCGGCAGTGCTGTGGTCTCGGAGCGACGGCAGTCGCGGAGACTGGCGGCATTCAAGTGCTCTGTTTCGCTCCGAAAATGGATGAGACGAATAGCAGGGGGGTCTCGGCTAGGACGGCGACGGCAAGGCAATGGGGGGTTCTCCTATGGTTGCAAGGTGAACGGAGAGACGAAGGACAAATGTGAAGAGCGGTGTCATCACGGTGAGGATGCGATGGGGAGAGGGCAAAGTCAGCAATGAGTTGAGCAGAAGTGAAAACAATGGGTTTCGGTTGTGGTGGGGTTGAAGGCGGTGAGGAAGGGGCACTGGCGAACGGTAATGGGTTCGGGAGTGAGGTGAGGCGAGGAAGATGATGGAAACTCGAGCTTCGTGTTCGGCAATGGCAATGGGTGAATGGCGATGGCGAAGGTGGGTTCAAGCGGCAATGCGACTCGGTGGATGGCGATGGGGATGAGAAGGCGGGGATGGGGATAGGAGGTAGACAACGAGGGGGAGATGGGTAATGGCGATGGGGCTCAACGATGGATGGTGAAGGCAAGGACGATGAAGGAGAGGTTGAAGAAGCTCGGGGATTGGTGGTAGGGATGATGAACAGTGATGGGGAGGGTTTAGGCAGCTAGGTATTTGGGGTAGAACAGTAGGGTAATAGGGTTAGGGTTAGGTTTAAATAGTATAGGGTTATTGGGTTGTTGGTTATTGGGTAGCGGGTTTGAGGGGATCCAACAGGAGATTGAGTCAAAATTCATTATAATCAGGGGAAAAAAATTACATGAGATGAAACAATCAACTCTTCTTGAAGAATGACAAACTAGAGCGGATAGGAAAAGTGCAATTGAAATAAATATTGGCACAAAATTGAGTCGAAACAAAATAGAGGACTTTATTAGAATTGGAAACAAAATACAGATTCTCAAATTGATAAATAGAGTACAAGAATGAAATACAGCAGAAAATACGAATACAGGGAACAAGGGTTACACCTGCATAGAAATTGTGGGCACGTCAATTGCATACAACTGATGTTAGGAGATAATACATCAATTTCTCTTACTTAGCAAGCACACACTTGTCACAAACAAAGCTAAGGGGGACTATCTTATTGATGTCGTGTGTGAATGTGTACTTAGTCCTCAATGTAGTTATTTATATTTAATGACACTAATGCACACTTGTTCGGATTCTATGCATCCCATACTACATAGGTCCTAGGGCAAGCCCTTAATCGTTCTTCATCTTGTAGGGTTGGATCCCTCGTTATGACTTAAACTACTATAGTAAGTACGGTAAGTATCCTATATGTCCTATGAATTACAAGCCCATGTCCAGACAGCCTGGAGGGGAATTCCACGTCGTGACATGATGCATCATGCAGAGCCTATGGATAATTCGCCTCCGTCATGGAATGTTGGCACTACGTAGTCACCAAACACACCACAAGCGTCGCTACGGTCCCAATAATTCCGGAGATATATCCATGCTATGACATGACGCATCAAGCAGGAAACCTATGAATACTCTCACACCGTAGATCCGGGACCCTCATACTTATGTTTTTCTCTTACTTTCATCACATCTCCACTATGTGTCTAATCCTTAGATAATAGAATCATGAATAAAATTAATACTCTAGAATTAGTTTCACCTCTACATCTGTCTTAACCATCTGTCATTAACCATGACCCAAACTTGGTATCTTATCATCACATTTCTCATTCAAAATTTTCATTTATGCCGATAAGAGGACTTAGCTAAACTCTAGTGTTAAACTCGTTTCATGTTCATCAAAATTGAGAGTTCATGTTCACAAATTCCATATTTCATCATGTTCTTTTAGTTCATTTTTCCTTGCACAATTTACATAATTTTAAACAATCTCATATTTAGTCTTACTCAATTTTTCCATGTCACAAATCTCATTTTTAATCTCTACACCCGAAAGGAAAATAATTCTTTCAAAAGGAAATTTTGTTTTCTTTAATTAATCAAGATTATATTCTAAGAAATTTTATTAATTTCTTCTCCAAATATACTTCTAATTTCCATTATACTAAGTCAAATATTGTAGAAATAATTCTCATGAAGTCTAAGTATTTTTAGAAGAATTCTAATAATTTTTCTCAATTTTTTATACACTTAAGATTCTATTTTTAAAATCAAAATAGAAAAAAAATCAAATTTTCCAAAAAGTGGCCAAGGCGGGATTCGAACCCACGCACAAACCCCCCGCCAATGAACAGTGACAACCTCAAATCGCACCCGCCGACCAGTAAGGCCAGAGTGACTAACTGTTATATAGGGAAGTTAAATTATACTTAAGTTTTGGCTCTCGATTTTGAGAAAAAATCAAATTTTCAAAAAACAGAGTCTCTTAAGAGACTCGAACCTAGGACCAAGGGCTCAACAACAGAAATGCTCCCAAAATGCACCGAATGACCAGTAGGTCTGAGTGACTAACCAGTATGAGATTTTGGTTAAAATGTTTTTGTATAAATTACACTGAATCTAGTTCTTCTTGTAGCAAACTCGATTTTTCTCAATTTATTTCCACTTATAAAATCTAGATCTTTTCCAGAATAATATTCTTTGTAAAACAGTAACTTATACTTTATTAGATGATCAAAAATCTCATTTTTACACATAATAGACTACTTTTCTTTAATTCTTTGAAAAAGTGAATCATGAATACATTTTCGACATAGATATATTTCTTTTTAGTGGAGTCTCTTATCAACATGTTCCCTTTTCATTCACAATGTGTTCATACAATTATTCTTTTTCACTCTTTAACAAATCAAGTTCTTAATTTAGTCATATCTTACAAACTAATCATTTTCTTATGTTTCAAGAGGCAAAATGGATGATAATTCTAGTGACTACAATATTACTTACATATGGCAATTAAAAACACACTTTTACCACAAATCATTCTATTTCATAATCCATGAATACTAGTTTGAAATCTATAATTCATTCATAGGCACAATTCTTCACATATTGCATTCTACAACTCATTCATAAGCAATTTTTCATATAATCATGATTCATCAATTCTAGCATGCAATTATACTAACAAACCATCATAACAAATCCTAATTAATAAATTCCAACTTATTTTACTAACTTTTCATGTAGATCAATTAGAGTTTCTTTTCTTCTTAGTCTCTTCAAACAAATGTATGGCAATTCTTCCTACTTATTTCTAACATATTCACAATTCCAAATCCTAGCATGGTATCTATGTTAGAAGTTTGAGAAATTGCCCACTGATATGGCTAAAAATGGGGGTTAATCGGGACCGTCCAAATCAGGTACGAATCTTGAGATCCGGGGGTAAAACGGTAATTTCGCCTACAAAAAGGACCAAAATGGATATTGGGTCTCCTCTCCTAGGACCCAATAACCCACGAATGGATCCACCAACAAGAGGGTGCGGGTTTTAACCCGCTGCGCACCCAATCCAACAAGATAGAATCAAGGTCCCTGATTAATCACGATCAACGGCCCTGATGAACATCTATCTTTTCACTAGGGTTTGGGGATTAAATTCCTTATCTGATTACGGGGAATATACCTTATCAGATTACATTCCTAATCTGTTTACAAGGAGAATATTCCATATCAGATCACGGGGATTACATTCCTAATCTGATCCTCGAGATGCCTATAAATACCCCCCATCCATCTCCATTAAGAGGTAATCAATCTTTCACCAGTTTTTACGCTCATTCATAGTCTTCCTAGATTACTGACTTGAGCGTCGGAGGGTGCATCGCCGGGAACAACCCCGGTGTCTCGCACTTTTTGCAGGTCTACAGCGGGATCGACGACCGAAGCCTGACGGAATAGGTATACAGGTTTACTATTCAGTTTCCCTAAGGATCCACAAATTCATCTGTTTGCCCCCACACCAAATTTAGCGGCAACAGATTGGCACCGCCTGTGGGAAGCTAACGAATAGGAACCTCTCCTCTTCCCCAAAAACAGGTTTTCTCCAGCCATGCCACCTCGGAAAGTCAGATCAAGGGGGTCCAACCGAGGACCCAACCCTGATCAGCAGCAAGAAGTTCCCAACAATCCTTCTCAACAACAAGGGCAGCTTCCCCTACCGCGGAAGACCCGCTTCAACAGAACCTTCCCCCTCCTGATCCAAAGGGTCCTCACCCTCAGAAACAACCCCTTCATCAAGAACAGGTCTCCATCCGCAACGCCTCCACTGACTCTATGGCCACCCATCACCCCCGAGCCTCTGGTCGCCACAATACAGCCCCTAACCGCCAGAAAGAGGATGATCTCCGCCGCCATCTGGAAGAAAAACGGGCCCGAGAGGGAGCCTCCCACCAACACTATCCGGGCAAGCGGTCTACTCGCCACCGGTACCACAGGTCCCCCGTCCGCAGAGGGAGGAAGGAGTCCCCCGATCATTACCGAAGAAGGCACTCTCCCGCGAGTCGGCAAGAGCCCAGGAACAATGAGGCACCAATCACCCGTGCCGAGTTCCAGCAGTTCCAAGCGACCGTCCTGCAGGCTCTCAACCTTCGTCAAAATCCTAATGAGCCAAAGGTGCCATCCCCTCCTCCAGTCCGAAGCCCTCACCGACGGTCCCCATCTCCTCATCCTGCTCCTAGCAACTCCCGGCGTACCCCAAGTCCTCGCCGCTCCCGAAGTTACCGTCGCCGTAGCCCTCGCTCTCTCTCATACGAAGACGAGTCTCGTGGCTCGGCAGATTACCGTCGGAGAGATGACACCATGAACCGCCGTCTTCATGAAGTAGAAAGACGCCTGGGTCAGATAAACCGAGAAGAAGAGCTCAGGGGGAGGACCCTACGTCCTAGCCGACCCCCTTTCTCCCGAACCATAGTGGACGCACCTGTCCCGTTCGGCTTCAAACCTCCCCAATTTGAGACTTACATCGGGGAAACCGATCCAGTTGATCACATTGAAAGTTTTAAGACCTTGATGCTCCTGCATCAAGCTTCCGATGCCCTCCTCTGCAAAACCTTCCCCGCAACTCTCAAAGGACCAGTCCGAGAGTGGTATTCTCGTCTCGCCCCCTCCTCGATATTCTCCTTCGAACAGTTCGAAACCCTCTTCGTCACACATTTTGTAAGCAGCCGAAGGGCCGAGAAGACGAGCATCTCCTTATTGCACCTCCACCAAAAGAAGGGGGAGAAATTGAGAGACTATGTGAAGAGGTTCACAGCTGAAGCCAGGTCCATAGCATCCCTCGACCAGTCGGTCGCTACGGCTGCATTTCAATCTAATGTCCTCAATTCCAACCTCCGCTCCTCCCTCGCCAAGAAACCTCCGCAGAACTTTTCCGACCTCCTCCTTCACAGTGAAAAGTATATCCGGGCCGAGGAGGCCGAGCAGCGACCAAACTGGGAAGGGTCTTCCTCCGGGTTTAAGAGAAAGGGAACAGAGGAGGAAGGAACCAAGAAGCTACAAAAGGACAATGCCGGCCAGCGCCGAGCTCCCCCCAGGTTCGAAAAGTTCACTCCCCTCGCCACTGACGTCTCAACCATTTTGATGGAGATCGAAAAGGAGGGTATTATTCCCCCTGCTCCAAGGATGAACACTCCCGCCAAAAGAAGAGATAAAGAGAAATGGTGCCGTTATCACCGGGACCACGGGCATGACACCAGCGATTGTCGTGCCCTGAAGAACGAGATCGAAGCCCTTATCCAGAGAGGGCAGCTGACTAGATTCGTAAGAAAAGACCGAGCCGAACTTCCTCCCCCGCCTCGGGGGGCTAACAAGCGTCCGGAGAGAGAAGAGACGCCAGACTTCGAGGAAGAGCGAGTCCTCCACCTCATTCACGGGGGCCCAATGGGGGGCTCCTCGAACTCCTCTCGAAAAGCCTTTGTAAGAGAAGTCAACTCGGTCCGAACCACCCCTCCTCCCAAAGGCCTCGGAGTGCCAGTCACGTTCTCCGACGAAGATCTCAAGGGAGTTCGTACCCCACATTGTGACGCACTCGTCATTAGCCTCCACATGGCGAATTTCAAAGTGGAGACGGATCTTAGTAGACAACGGCAGCTCCGTCAACATCCTCTTCCTCTCCGCTTTTAAAGGCCTAAAGCTCTCCAGAGACAGACTCAAGCCCGCCGGCTACACTCTCCATGGGTTCACGGGGGTTCCGGTAACTATTGAAGGGGTGATCACCCTCGATGTAACTGCCGGCCAAACTCCTACCACCCGAACAGAGCCAATGGACTTCATGGTGGTGGATGTTCCTACCGCCTACAACGTCATTTTGGGTCGGCCTGGCCTCGCAGCTCTGGAAGCTGTCCCTTCAGCATACCATCTTAAGATGAAATTTCCCACCCGGTTCGGGGTCGGAGAAGTAAGGGGCAATCAGGAGACAGCCAGAAAGTGCTACATGACCTCAACCCTTGGACCCGTCCTCTCCTTAGAGACTCAGGAGATTCCTCAAGAAACTGCAAGACCGACCTCCGAGCCGGTGGATGAACTGGAGGAGGTGCTCTTCTTTGAACAAGAGCCGACCCGCAAGTTCTTTGTTAGCAAGACCCTCCCGTCCGCCCTATACTCAGGTATTGTGAAATGCATCCGAGCCAATCAAGACCTCTTCGCATGGTCAGTAGCAGATATGCCCGGTATCTCCGAAGAACTTTTGGTCCACCGCCTAAGCGTTGATCCGGGGTTCAAACCGGTTCAGCAAAAGAGGCGCAAGTTCGCCCCCGAGCATCAGCTCGCTATCAAAGAGGAGGTAAACAAGCTGTTGAAAGCCCGATTCATACAGGAGGTGAACTATCCTAAATGGCTATCAAATGTGGTAATGGTGAAAAAGTCCAATGGGACGTGGAGAATCTGTATTGATTTCACCGACCTCAACAAGGCCTGCCCCAAAGATCCTTTCCCTCTACCGAGCATCGACACTCTGATTGACGCAACCTCGGGACATGAGCTCCTCAGCTTCATGGATGCCTTCTCAGGTTACAATCAGATAAGAATGTTCCCCCCGGATATCCCGAAGACATCTTTTGTGACCGACCAAGGCCTCTATTGCTACAGAGTCATGCCATTCGGCCTGAAGAACGCAGGGGCGACATACCAACGCCTCGTCAACAAGGTTTCCAAGCCCAGATCGGCCGGAACATGGAAGTGTACGTCGATGATATGCTTGTAAAGAGCATCCGAGGTGTTGATCATATGGCCGACCTTCAGGAGGCCTTTGACGTCCTAAGAATGCACAATATGAGACTCAACCCGAACAAGTGTGCGTTCGGCGTCTCATCAGGGAAATTCCTCGGTTTCATGGTTAGACAACGAGGAATTGAAGCAAATCCGAAGAAGATCAAGGCCATATTGGACATGGCCCCTCCTAGAAATGTTAAAGAAGTTCAGAGATTGACTGGTCGCCTAGCCGCCATAGGGCTCTTTCTGTCGAAGTCCGGGGAAAAGTGCCTCCCGTTCTTCAAAGCCCTCAGGGGGGCTAAAGGATTTGAGTGGGGGCAGCAGCAACAAGACTCATTCGACCAGCTTAAAGCATACCTCGTCAATCCACCTCTTTTCAGCAAACCTATACCTGGCGAACCACTCTACCTCTACCTAGCAGCTTCCGAACATACACTTAGTGCGGTCTTAGTCAGAGAAGAAGAAAGGGCCCAGAAGCCCATCTACTACGTCAGCAAAGTACTTCGGGACGCCGAGCTCCGGTACCCGAAGATTGAGAAAATAGCCTATGCCCTGGTAATGGCCGCGAGAAAGCTTCGGCCCTACTTTCAGTCCCATTCGGTGATCGTTCTTACCGACCAGCCGCTGAAACAAGTTCTTCACAAGCCCGAGGCTTCCGGCCGCCTTATGAAGTGGTCAATCGAGCTGAGCCAACATGATATAACCTATCAGCCTCGGACCGCGATCAAGGCACAGGCATTGGCCGAATTCATAGTGGAGACCACAATCCCTGAGCCCTGCCGAACAGAAAAGGGACCCTCGGTTTGATCAATTTATGTTGATGGATCTTCTTGCAATGAGGGAAGCGGGGCAGGAGTCATCCTGGCAGGCCCAGATGACTTCATCCTCCAATACTCCCTCCGTATAAATTTCAAAGCTTCGAAAAACGAGGCCGAATACGAGGCGCTAATAGCCGGTCTAAGAATGGCCCGAAATGCAGGGGCACAGCGGCTACAGATCTTCAGCGACTCTCAGTTGGTTGTCAACCAGGTCCTCGGTGAGTATGAAGCCCGCGATGATAGAATGGTTAAATACTTGGCTAAAGTCAAGAGCCTCATGGTGCTGTTTGAAGAGGCCCTCATCCAAAGGATCCCCAGAGAAGAAAATGCTCAGGCCGACGCCCTATCCAAATTAGCCTCCTCTTCCCTTCAAGGTCTTGAGCAGACCGTATTGATAGAAGTCCTCTTGAAGCCAAGCATAGAGGACGAAGCACCAGACTCCGTTGAAACATTGCCTGTCCTCCTCGAAGACAACTGGATGAAACCCATTGTCGAATTCTTAAAGGATGGACTCCTCCCTGAAGATCCGAGGGAAGCAAGAAGAATCAGGACCCGAGCCGAGCGTTTTACTTTAATCGAAGGCATCGTATATAAACGCTCCTTCACCTAGGTGGACAGTCGGCCTTACCTAAGGTGCCTTTCCCCCAGGAAAGCCGACTACGCCCTGCAAGAGCTCCACGAGGGCATCGGCGGAGCTCATTCTGGGTCCAGGGCTCTAGCGCGCAAAGTGTTGAACTACGGGTATTACTAGCCCACTCTCCTACGGGACGCCGAACGACACGTTCGGCAATGCAGCTCCTGTCAAAAGTATGCAGACATCCGACGCCTTCCACAAGCACCGCTCACCTCCCTATCAAGTCCGATCCCCTTCCCTATGTGGGGGATGGATTTACTAGGACCGTTTCTACCAGCCCCCGGACAGCTAAAGTTTCTAGTCGTGGCGGTAGACTATTTCTCTAAATGGATAGAAGCCGAGCCCCTGGCTACAATCACCGAGCATAGGGTCGTACAATTCTTCTGGAAAAATGTGATTTGCCAGTTCGGCATTCCCCGAGTCATAGTCACGGATAATGGAACACAGTTCACTGGGGCCGCCTTCCGAGCTTTATGTGAGGACCTCTCCATACAACACCGATTCTCCTCCGTCTCCCATCCTCAGTCGAATGGCCAAGCCGAGAATGCCAACCGACAGATTCTTTCGGGCATCAAGAAGAGATTAGACAAGTGTTCCAAAGGACTGTGGGTCGATCAGCTGCCAAACGTGCTCTGGAATTACCGCACCACCAAGCGGACCCCAACAGGCGAGAGCCCGTTTAATCTCACCTATGGGTCCGAGGCCCTCATTCCCCTAGAAGTTGGGATACCCTCTCCTCGTTTGATGGCCTTTGAAGAAGAGCAGAATGCCAAAGAGCTCAGAGCAAGCCTAGATCTGATAGATGAAATCCGAGAGAGAGCGGCCATACGCCAACAAGCTTACCGAAGGAGGATCGAGCTGGCATACAACAAAAGGGTCCGCCCAACAGACCTCAAAGAAAGGGATTTAGTCCTCCGGAAATTAGCCATCTCGTTCCCCGGACAGAAAAGCAAGCTGGCTCCGAATTGGGAGGGACCGTACAAAATCTCAAGGGTGATCCACCCCGGTGCGTACAAGCTAGAAGATCTCGAAGGCAGAGAAATTCCCAGGACTTGGAATGCCGACCATCTTTTGAAATACCAAGAGAAGGCAACTACACCTCTCTAAGTAACTCGAGATGTCAAACCATTCCCTTCCTTTTACTAGTAGTGATTTTTCCTTTTATTTTTTCATTGTAATAACGGCTAGCAACTTTAGAAGCAGCCGATCATTAGATATTAATAAATAAAGTTTCTTCATATTTTCACTGCTATTACATCTCTCTGCTTTTAACTCTCTAATCTAACAATGGTTCCGGAGTCCAACACTTGGCTCGATTCTACTTCGCAAGTTCGCTCCTAAGCGAACTAGAAGTAGCTCGCCATTCGGAACTGCTCCCACAGCCGTTGAATGGTTCGGAGTCCAACACTTGGTTCGACTCTACTCCGCAAGTTCGCTCCTAAGCGAGCTCCCACAACCTTAAACTAACCTAACAATGGTTCCGGAGTCCAACACTTGGCTCGATTCTACTTCGTAAGTTCGCTCCTAAGCGAACTAGAAGTAGCTCGCCATTCGGAACTGCTCCCACAGCCGTTGAATGGTTCGGAGTCCAACACTTGGTTCGACTCTACTCCGCAAGTTCGCTCCTAAGAGAGCTAGGGGTAGTTCGCCATTCGGAAATGCTCCCACAGCCTTAAACTAACCTAACAATGGTTCTGGAGTCCAACACTTGGCTCGATTCTACTTCGCAAGTTCGCTCCTAAGCGAACTAGAAGTAGCTCGCCATTCGGAACTGCTCCCACAGTCGTTGAATGGTTCGGAGTCCAACACTTGGTTCGACTCTACTCCGCAAGTTCGCTCCTAAGCGAGCTAGGGGTAGTTTGCCATTCGGAAATGCTCCCACAACCTTAAAATAACCTAACAATAGTTCCGGAGTCCAACACTTGGCTCGATTCTACTTCGCAAGTTCGCTCCTAAGCGAACTAGAAGTAGCTTGCCATTCGGAACTGCTCCCACAGCCGTTGAATGGTTCGGAGTCCAACACTTGGTTCGACTCTACTCCGCAAGTTCGCTCCTAAGCGAGCTAGGGGTAGTTCGCCATTCGGAAATGCTCCCACAACCCTAAACTAACCTAACAATGGTTCCGGAGTCCAACACTTGGCTCGATTCTACTTCGCAAGTTCGCTCCTAAGCGAACTAGAAGTAGCTCGCCATTCGGAACTGCTCCCACAGCCGTTGAGTGGTTCGGAGTCCAACACTTGGTTCGACTCTACTCCGCAAGCTCGCCCCTCAGCGAGCTAGGGGTAGTTCGCCATTCGGAAATGCTCCCACAAACTTTAAACTAATCAAACAAGGGCACCGAAGTCCGACACTTGGCTCGATGCTACTTTGCAAGTTTGCTCGTAGACGAACAGGAAGAAGCTCGACATTCGGGGCCGGTCCCACTTTAGAAGCCTCGGCACAGCAGACAAACAGTCGCAAGAGTAAAACGCACAAGTTCGGCAACAACACTTTTATTAATGAAACAGATGCGGTACAAAGACAAACACAGTAGGATTACAACTCGTCAAGGAAAAAATTACAATGCCGACTTATTACACTTAACAAAAAAGAAGTAGTACACAAAAATTTGCGAAGACAACGACTTTAGGGCTTTTTTGGAGCTGGAGCGTTCCGCTTCAAAGACACTTGAGAATGACGACGCTTGTCTCCGGAGCGCGACCCCAAGCCAGCGAACTGAGACGTATCCTCGGCACCACTTCTAGTGGCCACTCCGACGGACGCTCCGCTCGACGAAATTGCCACCGAGCTCTGCGCGTCCCCCGAACTAGGTTGGCCGATCAGCTGACGGGTCGCCATCTCATAGAAGGTGATACCCCGCTCACTCTCAGCCCGAGTGCACGACGTGCTTCGAACATTGATCGGTCCTGAATGCGGCTTAAGACGGGCCACTTCTGCCTCCAACTCCGAAATCCGATCCCGCAACGAGTCGTCCTTGACGTCGACTTCGAAACGTGGGGGTATCGCGGAGTCCGGCACACCAGATCGGCTGGCGATGAGGTGCCGAAGGTGGGTGACCTCGATGCTTTTATCCACCGTCGCTCTCTTGAGCGCTTCGACCTCGGCGGTCAACTGTACCCGTTCGGTCGTCAACTTGGCCACCTCGGTCGTCAGCCCCTCGCCCTCACTCCGAAGCTTCGCCTCTACGGACTGAAGATGTTGTATCTCGGAAAGCAAATCGTCTCTCTCCGCTGTTATTTTGGACAAGTTATGATGGATGCACTGAACCCGAATCTCATTACTGAAATCAGTTGGCGAATATTCACCTTCGGGGATAAGCTCGGCGATCCTGCTTTCCAAACGGCGAATCTCGATATCTCGCCGGCCGAGGACAAGCTGGAGATGGGTCCTCTCGCTTTCAGCTCGGCGCAATCCGAGCTCGACCTCGTAAAGTCTCTCTCGGCACCTCGCCAGACACAGCCTCGTCGCCCCTAGGCCGACCTCGGCTCGAGTTCCCTCATCCGAGCGCAAAGGCTCGACATCTTGGGCGATCACCATAAGCTGCAAAGAGATCGGAGTAGTCAGCAAAAACGTCGAACACTGCCGAAGCACCTCACTTGGAAAAATTTTCTTTTCTAAAAACAAGAAGGGAATGTTCGGCAAAAGAGGGGGCAAAAGACAAAAACTTCCGAACCTCGACACTTGCAAAAACTTTCTTTTCATTAATGTCAAAAAGTAGCGGTGGCCAGTCCGCTATTAAGCATTACAGAGTTCGAAAAGAAAAACAAAAAACAAAAACAAGAAAACGAAAGGCGGAGTCAAGGCTCGACCTTTTTCCCCGGGCGTCGAGGTGGGGTAGGAGTTGACTTCGCCGAAGGAGATGCCGCCGCCAGCGGGGTAATAGCGGTGCTGGGGACCTCATCAGTAGCCCCGGTCCCAGCACCGGCTTCGTCGTCGCCCTCCTCCTCTTCTTCCCCTTCGGACTCGGGGTCGAAGCCCTCGACATGTCCAGGGAATAGCCGCCATCCCGAGACATCCACCGCGGGGTATGCCTCCGACACCCGCGTGAGGGCGGCAGCGAAGGCCTTCGCCATATTCTGCGCGAGGAACCCTTGGGCCTTCTCCAAGGTCGCGTCCTCCGTCGCCTTCACGGCTGCCGCCTGCGCCGCCTCGACTTCGGCCAACTGCTTGGCCGACGCCTCCTTCTGCCGAAGGAGCTCGCCCTCCAGCCTCTTCACCTCGGCTTCGAGGTACTGGACCCTCGCCGACCTGCCCTCATGCTCGACGCGGAGCTTGTCGAGCTCGTTCGCCAGGCGAGCTTTTTCGTTCCAAGCTTGGTCGGACTCCTGCTTCAGCTCCTTCTCTAGAGCTGTCAGCCTCTCGGTGAGGTGGCCGAAGTGGACGATGATCTGCAGCAAAGAAGAGCAAAAAGAGTTAGAAAAAAAATTTCGATTTGAGAAATACAACAGGCGAAGAGGAGCTTACCGATACCGCCGAACGAGCGATCTCGATCACGTCGTCGCCCTCTCTCCCCGCCTCCATGGCAGCTCGGTCCTTCGGGGTGGCGAGATGCTTGATGGCCTGCATGCTCGCCAAGGAGTCCCCGAGGAACCCATCATGCTTCCGAACTTGCCAGTCCGGAATATGGATCTGCTTGTGCTCCTCCGTCCGGAGCTCCTCGCCTACCACGGTCAGCGGCGGTGTTGGCATGGCGAGTGCGGCGGCAATGGGGAAATCCCCCACTGGTGCGGGAGCCGAAGTCCCCGCCACGGTGACGACCGGGTCGTCAAGGATCTCCACCCCCTCGACAGGGCCTGCGATCCTCGAAGCCTTCGAGGTCGAGGGCAGCTTGGATGCTACCCTCTTGCGCTTCTTCAGCGCCTTACTCGCAAGCCTTGCCCTGAGCGCCAAGACCGCGTCGTAGTCCATGGATTCTGCATCAAAAGCAAAAAATTGATTAGCACGTAGAAAACAACAAGGCAATGAGTACGGAAAAAGAAAAAACTTGACGAGAGCCGCGTACTGGGATCTACGCGGCAGAGCCCTCCCTTGTAGAGGACGTCCTCCGTCAGCTCCCTCCAATCGTACTTCGGCCGGTCAAGGAGGATCCGGACCGCCTCTTCTTCTTCTATTGAGAGCTTCGGCATCGCCTTCGCCCTCTTCGGCGCCCCCTCTACCCAAGCGGAAGGGATCGGCCATGCCTCTCGACTCCGCATGACCAACCACTTCTCTCGCCAGTTCTTAATGGAGTCGGGGCATACGACGAGCCTGCCGCCGTGCCTCGGAGTCAAGTAATACCGGTACTCCGACTTGTTCCCTTGGTGGAGCCGGTATAACGTCCGAAGCATGTTCAGCTGCGGCTCAATCCCTGCGGCCTGGCAGTGGAGAACGAACCCATTAATCACTCGCCACGCGTTCGGCATGAGTTGGATGGGGCTGACCCCGAACCAACTCACCACGGTAATTGCGAACGCGTGGAGAGGTAGCCGAACACCGGCGATAAAGGCGTCGACCGGCCAGCAACACATCGTCACTGGCAGCGGTGAGTTCGCCCTAACTTCGGGACCCGGCAACATGATTTCGTACTCCTCCGGGATGAAGAAAGAATCCCGGATCACTGCCAGATCCTCCTCACGCAGGATCGACGCCGCATCGTCCGCCTCCGTCGTCTCCCTCGCGGCGTTCTCCTCGAAGGACCTCTCCCTCCCATGAACAATCCGCTCGGCCTGATCCTCCGGGAGCTGCCTAACTCTGTGGAGCCCCGTCAACGGCCTTGGAAGTTGTCCGAACTCCCCCATCCTCTTCGGATCCACAACGATCGAATCCTTGCCGAACACCTTGCCTTTGGTCGGGGTCGGAGTCGAGTCCTCGACGTCTTCAAGGGAGGGCTCGGACCAAGAGACTTCGTCGGAGACAGAAGCTATAGACATAATTGATGATAAATTACCTTAATAGGGACAGCTACCGGAAAACTTCGCCTGAAACAAACGCCGACGCCGGAAAAACTCGCCTGGGCACAAGAAACCGTCTGAGCAAAAGAGAGGAGAAATGAGAAATGAGAGAGGGGGGCACATCAAACGAGGATAATGGGCCTGTACGACCGGCCCATTTAAACCAAACGACGGAGCGATCCTAATCGTCGCCTCGCTAACCACAACGAATCATGAGTAGAATTTAATGCGCGTCCAGTCTGATGGAAGCCCAAAGGTCACTGCAATTAATGAACGTCCCATTTGTCAGAGTTGTCAGAGTTGTCAGAGCTGTCAGAGCCACCAGAAGTTCAAACGGCGCACAGAAAAAACAAACCCCTAAAAACGACAAGTCTAGAAGTTCGGCACTCACTGCCGAGCGTTCGTGACACCGACCTTGTTACGGAGCAAAAATCAAGTTCGGCACTCACTGCCGAGCGTTCGTGACACCGACCTTGTTACGGGGCAAAAATCAAGTTTGGCACTCACTGCCAAGCGTTCGTGACACCGACCTTGTTACGGGGCAAAAATCAAGTTCGGCACTCACTGCCGAGCGTTCGTGACACCGACCTTGTTACGGGGCAAAAATCAAGTTCGGCACTCACTGCCGAGCGTTCGTGACACCGACCTTGTTACGGAGCAAAAATCAAGTTCGGCACTCACTGCCGAGCGTTCGTGACACCGACCTTGTTACGGGGCAAAAATCAAGTTCGGCACTCACTGCCGAACGTTCGTGACACCGACCTTGTTACGGGGTAAAAATCAAGTTCGGCACTCACTGCCGAGCGTTCGTGACACCGACCTTGTTACGGGATAAAAATCAAGTTCGGCACTCACTGCCGAGCGTTCGTGACACCGACCTTGTTACGGGGTAAAAATCAAGTTCGGCACCCACTGCCGAGCGTTCGTGACACCGACCTTGTTACGGGGTAAAAATCAAGTTCGGCACTCACTACCGAGCGTTCGTGACACTGACCTTGTTACGGGGTAAAAATCAAGTTCGGCACTCACTGCCGAGCGTTCGTGACACCGACCTTGTTATAAGGTAAAAAACAAGTTCGGCAGATCGCCAGACTCACTCCTAGCGCTTGCAGCTATGCCGAACTCGCTTTTCTCTCCGGAAAAGCCTGCCGAACTGCATGTGGACCTCGGCCCCCTAGTCAGCGAGCCCTAGGGGAAGTCTAAGACATGATCCAAATATCTAAGACCCCCAAAACAACGAATTGACGCTCCGCGAAGGCAAAGAGGATATCCCTGCGAGAATACCACATGACCATCAGAGCTCATGAGCACCTCGGAGCTCAATCCACTTGGAAAATCACCTCACTACCCCTTCAAGATTCAAAACCCTCCATTTGAACTCCAATACAACTCCGCTAGCCATTAAAACAGTTAAACTACTCCTCAAAGGCCGATCAAATTTAGCCTTTAGGAGTGGGGGGCTCGTGATATGGCTAAAAATGGGGGTTAATCGGAACCGTCCAAATCGGGTACGAATCTTGGGACCCAGGGGTAAAATGGCAATTTCGCCTACAAGAGGGTCCAAAATGGGTATTGGATCTTCTCCCCCAGGGACCCAATAACCCACGAATGGATCCACCAATAATTGGGTGCGGGACTTAACCCACTGCGCACCCAATCCAACAAGATAGAATCAGGGTCCCTGATTAATCACGATCAACGGCCCCGATATACATCTATCTTTTCACTGGGATTTGGGGATTAAATTCCTTATCTGATTACGAGGAATATACCCTATCAGATTACATTCCTAAACTGTTGACAAGGGGATTATCCCATATCAGATCACGGGGATTACATTCCAAATCTGTTCCCTGAGACGCCTATAAATACCCCCCATCCATCTCCATTAAGAGGTAATCAATCTTTCACCAGTTTTTACGCTCATTCATAGTCTTCCTAGATTACTGACTTGAGCGTCGGAGGGTGCGTCGCCGGGAACAACCCCGGTGTCTCGCACTTTTTGCAGGTCTACGGCGGGATCGACGACCGAAGCCCGACGGAACAGGTATACAGGTTTACTATTCAGTTTTCCTAAGGATCCACAAATTCATCTGTTTGCCCCCATACCAAATTTAGCGGCAACACCCACCTTATTGAAGAAACAATTTGAAAACTCCTAAGAAGCTCCTTGAACGCACGAATGGTCCCCTTCTCCTCCTTGTTGTGTGAAACCCGAACTCTCCTTCTCTACTTGATGTATGGCCGGCCTCCCAAGTAGCAAGAACACACAAACACACAACTCTCAATTTTTTTACTCACACTACTCTTTCTTTTCTACAATTTGATTCTTTTCTTTTCTTTTTTCTTTTTAAAATTTTTCTAGTGTAAGCCATGAAGAAGATAGGGTAGGGGTATTTATACACAACTCAAGCTCAAATGGAGGGTTGATATGAGTTTAGATGAGTTTAGATGAGAGGCTAGGATGCATTTAGGAGTTAGAACAACTACCCATGATCACACAGCCACCTCACCACTCTCTCCATCTCTCCCACCTCTCCAAGCACAAACCGGCGTACCCCTCTCTTGCACTTCCACATGCTTGTGCAAAGCACGTGTCACACCATGCACACTACAAAATTAGTTGTACATTAAATTGTTAAATTAATTGTTACTTGATCAAGTCTACACTACAAGTTGTATTAATTCTAATTAAAAATAACAAATGGGCTAATTAGATGGGCTAGAATCCATGGGCTCTCTAATTAAAATTAATTAATTTAATTAAGTGGGGGTAGAAATAGACTATTAGGCCTAGAGATTAAAATAGGCTTTAAATTAAAAGAGAAGAAATATTTATTTATGCTATGAGAAATATTTTCAAAGCTAAAATATATATTAAATTGCACGTGCAAAACATGTGAAAAATAAAAGAAAACTTAATATTTGTTATTTAAGAAATTCAGGATGTTACAATATCTATGGTGCCGAAGATCCATGGGATAGCAGCCCCATGGTCCGTTCGTGTCCACTCAACATAAGAACATGACGGCCTCGAGGGTCTAATCCCCTATCCGACAGGAACTCTCCCGTTCTTACCACAGGCACTTCAGGAATTAACAAAGCGAGATACGGGTCCCGTGTTCTTAACCAGTGAAAAGACACAGCCCGTATTCCTTTGACAGGAATAGACAACACTGGTTATCACGGCCTAGTGCTGACCCTTAGAGTGAACCGGATTATAGGGAATCACCCCTAATATCAACTCGGTCTTTAAGCGAAAAGTAAAGAGACTTAATTAAATAACAAATTACTGAAAATACATTAGTCACCCAAAATCATGCACGAAGTTTTATCAAACAATTGACCCCTGACTGGTCTATCAAATTAATAACCCGGCGAGTCGATACTCATCGACTGCCATAACCATGTTGGTCCTCGACCAAAATCCCCGGCCCGTGGTCCTAGGGAAGCCTTACACCCAGCAATAGAGGTAAACATACATAAACATCAACACCTGATTTATTGATAGACCTAGGGTACTAATACACCGATCAGTTTCAATAATACCTAGGTCATAAATGGATCTGATCTGGTCAATTAACACAAACACTGGCAATCCGATCTCCATCGTTCGCCACCACCTCTAACTTGGACAGAATCCAGCATCCGGGTCCGAGATCAATTACCCATTGGATAAGAGTGCGTCGGCGCACGAGGGATGACTATCTAGTTCTCGAGGTGGAAGAATTCATTTTCAGCCTAAGGGTTGTCATTCGTAGGGTAATACCTTACCCTAGACGATCTCTCAGACAACTCAAATCAAGCTAACCATCCTATACAATGAGACAAACTCAAACCGTGATAGAAACAAGTATTTCCAACATATAAATGCCACTAACACCCAAGTCCAAGACTTAGGTGTAGAGCAAAAACACAACTACTACTAACATGCATCTACCCAGTCATTAGAAAAACATTCATAACTTCTAATCCACGTTCTGGAATTACATGAATTGATACTTTGGAAAGCTAAGAATGCCTACTTCAATTCTCTGGTTGATCATTTTCTCAGATTCCAATCACACAGTTCAGAAATTCGCAAGTTTTAATGTTATGTCAAAACAAAGTTTACTTAATTCTTTATCGACTTTAAACACAACTCCTTAACTTAGAAAACTCATAACATCCAAAATAAAATTTGGAATTGCATGATCTTACCCATTCTAGAAAGCTAAGACTCTATGCTACAAGTCCCTAGTTAACCATTCCTTCAAGTTCAGCCATCTACATGCTATAAAATCCCTATATGTTCTCAACTGTATACTTCTTCAATGCATTTGCTGCATCTTGCTAATGACCTAAAAACTTGCTCACTTATCGGAATTACGTGATCTTGGATTCTATAGAAAGCCGAGAGTGTCTACTACAACTTTCTAGTTGATCACATCCTCAGATTCATCCATTAAAACACTGGAAAATCTCCTATTTCTCATCAGGTGTACACAGGAAATGAGTTACTCTACAAAAATAAGGTCTTTTTAGTAAGACTAGTTCTACCCCAAACTTAGAAAAATCATACATTTTGCTATACAAACTGGAATTGCATGATTCAAGATGTTTTGGAAAGCTAAGACTCTCTACTACAAGTCTCTAGTTGGTTATTTCTGCATATTCTAAACATACAATTCCAGAATTTCACAAGTTCACAGCCTAACTAACTCAGAGCTGAAACTGAACATAGTTTAGTCAAAATTCAATATCAATTCAACCATAAGTCCAATACTTATGAAATTTTAGATTCAGTAACTAGACATATACAAGAACATATTCAAAAATTGCATTCAGATTCATAACACGCAGAAAGTTATAGATTTTTAAACTCAGCATAAAAACTCCTTCTGTTTTTAGACAGTGTGTCTACCTCCTTTTACAAACTAATTTTAAAGCCCCATCAAATGTTATCTAACAATACTGAAATTTTAGAAACATGATCTAGACTTACACAACATAATACAGTAAAAATTTTATTGCAAGAATATGCACCAATAAGTAGTTATGAATTATTGGTCTTCAATTCCAAAACATGGCTGATATAGCTTTTAATTCTGGACCAGTTGCCAACTTATATTTTTTGAAGTATCAAACGAACTCAGAAAAATGTGAAATTTGAAACTATGGTTGTTAACACATTCAAGAACCCCTAGTAAAAGTTTGGGCTTAAAAATACCCTGCCAATTCTGAGATATGATTTTTGGAAAAGCACACAAGTTTCATAAACACAGCAATTCTTATGCTCACTGCTCCGAAAATAAAATAATTGTTTGAGCTAATAAATGAACCCCAAATATTATAAAAAAAAATCAAGTATGCTCTAGACTCATAGTAGAACATACCCTAAAAATTTTGATTCAAGATTCTAAGCCATTTGTGAGTTAGAAATTCTTAAGCTTATAACATCACATACATGCTCTTTCATGGCATCTAGGTATAAAAATTGTACTCAAAAATCAAACTCAAGATGTGAAACACAACAAATATTTATGCATGTCACCAAGCTACCATCTTTTTACTCCTACTCACAAGAATCATCTAAAAATAATAATAAGTAGAGTTTAGAGAACCCCCACTACAACACACGATGGATTTACCTGCGTATATTCCCCGGCATTTTACCATTCGCGCCGGAGTAAGAAGAGACAAGGAATGGGGCGTCAGATTGGATGGTTATACGCCGGCGGCCTTTATAAAATGCCGGGGAATTATGATATTCACCGGCATTTTGTTTTAAAACGCCGGTGAAAGGTAATATTCACCAGCGTTTTAATAAAACACGCCGGCGAATAAACAGATAAAATGTAACCAAAAAATCTTCTCCCATTCACCGGCGTTTGTTATTTAAAATGCCGGTGAATTAACTGGGATAAATCCCCGCGAACCCTAACATTTCGCTCGCTTTTTTCCCAACCCCAATTTTTCATGTTGCCTTCATTTTCCCTCCTTTCCTTCATCGATTTTCGAGACCCGATCAAAACTCCCCCAAAACTCCCTCCTTCCCTCGTCTTCCCTCTCTCTCTTTCACCCTCCCCCCAAAACGCCCGATCCGAGTTCCCTTCGAAAAGTCGCCATCTCCGACAGCCCCACTGTCACCGTCTCCATAGCCTTCATTGTCGCCCCAGTCCCAGTCCCCCCACCGTCATCTCCGACAGCCATCCCCGTCATCTTCAAAAAGTTGCCATCTTTGACAACCCCAGTCCCCCCCACCGTCAACAACTCCTCCGACATTGAGTGGTATAATGCTTTATTCTTCTCGTTTTTTTTCGATGCTTGGGATTTCATGAGAACATCTTCATGATGGAAGAGTTCTTCGTTTTTTTCATCCGTTACTGTTTACAAAATATGTTGGACATATTGTGTTTGTGATACTGTGAACTAGAAGATGAAGGTCTTTTTGATTGCATAATGATGTTTGATGCCTCGCGAGATGAGATCTTGGCTATGGAATTAAGTGGGTTTACTAGATTGATGTGTTATCGTGTGAAATTTTATTTAATGGTTCCAATTATGTGTTAGATATGTCATTTGGTCCATGGTTTAGGTGTTTTGACATTTGGTGAGGATTTGACATTGCCTCTGGCTCTCAATTACGGGCATTTGGAAGAATGGGTAGCTTTTTTGATTGTTTTGTTTTGTTTTTTTTATAAGGAATTGTTTGTAGACTATATTTTAGATGCTTGAGATGTCATGCAAGTATGGAGTAAACTTAGGAAGTTAAATAAGAAATTTCCATTTTTTAGTTGTTGTCCATCAATGAGTAAACTGTTTGCTTGACAAATCATAATAGAGGAAAATATAATTTGATTGTGGTATTTAGGGATGGGTGTTTTATGAGAGAATGAGTAAATGTAAATCTGGAGTTGGTGATTTGGGATGATGGATACCTTTTGACATTGTTCTTTGATAGTTCACATTTTTACTTCTATAAGGTTCTGCTCTATGATTAAGATATTTGAGATATTTTGAACTGCAAGCAAATAATCGTAAGGTTTACACGCTATAATATTGAAGTACATACGAGATCCTTTTTAAATTTATGGACTGGAAGATGTCATGTCTAGATTGGTACAACAAAGATCTTATACAAGTTTCATCTATTACTGAAAATTGTTTGATAAGCTTTCATTCCCAGTTGAGCCACTTTAATTAAGGTTAAATGAGAACAAATGTAGATGAGGTATAGAGATTATTATTATTATTATTATTATTTTGGGATAAGTAACTGATTATTAGTAGCCATGAACAGAATAGTTCATGAGTCATCAGATCTTCTTGTTATCATATTTACAGCACGGCGCCCTCGTTATTCGTCCTATTCCTCTCAACAGCAAATACCCTTTACCATCATCATCTCCTTGAACGGAAAGCCAAATTCAGGGGAGACTATAGTCAAATCGATATTACACTCGAACACATGGTGTTCAATAAAATGCCACTAAGGTGATTGAGATAATTTCCACAAAGGTAGGTTAGGGTTATGTGAATAGAGTAGATTGTATTAAGATTTAATTGTTTTTTTATACATTTTTTGGACTGAGATTTTGTTATTTTATAGTTAATTGTTATATCGTTTATTTAATTGCAACTAGGGATGGTTTTAAAAAAGGTGAAATTAAATACAAAAAATGCCTTATAAATCTAATACTATTTAATATATCAAATTTTAATTTCAGATTGTGTGTTATTGTTATAATGGATAGAAGTTGGATTAGTAAACCACGATTATCCAATGAGTACCGGGATGGTATTAAAGATTTTATTATCTTTGCCAAACGACATTGCCGTGATCCCAACCTAATTCTTTGTCCATACCTCCGGTGTACAAATTGTAATTTGAGGACATGTGATGTAGTACATACACATTTGGTTGTCAACGGTTTTCTTCAAGGGTACACACGGTGGTTTTGTCATGGAGAGGATCATACGTCAGCTCCTGTTTGTCCGGTTGTATTAGAAAATGTAGGTGAGCCCTTAGTGAACGAAGACTTAAGTGTTCCCGATGAGATGCATGCTTTGGTGCAAGATGCCTTGGGGATTCATAATGTTTCTTTCCACACCAATAATCCAACAACCCAAGTTCATAATGAGTCAACAGAAACATCACACATTGGTGGTAGGGTGGACGAGGAAATGCCTGACCCCGCCCCTGAAAATAATAAACAGCAAGAATCCTTTGCTAAGTTGCTTGAAGATGCTAGTACTCCGTTGTACCGTGATTGCACCTAATTCTCTAAATTCTCATTCATTGTCAGACTATTTCAGATTAAAAGTTTAAACGGGTGGTCTACTAAGTCCTTCACTATGCTACTTGAACTGTTGAATGAAGTATTTCCAAAAATCTGTATTCCAAACTCCGCCTATAAAATCAAAAAATTCGTAAATTCTTTCGATCTAGGGTATGAAAAGATAGCAGCATGTCCAAATGACTGTATGCTTTTCACGAGAGGTAAGAAAAGTCTGGAGAATTGCGAAGTCTGTGGTTCTCCGAAATGGTCAGAAACACCAAATCAAGACTATCAAGCCAGTGGATCTACTAGGGAAGTAAGAGAAAGAAGCCTGCCACTTTCCTCTGATTCCTGAGCTACAAAGGTTGTTTATGTCTTCAAAAACTTCTTCTGATATGAAATGGCATGCTGAAGGTCGCATTAATGATAGGATTCTTAGACATCCTGCTGATTCTCAATCTTGGAAAAAATTTGATGAAAGATATCCCGATTTTGCGGAAGATCCTCGGAATGTGAGACTTGGATTAGCTAGTAATGGTTTCAACCCTTTTAGGCAAATGAGTAGTACATACAGCATATGGCTTGTTGTGTTAATACCATACAATTTGCCACCGTGGAAATGCATGAAGCAGTCCTCATTTATTTTGTCCATAATAGTTCCTGTGCCGAAAGGCCCTAGAAATGATATAGATGTGTACCTACAGCCATTAATAGATGAACTTCAGAAATTGTGGGTGGGTGTTCCAACCTATGATGCAATGGCTAAAGAAACATTTTCTCTTCGAGTCGTGTTATCTTGGACAATCAATGATTTTCCAGCATATGCAAATTTATCTGGATATAGTACTAAAGGACATTATGCATGTCCTTGTTGTGCTGACCAAACTAGTTCAAGGTGGTTGTACAATGGCAGAAAGTTTTGCTATATGGGTCATAGGAGATGGTTGCCTGACATACATATATTTCGGGCAGAGACAGCGACAATTGATGGTACCGATGAGTGGGAACATGCTCCTAGAGCTTCTTCTCGGTTAGATATTTTGAGGTGGGTAGATGGTCATCAGTTCAAATATAGAAAAGAACCACAAGTCAGCAAAAAGGGCAAAAAAAGGCAAGGGAGGAGCAAGATGAGGAGACCAATCTATGTGGCGAAGATGAGTATCAGAACATGACGAGTTTAGGTGCATGGAAGAAGAAGAGTATTTTCTTCAAGTTGCCGTATTGGGAATTCAACTTATTGCGACATAATTTAGATGTGATGCGTATCGAAAAAAATATTGGTGAAAATTGTATAGGAACAGTTACGGGAGATGACCGGAAGACAAAGGACAATCTCAAGAGCCGACTTGATTTGAAGTCAATGGGCATCTGACCTGAGTTGCACCCAGAGAAATTACCGAACGGGAGAGTACTCCTACCTCCTACAATCTATTCAATGTCAAAATCAGAGTTGGAATTATTTTGCAAAGTTCTACTGGAACTTAAAGTTCCTGATGGTTGTTCTTCTAACATAGCAAGGTGTGTCAACTTTAAGGAGAAGCGGCTTCAGGGTCTAAAGTCACATGACTACCACATCCTAATGTAGGATCTCCTTCCTGTGGCCCTAAGGTCTTCAATGTGTGAGCAAATCACTACTGTCCTGAAAGATCTTTGTAGCATATATAAAGATATTTGCTCAAGAATGCTTCGTGTTGAAGATATTGACTAATTGGAGCAGCGCGCGGCATTGACACTTGTATGCACATTTTAGAAATTATAGATAAAAATGTATGTAAAGAGGAAAATTTTACTTTTTGTGTCAAAAAATCAGTTTTATTTTACTGATATATTAAAAATGCATAAAAACAATATTCTGGAATTTTAGAATGAAATTGGAGAAGAAAAGAACTTTAAAATGATTGTTTTTATAAAAATTCGAAGAGAACAGAGACTCGGACTATAACCCTAAAGACTCCAACCTATATCAGATTAGCCACTTGGACTATTTGGTTATAGGGTGCATTTGGGTTCGGTTACTGTAGCGCGTGGGTGGTCTTGGGTCTCGGGTTCGAAACTGGGCATTAGCCCTTTTGTTTTTCATTTTGAGAAAAATTCGAAAACTGAGAATAAATTCATATGGATTTAAACCCCCTCCTCTGTCGTACTTGTGCTCTGGCCTTTCTGTGCGCTGCACTGTAGCTTGCGGGTGCCTTTGGGTTGCGGGTTCGATTCCTGAGTTTAGCATGTAAACATCTTTTTTGGTTTTTGACTTTTTAAATTGATTTTTGGACTTTTTAAAAATCCAAAAAAAATATTATAATTATTCTAAAAATATATGGACTTCATGAAAAATATTTATACAATATTTTGACTTAAATAAATGAGATTGAGAAGTAAAAATTGAGTAGAATTCTATAAAATTGACATTTACATAAGTATATAATGTGATTTATTCCATGAAAAAAATTCCATCTGTTTTATAAAGAGGATCTTGTATGAAAAAAATTAAGGAGTGTTTATTTATGATATTTTATTCAATAATATGTGCAAGTCATGCATTTGAATGCTAAATGAAAAATATGATTTTGTTTTTGAAGGAAAGAAATAATAGTGCGAGAATTAAATGGATTTATTGAGGTTAATCTTGAATGAGAAAGATATAAATCGAAATTGAACTTTATGTAAGAAATTGATTCATAGAAAAGAAATGAAAATCATGTTGAACTATGGAAAAAGAACTTATGAGTATGAAAACTCAATTTTGTGATTATGAAGTGAAATTGAGAACTAGAGTGTAGCTAATCCTCATACCGGCATTGAAAGAAATTTGTTGTAATGAGATTCGAAATGGAAAGACCAAGGTTGATTCGTATTATTTAAATGGTTAAGACCGGTATAGTGAGAGTGCTAACTCTAGGTGATTGAAATTTATCAATGATTCAAATAAATTAAGGACTAGACACATAGTGGATATATGATGAAAGTAAGAGAAAAAAACATGAGTATGAGGGCCATTGGATTGGCGGCGTGAGAATATTCACAGGATGTCCCATGATGCATCATGAATAGGGCGTGGATACTACTCCAGAGTACCGTCCCGATGGCGACGCTTATGGGATGATCTAATGACTACGGCTGGTGCCATGTCTATGGTAGGAGGTAAATTGACCACAGGATGCCTGCATGATGAGTCATGTGTCAGTACATGGGGTTCTCTCCAGGGTGCCTAGACGTGGGCTCGTAACTCATAGAACACCTAGGATACTTACCATAGCTACCGTAGTAGACTAAGTCATGGCAAGGGATTGAAGAACGATTAAGGGCTTGCCCTCAGACCTATATAGTATGGGCTGCATAGACTCCGAACAAGTGCACATTAGTGTCATATAATATAAACAACTGCATTAAGGACTAAGTGCACATTTCACAACACGACATCAATAGGATAGTCCTCATAGTTCTGTTTGTGACAAGTTTTTGTTTTCCAAGTAAGAGAAAATTGATATATTACATCCTAGCGTCAGTTGAATGAACTGACGTGCCCACAGTTTCTATGCAGGATAAAGTCATTGGCAAGATTAAAGTATGCATGCTGCTTAAAGAATGTATCAAGAGTTGTATATTTTATTCATGTAATTATTGTAAATTGCTTCTGCTGTATAAATGTATTGTAAATGTAACTCTGATGTAACAAAAGTTTTAAATTTCCTGTAAAATTGTACGAAGAGAAGTGTAAAGATCCTGTGGAACTTTGAATTCGGTCTTATTTGGAATTCGGGGTGTTACAATTATCAGAAAAATACATGATCGCGTGCAATTCTCAACTGTGCACGGATTACAATGCAAAATAGCAATATACTATTTTGCGGGGTATTACATAATGCCCCGAGACCCCGCTCAGTTGCGCACGCGGCTATATGTGCGTGCAATACGCGAACAAATAAAATCCTAACAATTGCTCACCACAGGCGTGCCTCACAAAAGTTGCTATAGCTTGTAGGTACCCCTTGTTCATAGTCTATTCAATATATACAACACACCTCTCAACACATGGCCGATGTGGGACAATTGCTCCCACATCACCGCCCAAGCACAACCACGTGCAACTCACACACAGTCAAGCACACACTCACAACATCCCAGGCTCCCACCTAGTGCAGCCACATCAACCACTCAGCCATCCATTTCCTTTCTCATCTCATTTAATACCATGGCCAAATCCCATGCAACAACCCCATAGAACTCATCTATAGGCCAACCAACCACACTTCTCATAATAATAATAATAATAATAATAATAATAATAATAATAATAATAATAATAATAATAATAATAATAATAATAATAATAATAATATTGATTACTTCTTTCTAGCGGGGGTAGGGGGGGTATTTATAGTCGCCTTGGGACAGTTTCGATATAATCATTTATCTCTACTTCCGAGTGTTTTTGGATAGGAAATAGAGTTTAAATTCCTTCATGATAAGAGATTTGGTTTTAAACCTGTCTCTTAGGGATAATAATGAATTTAAATAACTCTTTAAATAATCTTGGTTTATTTATAATGGACTTCCATGATAACCGGTAATACATGTCCGTTTTTGGGTTATTGGGCCTTGGAAAAGACCCAGTTCCCATTTTTGGATCTTTTTCTTGGGTAAATTACTATTTTGCTCCTGAAAGTTTTGAGATCCGTGTCCAATTTAAACGGTCCCGTCCTAGTTCTATTTTTAGCCATATCAGGAATATATTGTATCATACCATTTCTCGAGTCCGAAGCAAAAAATGGCTATTTCTTATCCGCAATAGTCTGGAAGTTGTCTATTTATTTATGTCAGTATGTTGGTTAATCAACTTTTTATCATATATGTTATTATATCATAATATCTTAGGTGTATGTGTTTCTAGTTTTATATCATATATGAATGGAATTAGGGAAGAGGCTCTGTGTATGTGCAGGGTCAGCCCCGAGTGGAGGCCGGGGAGGTGGTTGCCTCGGGCCTCCGAAATTTGTACATTTTTAGGGGCTCATAATTTTTTTCCTTATATTTATATATACTTATTTTGCATGTACTTATTTTTTTGGCCCCCATAGTTAATTTTTTGGGTTATTTTTTTTTAAATTAGTACTTGGGCCCGCTTATTTTAGTTGGGCTTGGATTTGTATGGTGTTTTTTTTTCAAATCCCTAAATCTCTATCTATTTTTTCATAAATATCGGTTTTTAAGAATTGTAGCAAAAAAAAAAAAAATCCAAAATTTTTTTTTTTACCAAAATTTATTTTTATAAGAAATTCTGTGGGGGGGCCATTTCGGGAGTTCACATCGGGCCCCGTAAACTCAGGGCCGGCACTATGTATGTGTTTCAAGTTCCATGTAGAAGCTGCATCTTGAAAGTTTTCCATATAGCTTTGTTCTAATTTGCTACTAATTTAAGTGCAATTAAAAAAAATATATTTTCTTATCTGCTAGATGTATTCGGAGCAAGAGAAGCCTGCCATCTCTTCTTCAGGTTCGGTCAAGAGAAGCCTGCCATCTCTTCTTCAGGTTCGGTCAATCACCCAGTTGTTGTTAATATATCAAATCATGCATCATTGTCCCTTTGTATCTTTTCCACTAGTATAATGCACGTGCGATGCACGTCTATAAAGGTGTGTAGGATTTTGAGGAAGGGACAGGTTACCGAAGAGGTTGCATGCATGCTTGCAGACAGACATACACAATTTATTCATTTTGATATTTGCATGCATGTGTTAGACCTACTGGCTTTGATAGGAGAAATTTTTTTTATGAATAAATTGTGCATGCAAGTACATGCAAATCTATACTATTAATTATTTTCTCAAATCTATACAGACAGGCATGCAAATCTATGCATGTTAATTATTTTTCCAATACATGCAAACATGCAAATCTATACTATTAATTATTTTCTCAAATCTATGCAGACAGGCATGCAAATCTATGCATGTTAATTATTTTTCCAATACATGCGAATTACATTTTTGACCTTCGATATTAACCCTATATTTTTTTAGCCTTATGTTTATGAGGGCATGATAGTAAAAAGCCTGCCAAAATAAGGCTTTGCTTAATAATAGTACAGATATAAAGGTGTGTAGGATTTTGAGGAAGGGTCAGGTCACCGAAGAGATTGCATGTATGCATGCAGACAGACATGCACAATTTATTCATTTTGATATTTGCATGCATGTGTTAGACCTACTGGCTTTGATAGGAGGAAATTTTTTTATGAATAAATTGTGCATGCAAGTACATGCAAATCTATACTATTAATTATTTTCTCAAATCTATGCAGATAGGCATACAAATCTATACATGTTAATTATTTTTTCAATACATGCAAATTACATTTCTGACCTCCGATATTAACCCTATATTTTTTTAGTCTTTTATGTTTATGAGGGCATGATAGTAAAAAGCCGCCAAAATAAGGCTTTGCTTAATAATAGTATAGATGAATAAATTGTGCATGCAAGTACATGCAAATCTATACTATTAATTATTTTCTCAAATCTATGTAGAGAGGCAAGCAAATCTATGCATGTTAATTATTTTTCCAATACATGCAAATTACATTTCTGACCTCCGATATTAACCCTATATTTTTTTAGCCTTTTATGTTTATGAGGGCATGATAGTAAAAAGCTACCAAAATAAGGCTTTGCTTAATAATAGTATAGATTATTTTCTCAAATCTATACAGACATGCATGCAAATCTATGCATATTAATTATTTTTCCAATACATGCAAATTACATTTCTGACCTCCGATATTAACTCTATATTTTTTTAGCCTTTTATGTTTATGAGGGCATGAAAGTAAAAAGCCGCCAAAATAAGGCTTTGCTTAATAATACTATAGATTTGACGATTATGTTGGACAAACACGATTTTTACACCCCCTTACTTCTATTTGAATGTTTTAGGCTCAGTAAGCATAATCGAGCAGAATATATATATATATGATCATGTGGAACTTGTGAGAACTCCTTTGCAGAATATGATTATGTGAGAACTCCTTCGGTGAGAATCATGTGTGAAATTTTTTTTGAGATATAAATTGAAAAATCCGAACCGTTCATGTAACCCCTGTTTCCCTAAATACGTATTTTCTGAATATTTTTCGTATTTTGATTCATTATAAATTCAGTATTATTTTAAACTCGATTTATGCCTTCTATTAAAATCTTTTCGAACCAGAAATGGTATTTTCTTCGAATAGTAGTATATTCTAACTATAATGTTTATTTTCTAAGTGATCGACTATTTGTATCTTATTTTATTACTATTTGGATTTTAATAAACTTGTTTATCACAAATCTCATTTTGTATGTATATCAAAATTATTATTGTTGTTATTAATTTTGTTATATTTCATTGTTGAATTGAAAATCTATTCTATTGTATTTAGTGGTATTTGAGTATTAATTTGATGCACACAAATTGATTTATTTTTTCACTATATTATTATTGATCTAATTATTTATTTATTTTTCTCTAATTGTATATTTTTCTTATTGGATTTTTTTAATACTCATTTTAAACCCCATCCCATTATAATCCCTTATTGGATACCCATTAACCCATTAATACCCTATAAACCTAATACCCATTATCATATACACCCTAATACCCAACAACCTAAACCCAAACCCGTTACCCACAAACACTATACCCCTATATATATAATGCATAACCCTACCTTTTCACCTCCCGTCCCTTATCCTGCACCCATCAGCCACCTCCATCTCCCATTCGTCTCTCTCCCCCATCCCCCTATTCTCCTCCGTCGACAGGCCAGACCAGCGGCGCCGCACCCCACCTGACCTCCCGTCGCTTCACTCCAGCGCGCCGCAATACCCGAATGCAGCGCGCCTCTCCTGCTCGCGACCTCTTATCGCCAGCAGCCTCCTGTGCTCCTCTCCCTGTGTCGCGCTGCCCTCAGCTGCCCACAGTGTCGCCCTGCTCCAGCACCGACAACAACAATCGCCATGGCAGCCCCGCAGTCCCATGTGCGTGCCCTGCACCCCCATCATCTGAGCCAGCGATGCTAGCAGATGCACCCACAGCCAGTGCCACCGATCCCCCTGGCCGCCGCCGTCAGCCTCACCCCGAGCCACCCTGCCATCCGCCGCCACGAGCCGGAGCACCATGGGTTGCTGACTTGATCAAGTGCTTCTTGATCATGGTGGATCCAGAGCCGTCTGATCTCATCATGATCATCATGTCCCCTTGACTGATTGATTCCTAGCCGTCGATCACTTCTTGGTTCGTGGATCTTCGCCGTTGGATTTACATCGATCATCATCACCACCATCATCATCATCAAGATCTGATCTCGACTGTCGGATCTCCTTTGATCATCTTGATCTTGATCTTGAGCTTCCCAACCGTCCGATCGACCGATTCGCACTTGATCTCGGCCCTTGACCGTCTCGTTCGTCTTCTACTTTGTGAGTTAAATATATGATCTACTTTTGTTCTCATTCATTAATTATCAATCATGGTATATTTACTCTTTTAGTACTCTTCTAATTCTTATATGTTTTATTTTCGATCTTGGCCGTCGGATCTACTTTGATCATCATCTTAATTGTCACCATCGGGGTGATCTTAGGCCGTTCGATCGCAATCATCATCAACTTCATTATCACCTTGATCTGGACCGTCCGATCTTGTTGACTTGATCTTGATCTTGATCTTGATCTTGATCTCATCCGTGTCGATCCGCCCGATCGTTGTTTGATCATCTTGATTTTGATCGTCACCGTGATCCGTTCGTTGGATTGTGTTCGTGATTGGTTCGTGTATTCATTCGATCCGTTCGTTGTGTCCGTACCAGGATCTATCTCGTTATTCCTCTGCCGGATTCATCGTCTGCACCCCAAGGCAAGTATCTTCTTGTACATTTCGTTTTCTAGTACAAGCTTTACCTTGAAAATACTGCAAGTAGAATGTAAATGTGACTCCTCTTTGTTTATCGTTGATAATCTCATGTTTCTCCCTATCTATTACATGATCTAAGAGTCACAACCCTTCGTCGATACATTTGTTCACAACTAATATAATTATAATACATTTCATGCAAAAAGGTGTATTACCTGTTTGCTGTCCTGTCTTGGCTTGCTGTTTCGACCCCTATAAAACCAAAATATGAACTTGAGCCCCTGAATATGAAATGTAGTCCTAAGTGTCTAGTTATTAATAACATCCAGAATTTTTGAATTCCGAGTTATGATTTAGGAGATATCGCAGTTTTACTGCTGCTGTGTCGGTAGTCGCAGATTCACAAAAACTGCTGCACCTCTTTAGTTTATAATTTTTTAGCTATGCTACCAGTAAGTAAATGACTTGAAATTTTGCATCCTATTACTGGACACCCTAGAAAATATTCTCTAATTTTCTCAAAATTAATTAATAATGTTTCAACCCTGTTTCATATGTATAAACTCAGATTCACAAATTCTGGCTGAAACACAATGTTGTATAGTTTACTGTTTTGACACATGTTACCACAACTTTCATATGTCTTAATTATATGCATTGGAACCGGGCAGGAGTCTAGTTTCTAGGCCTTCTGACGGATCCACATTTCTATCTTGTAGCAATGGGAAATCGCAGTTTTGGTGCAGAAACGTCATGCTTTCCAGATTTGGAATTCTCGTTGTTCTTGATACTTTGATTTGTTTTGACCCTCGAACATGTATCTTACCTAGCCTAGACTTGTTCCATGTTCTTGATTATGTTTACTTGACTTTTTTCGTACACTTTCATACTTGTTTGATGATAATAATAAATAACAGGCCGGAGTTTAAGGAAATGACCATAGTAGTGGACAATATAGATCACTGTACTCGAAAGGGGGCCCGTGTTTCCCAATACTTGGTTCATGAACTTGTTGTATCTTGATGGATTCATGGAGCCTATACTTGGCTCATGAACTTGTTGGATTCTTGAACCCACTGTGTGGTTCTTGAACTTGTTAGTGGATTCACGAACTTGTTTCGTGAACGTTATTTATTTTCCGATTCATGAACCATGCTTGCTTGATACTTGATACCTGAGTACACTGCCCTATAAAATTCAGCACTAGGCCTAAATGTAACTGATTGTAAGTAGCAACCATGTAGTAAAAGTACGGATGCATGAAGTCCTACCTAGATAGACTTAAACATTAGACTTAAGAATAACTTGTCACTTGTACACACTTGATACCCTACTTGAGACTTGTTATTAGATGACATGATACATGAGACTTGATACTTGAATATAATACTTGACACTTGCTACTTGATACTTGTACTTGACAACTTGACACATTAGATTTATTACTTATTACTCGACACTTGTACGTGATACTTATTACTTGATGTTTGATACCATTACATGTTCACTAGCCACTTGTTTTACTACTAGTACTTGTTACCCAACCTTGTCACTTGAGTTGTTGCATCCCCACTACTATCTAATTTTTTGAATCCCCACTACTTGTTGCATCTCTATTGCATTCTTGATTCCAAATCTTGTTCCATATTCTTATACTTGTTTTACTATTTGTGGCTCTAACTTGCACTAAGGGTATTTTCTTGTTTTTTCTATTCTTTTCATTTTTATATTTATATATATAGACTTTGGAGACGAGTTGCCTGCTGGAATTGGGGAGCAGACGTTCTAGGCTTCGCTTGGGGAAAAGCTTGCTTTAATTATTCTGTCTTTGAGTTTATTTCATATTGTTGCTGCTTGTACCTTGTAACGGGCTTATAGTCCCGAGTTTTATCTTTTGATCTATATTTGAAAACTATTTGGGATATTATTATTTGTTTCAATTATTTTCTGTTGCTTAATAAATTATTTATGCATGCGTGGTTGTGTACATTTGTTATATTCTTGTTATGATGCTGAGTCGATCTTACAGCTCATGAATGATGAAAATCATTCGCTGGGTTTTGTCACGCGCTCGTATTCCATGTTTTTGGAAAGCGAGGCGTGACAGTTCATTTTGATCTACACATTTAAATTAGTCTACAAATAAAAAATCAAGTCCTTTGAGATTTGTTTGTTCATGCATTTAAGTGTTACAAATTGTACGGCTGAATATCGTTGTTGTTTTTTAAATGACATGATGGGTGGACAAATGAATTTCAAATGACTTGATTTTACATATTTATCCTAATTTAGTCAATCTAAACAATGTGAACAGTTCGGATCATCCATTTGATGACCGTGTAAAAAGTTCACATGAAACTTATCGTGAGAACTAATTCTCACATGATCACTCCTCTCTCTCTCTCTCTCTCTCTCTCTCTCTCTCTCTCTCTCTCTATATATATATATATATATATATATATATATATATATATATATATATATATATATATATATATATATATATATGGCCTTCAGATATTTTGAAAAGATCATACAGAAAGTGCTTTGGGAACTGTAGTAACTATAGGTAATTGCCATGGCCTATAATATACATAGGTTCAGTTAACTATGCTTTTAATTATTCCTAAAAGCTAAGAATATATATTTTCGTTGTTATATGATCTTTAGTAGGTATCTGCAATGAGCTTTAAATCAGCAAATGGATATGAACTTCAAGAAAGATATCAATTTTGATAGTTTGGAAAGAGATCATGCTCAAAGTCACCTAGAGGAGTAGAGGGCAAGAGATTAAGATGATTAGGTGGATCTCAATCTCAAGTTTATTTTATTCTTTTTTTATGACAATATTCAAATCATGTATTTGTATTTCTGCAACTTAACTTTATACTGTAAACTTGGCTGGGGATATTAAATATATTGAACTTTTGTATACTGCATAGTATTTTCAATTATGAGTTATTGATGTGTTATAATCTTCTTTGAATTTTCTAATATTTAGGTGTGTACTAGGTTTGCTCGTGGACACGTGCCTACGGCACGTCTTCGTGAATGATGCAACATATGAAAAGTCATGTAAACACAAAGAAAATACAGGCAAAGCAAAGCACATAAAGAAGTTAAAGAAAATCCAGCATGTCAATGTTACTACTAAACATCTAACTGTTGAAGAATGTCTGATTTTGTAGCTCCTCATTTTCTAAAAAGTGAAGAGATATGTGAGAGAGAGAGAGAGAGAGAGAGAGAGTAATAAAGTGAGGATGAAAACCTCTTTTGTGTGTGTGTGTGTGTGTGTTTGGGGGGGGGGGGGGGGGGGGGGGGGGGGGGGGGGTGGTAATTTAGTTTTGAGATATCTTTGAGATGGTGAATATGAACCATTAATTTTGTTTCGATTGAAGAATAGCCTGATAATTTTTTTCAAATTGTCTTATAATTTATTATATATCTAATATCCTTGGGATGGTGAATGTGAACCACTGATTTTGTTTCAATTGAAGGATAGTCACCTGATAGTTTTTTTCAAATTGTCTTATAATTTATTATATAGATATATAAAGTGACCTTCCCCCCCCCCCAAAAAAAAAAAAAAAGGTTATACAGACAAACATTTTTACAAATGCCGAGATAGAGATTATTTAAAATTATTATTAATAAAGGAAACAAAAATAAACCTACACCAGCATTTTCCAAATACCGTGGTAGATGATGAGCTATACCGGTGTTTCTCAAAAACTAGGTTAGACCCCATGTATACTGCGATGTTCTGACTCCCCGGCGTTTCTACCACACACACAAAATGACAAAACTACAATTGCAATTGTAGGTCGTAACTATACAGTATTTTAGTAATCGTCAACTACTGTTAGATAACCCGCAGACCAAGGCCATAGTCAACATATCAAATATGCATTTATCAAATATAGTTTTCTTTTTCGTAAATGTATTCAAGAAGATATCCTTGTACACAAAACCAACCCACTTTCCAAACATAATTCTCATTTAGACCAAATAAATCAGTTACAACAATCATTGATATGGCAAAGTAGCAGCATTATCTATAAATACCATAGGACAGCCAATCACTGAGATAAATAGAGTGAAGGCAAAGCAAAGCGACAATGTACCCACCAACTGTACCAGACTCCTGGAAGGAAGCTTATGATTTCCACGGGCAATGACTCCTGAGGGTTAAAGGACATCATTTCAAATATAAGAGGATGGTTGGTCTGCACTGAGAAGTGCGTCTAAATCACCCATCAGCATGACCCCTACCTGAACTTGCATATCCAAGCCTACTCTCTCCGGAGTATTATATTCACCTCCCCTTAAGACTTAGCGTCATTGCTAAACTTGGAACATACAATCTAATACAGGATCTCATTTCTAGTCGATGTGAAGTAGAGTATCCTGATGTTGCTAGTGTACATCATTGGTCTCTCTACAAGTATAATCGCTAGTATCATCTCAGGCATACATCTCACCCTCTATCGGTGTCAAAAGTCAGCTCTGATACCATTTTGTAGCACCCCGAGCCTAACTTGACTCAACACGTACATATATCATCTAAACCACGGCCTCACCACAGGACATAGCCTCACCAAAAGTGCTATAGCTTTGTAAGTGCTCGTGGATCATAGGCAACCTATTGTATGCACTTAATCATCCTATTTTACCAACTATGTGGGTCTCAGAAAGATTAAGCAAGGGCCATAGATCTTGAAAAGATTTAACAGTTCTGTTACATTCTAAATGATGTCATGCACTGTTGAGGGTTATATATTTTTCATATTAAATGACATGTCTAGGGCTCGAACCTGACGTTCAAGACCTAGCCACAATTTTTGTTCTCCATACTAATACTGTTAGGATTTATGTCTTACATACTACGTTCAATTAGAAGAGAAATTGGTGAAACGAGAAGATATTTTGAAGCGATGAAATGAGGCGAAAGGAGTTATTGTTTTTCGGCGGTGGGAAAATGACGGTCGACTGCTAATCTAGTAGTTGATCGCAACATAGTCGAGAGCTCTCTTTTTGATCTCGACATCAAAGCAGTCAACTACCACTTTGGGCAGTCGACCGACAGTGGCAGCAGTAGTAGTAAGGGCCGGATCTTCAGAGTCGGTTTGGGCCCAAGTTTGTGCTCCAAATTATATTGTGCAGCTGCTATCGCATGACTTTCTCTTCAGGGTTTATCAGACGGTGAAGGATCAAGACTACAACCTAGAGTTTTTTAGATCTCTATAAATAATTGTAATGGCCTCTACTGAGATGAAAGTATTTCATCTAAGAATTTTTTATTGCAAACCGCAGAGTATCTTCTAGTGAGGCTTGAGATTCTTGGTGAGGGTATCGTAACTTTTGTGTCATCTCTAGTTGAATAATATCTCGGTTATTTCTCCCCCAAATTAGATTTGCTGAACCGGGATAAATTGTGTGCTTTTTGTGTTAGGTGTGTTGTTAGTTGTGATTGATTGTTGCATATCTCGCGCGCTAAAATTTTCGCTATGCCGAATTTCTCACTCTACAAAGTGGTATCAGAGTAAGGGTTGCTCGAGTTCCATGGTGAAGTTGACAGATCATTGTTTCTTAAAGATCAAGCAGTTCAACTTTAATCTTTAGAAGGTGGATATTTACGACTTATTTGTTCAGCAGAAGTTGCATCATGCCCAAGAAGGAAATAACAGGAAGCCATCCAACATCAAGCAGGAGAATAGAGATGAGATTTGTTTAAAAGACTTGAATTTAATTCGGCTGTCATTTGCGGAGGAAGTCAAGTGTAACTTTCAAGAGGAGCGGCAAGTCTATGGGCGAGACTCGTAATTGACTATTCAGGATCATCGTTCCTGAACGGATTTACTTGAAGAGATAACTATTTTGTTTCTCAATGAAGAAAGGTATTATCCTTCATGATCATATAATAGAATTCAATAAAGTGTTATCCGAGTTGAAGACGATAAACACAGATGATCTCAGCGAAGAGGATAAAGCTTTCAACTTGATATTCACTGCCATATTCATACAAGTATTTGATGACCGTCATGTTACTTGGGAAATCTACCAAGGAGAAGCTCTCGGTGATCGGTGTCATCGAGGACTTGAAGGAGGATGAACTTAGGAGGGAAATCAGAAATTTGGATCTACGTCTCTAAGTTGCATGGCGGTGGAGGGAACTTCAATTAGAAAAGAAAGTGCATGTAAAGGCGGGGTCTGTTGCCACCATTATAGAGAAAAAGAGTATTACAAGAGGAATTGTTACAAGTTGTTGAATCAGAAGGGTGCCAATATAGTCAGTGCTACTGGGTTAGGTAATAACTTTAATTATCTTTTTATTTCAAGTTCTATAAATGTGGATAGTTCTTCTCATATTGGTCCAAAAGTGAGATGTTTTTAACTTACAAGTCTACAACATGCCATTCTTTGAGGACTGATACTAGTGAGAGTTGTGAGGAGACAGTTTAGTTGGAGATGTTAGATGAAAATGAGTTCAGATTAGAGGTCATGCATATTCCTTTATTAAAATTGAGCTTAATATCCTTGGAAACTCTAGAAGCACGAGGCTTCAGGTACAAAACTCGGGGTGGAAATCTATCAGTTTAGAAATGTTGCTATAAGGTGATGAAGGGAAGAAGGAATGTTTGACACATTCTCTACAAGCTTTGTGAGAATGTTAAAACCCGGCCAAATGTTGAAATCTCATAGTTCCTAAAGCATCTAGTTCGCCGCTACTAGAATCACTGAAGCGGCATCACTACGTTCGAATACTGCCGAGAGGTGGAGGGTGTCTTGAGGTAGGTGGAGTTCATACAGATGATGGCATCTCCGTGTTAACACCTACTACGATATGCCCTTAAGGATGCATACAATTGGAGAAATAACAGGTTGAGATAAATTCAACTAGCAGAAAAAAGTCACTAAATCATGTTGTTTACAAAAGGAGAAAGGAAGGAGTCTAAAATTAATAAATCACACAGGTGTAGAATAAGTTTCTATGCAATATAAGGTGGAGATAGTTAGGGTTTATATCTTGCATACTAAGATCAATTAGAAGAGAATTGGGCAAAATGAGAAGAAGTTTCGAACCGAAGAAAGGAGGCAAAAGGAGTTGTGGTTTTGGGTTGTGTGTCACGTCCCGCTTCCTATTCCATGGGAACACAGGCATGTAACTAAGGTCCAGTGAATGATATAAGTATGCCAACTCATATCATCCATAAGTTGTAAATACCAGGTAACTCAACAGTACAATAATAATCACATAAACAGGAATATAATGCAATAACCAGTACTGAATTATAAGGACTTACCAAATAGCCATAGAATATGCAGTACAGTAATAGTTCTGCGAGTTCTCTCAATAACCCATTGTCTGTACCTGTACAACATAACTCAAAGAAAGACAAATGAAGTACCCGTTAGAGCAAGTTACAGGCCGCAAGTAGTACAAGAAACAAAGTACGGAGACAGGTAAACAAAGTAGAAAGCGAAAACAAGAATCAAAGTACAGGATATGGCATGGAAGGAATGTGACAGTTAAATAGAGTAACTAACTCCTATGCTAAGAAACAGAATTAAATAACATGATTAGACAACAGGGTACAGGGAGCTTGTAACAGGTATCAAGTTGCATGCAAGCAGGTAAAACATGTAACGGGTGTTAAGAAGCATGTACATGTAACAGGAACGTGCAGGTGATCAAGTTATTCTCAAGTCTTATATTTAATCCTATCTACGGTAGCACTTTATGCGTCCCATTTATTTACCACATGGTTGCTACATACATACAAGTTATGTTTAGATCTAGTAGTGGATTTCTATAGGGCCGTGTACTCAGACGTCATGTAACAGACAACAGGTTCATGAATCAGGTAGTAATATAACAGGTTCATAAATCGAATAATAGTATAATAGGTTCATGAATCAATAGTAATATAACAGGTTCATGAATCAATAATATAACAGGTTCATGAATCAAATAATAGTATAACAGGTTCATAAATAAATAGTAATATAACAGGTCCATGAATCAATAATATAACATGTTCATGAATCAAGCATCAAGTGGGAAACACGAGCCCCCTTCCGAGTACACTTACCTATATTGTCCACTACTAAGTCTTTTCCTTAAACCCTGGCTTGTTACTTATTATTGTCATCAACACAGGCATGAAAGTGCACAAACAGGCAAGTAAACATGACGGCAAACATGCGACAAGTTCGGACTAGGTAGAGATACATAATCAAGTGTCAAAACAGGTTATAGATAATAAAACCAACAAGAATTCCAGTTCTAGACAGCAGAACGTTGCTGCACCAAACTGAGATTCCCGTTGCTACAGAGGTGAAAATCTGGATCCGTCAGAAGTTCTAGAAACTAGACTTTCTACCAAATCAAGCGCATATACACAAGTCATATAACAACTACAACAACTGGGTTCAAAATAGTGTTTTACATAGAATTCATGTTCAGCCAGAATTTGTAAAGTTGGGTTTACATGCATGAAAGAGGACTAAAAACTCAATAAATAAATCTAGAAAAATTATGGGAGGTTCCCTAACATGTCTAGTCTTAGAATATTAAATTTCATGTTAGTATATTAGAGATAGCATAGTCAAATTAAATTGGAAAACAGGGTGACACCTCAAAATTAAGAATCTGGAATTTCAGGTCCAGCAGCACTAAAACAATGGTAACTCACAAAATATAATTCGGAATTTGATTCCGTCAAATGGTATATAAACTAGACACATGAGGCTACAATTCATGATCAAAAAGTTTTAATAGATTCAAAGTGTAACTGGGTCAAGATCGGGCTACAAGTCAGAACATATGGCATGGCAGAAATACACAATTGGTGTTTATGATCATTTATGATTATGGAATTGATAGAAATGAATCAAAACGGATATGGTGAAGATTATCAACGAGTAAGAACATGAATAATGAGTTATAACAGAGATCTACTTGTGGTATTTATGTTTGTACAAGGAACAAGAAATTCATACAAGTTACTTGCCATGGTGGAGACAATTCCGAAGAGAAAAGAATAATGAGAATGGATCCCGGCACACAGCGACGATCGCGAACCAAGCAAATCTTGATGAGATGATCACGATCGGGCACGGTTCTCGATGTTGATGACAAACAACGATCGGACGGATCGGCATGGATCTTGATGATGATCAAGATCAAGATGATCAAATGTAGATCCGACGGCTGAGATAGAAGATCAAGATGTTGATGATCGGGATCGGGCGATCCAGATTCCAAGATCTTAATGATGATGATGATAATAATGATCAATGCAGATCAGACGGCCAAGATCAAATAGCTTGATGATGATGATGATGATGATGATGATGATCACGTTGGAGATGATCAGCTATCGTGATGATCAAGAGGAGGATCGGACGGCCCAGATCTGAAGAAGGCACTGTGATGATCTGATGATGATGATCAGAGGTAGATCGAACGGCTGAGATCAAAGGAGGCTTGATCATCAAATGCATCAGACGGTTGGGATTCAAGGATCAAGAATCCCCATAGCAAACAACAAGGATTTCGGTTCTGGCTGTAGTGATGGTGCTCGACGACTAGTTCGCAGTGGCAGCGGCGGTCGCGACTGGGGAGGCGACATCGACTTCGGAGTGGTGCATTGTGGCGGTGAATGGGGAGGAGTAGCAACGGCGATGGAGTTCGACTGATGGGTTCTCGATCTCTGTTTCGAGAAGGAAAACAGAGGATAAGGACGGGGGGTCGACTGTGCTGGCGAGGATAAGGGCTCGACTGCGGCAATGGCTAGGCGATGCTGATGCGGAGGAGGCAGGTGAAGAGGCGGCTCGACGACGGGGATGGGTTGGCGGGGGACTTGACGGAGAAGACGACGGGGATGGTGTCGACGAGGGAGGCGACGGTGCTCGATGTGGAGGAGAAGGCGAGGAGCTTGAGGGTGAGCTCGACTGCAGCAATGGTGGGACAATGGAGGAAGGAGTAGTATGACGACGAAGCGGAGTGTCGAGGTGGTTGTCGCGAGCGAGCGGGAGCAGGGTGGATGAACAGCCAGGGGCTTAGGGGTTACACAGTAAACGAGGGTTTGGGTGTGAACAGTAATGGGGAGTTTTTGGAAGTTGTGTTTGTTGGGGTTTGTTTGGCTATTTATGGGAGAGAGAGAGAAAGAGTATATAATAAATATATTATAATGGGGATAGTTGAGATAGTGGGGGAAAGTGAGAAAGGAATCAGGGGATACGGGGAGATGAGGGGTTGATCTGGTCAAAACAGATTAGGTGAGAATTGGGTTTGGGTTTTGGGTATTAAACAGGGGATCCAATAGGATGTGGGTATGGGCTTGATCCAATAAGAAATTAAAAAAGATTTTTCGGGCTCTATTTGCAAATAAAAATTTATCAAATAATATATGGACTTGGCTCAATAAAACAATAATAATATATAATGAATTAGGAGCCCTACTTACATTAGTTAACATAATCGACGAAGAATATTATGATTTTTTTTTGCCAGAATATAGATAATAAAATGAAATAGGAAATTTCTTAGAAACCAGAATAATTTTTGGTTAAAATTCGATCAATTGAGATATAATTGTTGAAGAAAAAAAGAATTTAAAAGAGAGAAGAAAGTTATAAAAATTTTAAATACAGAAAATACACAAAAAATACATATATACGGGAACAGAGGTTACATCGTGGGTAAATGACAGTCGACTAACACCCCGAATTCCAAACAAAGGTAATTCGTAGCACAAAGAAAATCTTTACTTCAATTTCGTACACAAATATAAGGAATTTAAAACTTTTTCATTACAATGCTATTCTTTACAATACCCAGCGAAAATTTACCTAAAAGAAATACAATTAATAACATCAAACATCTTCAATCCTGCAACAACCATCGACATCAACTCATGCCCCCGTCGCCCGCTAATCTGCGTCCTGCAATTTAAGAACTGTGGCCACATCAGTTGAATGCAACTGACGTAATGTTATAATACAACGATTTTTTAATTTAACAATCACAAAATTGAATGTAGAAACAGAAAATGTGACTATCCTAAACATGTCGGTGTTTGATATGAACCAAGTGACTAATGCAGACATAATACATACGATGAAATCTAATGCGCACTTGTTCGGGTTCTATGCATCCCGTACTACATAGTCCAAGGGTAAGCCCTTAACGTACTCCTCATTATAGGGTTCAACCCCTCATTATGCAAACCTAAAACCATGACGAACGTCAAGATTTAGACACACGATGAGTATTGGCTCTCACCCCGGGACTCCAGAGGTCAATCTCTATCCACGATTACTCTCATTTGGGAATTTTCGAGAATACCTCACCCCCCAGGTCACTATGGAGCCATCATCACACGAATATCCCATGAGTGTTGCACTCGTCCCGGAACTCTGGAGATTAATCCCACCTGGGTATATCTCACCCCACGGATCACTTTGGGCCCTCATACCCATGTTTGCTCAAGTTTCGTCACATCTCCTCTCTAGTGTCGATCCTTATATCCAATTATAATGAATATTCCCAAAAGTTAACTTAGTCTACCGGACTTAAATCAACACACTGAGAACATTTTCCCATACTGCCAATTTCTCAAATTCTCAATAATCACATTTTTATCAGCATCATGGGTCTCGCTCAGCCTCTATGGTCCACACAATGAGTCCACATAATTCAACAAAGAACTTACTAGGTTATTCTTAACATTTTTCATAACGATTCTCATTCATTCATTTAATTCAGTTCATTCTCTTATTCATTTCTTTGAATTCATCTATCTCCAACAACTAGATCATTTCTTACCGTTATACTAACCATTTTCAATAAGATTCCACAATGATAAAACTTTACCAAATAGCACAAGTCTAATATTTTCAAACCCATACTTTGATTAAATGTTAACTCATTCTCCACAAAAAAAAATACAATGTGATTCTTACCATAGAAATGAATTTCTAAATTTTTATGTAATCATCTCAAGGTACTCCAAATTTAGCTCGCTTTAAAATAAAACAATTTTTGGAATGAATCTGAATCAATCAATTGAACATACCTTCTAATGTGTAATGTAATTTAACCAAAAAATAAATCTTAAATTTATATATAACCATTTCAAAATATTCCATTAGCACTAGATTAATTTAAACCCTTCCTCAAAGTAAAATATATGCAAATGGATTTAAAATAATAATAACCAAAACAAATAACCTCATCCGGTTTCGAACCAGAGCGCTCTAATCCACACCCGCTGACCAAGGTTCCGAATCCCTGTATGTGTAGGAGAGTTCGCCCAAAATAATATAACCATTACTACTTTGTACTTAATAATTCATAAAATTTTCAAAAGGAACGGAGCTCCCTAAAATCGAACTCGTGACCAACCAACATCACAATGGCTTCATTCATACCCACAAACCAAATTCCCAATCCTATGATTCTGTTAACATACTTTCGATTAGTTATTACAAAACAACCGTCACTCTAAACAGGTTTAAAGCAAAATAAAATTAAAATTTTGCACTTAGGTAAAGTCGAACCCGAGATCACCGAAGCACCCAACACCACACTCACAAACCAGGCTCTCAAGCCTCTGTTTGTGTCGAGAATCTTCTTATAAATTTGAGTATAATTTACTGCTCCATAATATGTTTATCATTATTTTAACATCGAAATGCAACACCAATTCTTAGCTTGTAAAATTTGAGTTTTATATTTCAATCACATTACATAGAATAATATCATGGAAATTCAATATTCATAATATCTACAACTGTATCTATCAACATAATACATCAACATAATCTATTTATATCAATACGAGCAAGCATTCCTACGATTATATCCCATACAATTTTTCAAGATAAAGTATTCATTTCTACTTAAAATTAGACTAGCAAAAATAGAGCATTCTTACACTATCAAACTAACAAAATTTAGAAATTATGATATCGAATTATAATCTCATTAAACTTAAATCAACCGGCATGCACTCGATTCTAAAAATTAATTTACACTTAAAAAAGAGTTTAAAGCTACTCATAACATGATTTCTGTTCATATAACATAGCATTATTCTACTCAAAGGAATTATACAAATCAAGGAAACATACACCTCTTGATGTGTCCCTAACAATTTGCAACTCCTAGAAAATCTCCAAGCTTCCAATTATCCCAGACCAGAGCTTCAATGAATAAAGTGTTTGATTAATTATATTTTTTTCAAAATGGAAATGAGGCTCTACCTAGGATTGGCCGATAGGAATTTTATGAAGGAAAAGAAATGATGGGAAGTTTTTAAAACCACCCAGAATTCCTACTAACTACCCACAAATCTTTCACTCACTCAAATGTTTCTTTTCCCTCCCATTGATATTGGCTGGCCAATTCTTAGGGTGGAAACACGAGTGCTAAATGTGTTTGTGTTTGCACATAGGTTACATGTAGCGCCTCAGATCCCACTACCGGAAATCCATGACACAAACCAGAATCTTTACCTTCAAATGCATCTCAACACAGTAATAACACGAAAATTTAAAAAAAATATATTACCAAATAAAATCATTACATCGTCAATTATAATCATTATCTTGTTCTTGAACAAGGAATACAAATTACATTAAAGTATTACGGATACTACCCAACATTTCGCCTGCTCTTCAGATCGGTAGTCAACTGATCCTCCATTGGAACTCTACTGGGTGGTCAATCGGCTTCCCTGAGATGCGCCCTGTAGAAGGTAGATATGTTACTACTCCACTTGGATGCCCTGCTAGTCTTGAGTCCTCCTGCACTCGCAATCCAGTATCCAGCACCTAATTGAGTGGGCACATCAGTACATATACTGATGCAATGCTGATAAGAAACAACGATCTCTAACTAGCAATCACAAACATTCTTTGATGAAAACAAAAACGTGCATCCTAATTTTCTAGTGTCGGTGTATGCTATGACTTGAAGATTAATGCACAGGTACACAATGCACAGAAAACAGATGCACTTAGCCTAATGTCAGCAAGATTTTGGACACGCATGCATCCCATACTATATACACTTTAAATCAAGCTATCTTCTCCAGTTTCAGGGTTTCGAACCCTCGTCATGTATTGCATTCTACTATTGTACACTTCCTGTTCCTGCCATACACGTGGCTGGTGAGGCATACAGTTTCGGTCTAGTCCCATTACTGCGAATATGTAGTAGTGAGCATCTCACCAAAAGCCGTGACGAACTATAAGGTACACCACGTACCATGTTGGCACCAAAGACTCATTGGGAACCTCACCCATGGTCAGGTTCATCACCAACATAGAATAGGAAAACATCCAATTCTTACCATGGTACCTGGGAATTAACAGAGCGAGGTACGCAAACTCAGCACGTATCCCTACGACAGAAAGAGACAATCCTGATTATCACCGCCTAGTGCTGGCCCTTAGAACAAATCAGATTATAGGGTATCACCCCTAACACCAACTCAGTCCTCAAGCGGAAAGGAAAATATTTAATAATTAGTGTTATCGAAAAATGTTGTATATTCAAAATATGCACAGTATTTTAAAACAATGATTAACCTGACTGTTCTGTCAAAATAGTAACTAAACACGGCGAATCGACATTTATCGATTGCCAACACCTCAGTAGGTCCTCAACCAACGTCCCTGGCTTGTGACACTCAGCGAGCAGTATAACAGCGCCTAAAGGGGGGTATCTCATACCCGGCAAATGAGGTGAAACGCACACAATTTAATAATATCAAATCGTTGACAGACCTAGGGCATCAACACATTCTAGTCGAGGTAGATAATAAATCAGATCATCCACTGGCTATAAGTAGGTCAAACATCCAGTTATATTAGACCTAGCCTACCAATCCCCAAACACCGGCGACCCGATCTCCCATCGTTCGCCACCATCTCAGACTCGGATCACATCCAGTATCTCGGCCCGTGATCAATTACCCATTGGGTAAGAATTCGTCGGCGGATAACCATCCAGTTCTCGAGGCAGAAGAATTCAATTTTAGCCTAAGGGTTGTTAGTCGTAGGCTAATACCTTACCCTAGACGATCCCACAGACAAGTCAAATCAAGCCCACCATCACACACATTTCAACAAACTCAACCCTAATAGAATCAAGTATTTCCAACATGTGAATATTACTAACACACAAGTCCAAGACTTAGGTGTAGAATAATACACAGTTGCTACTAATATGAATCTGCCCAGCTATTGAGAACATTCATAACTTCTAATCCACACACTGGAATTCCATGAATTCATACTCTTTGGAAACCAAAGAGGGTCTACTTCAATTCTCTAGTTATCCAGTTCCTCATATTCTAATCACACGGAGCTAGAAAATCACAAATTCTCAAACATGCTAAGTCTGAACTCACAGTTGCTGCTTCTTGTCAATGTCATAACAACTTGCTCGCTTAACGGAATTAAATGATCCTGGGTTTTATTGAAAGCTATGTGTGTCTACTACAACTTTCTAATTGATCACATCCTCAAATTCATCTATTAAAGCACCATAAAACCCCTACTTTCACAAGGTGTGCATAGGACAATTAACTTATTTTACAGAAACAAAGTCTTCTACTTGGATTGGTTCTGTCTAGAACTTAGAAAAATCATATCTTTCAATCTACAAATTTAAATTTCATGATTCTAAAATTTTTGGAAAGCTAAGACTCTCTACTACAAGTCTTTAGTTGATCATTCTTCCAGATTCTAAATATACAGTTCAAGAAAAGCTCAAGTGCACAAACTTACTAAATCTGAACTTAACTAAATATGGTCTAGTCAAAATTCAATATCAATTCAACCATAAGTCCAATAATTATAAAATCTGGGATTCAATAACTAAACATATATAAGTCCAACATATCCAAAAATTGCATCTAGTTTCAAAATATGCAGAGAGTTACAGTCTTTTGAATACAGTAGAAAACCATTCCTTTTTTTAGGCAGTGTGCAAAACTTCTCTTTACAAACTAATTTTGAAAACCCATAAAATATTGTCTAAAATATCTAAAATTTTAAATACATGATCTAGACACATATTAGATACTACAATAAAAATTTCATTGCAATATTATGTACCATAAATTAGTTATGATTTATTAAACTTCATTTTTAAAACATAACAGAGCCAGTTCTTGGCTCTGGACCAGTTAACAAAACAGAATCTTTAAATATATCAAATAAACTCAGAAAAATCTGAAATTTGGAAAGATTGTTGTTAACATATCCAAGTACCTCCAGTAAAATTTTCTGCTCAAGATACCTTACCAATTTCATAATATGAGCTTTCAAATTTTACTTCATAACAATGAAAAACACAGTTTTTCCACTGCTCTCTGTTCCGAAAAGAACCAATTTGTTGAGCTACTAAATGAACTGAGAAAAATATGAAAAAAATTGAGGATGCTCTAAACTTATCCTAGAACATGCCGTAAAATTTCCTAGAACATGCCGTAAAAATTTTATGCCTAGATTCTGAGCCATTTGCAAATTAGAAATTTCTAAATTTACAATACACATACGTGTTCTATCATGGAAATCATGGTATAAAAATTGCACTTAACGTACAAACTCAATCTCATAACTTATCAACGACTCATACATGGTATTCATGCTCTCTTATCTACATCCTACATACCAATTCACATAAAAATATTTAGTTCTAGAGTTAGAGAACACACCTACCTTGCTTTTGCGTTGAAAAAAATGAACTCTTGCAAACTTCTTCTCCTAGCTTGCTCATTCTTCTCCTCCAAGAGCTCCAAGCAACCTACAAAATAATGGAACACTCTCTCTTTCTCACACTCTAACTCTCTTTCTCTTTTCTTTCTTCTACTTTTCTTTTCTTTTTTTTTTCCTTTTTTGAACAAAGGAGAGAATGAAGAAAGTGAGAAATGTGAGAAGTGTTTGGATTTATATCAAATGGGAGAGTGGGTAAGAGGTTTGGCTAGAAATGGGGATGGGGAAATGGAGGGTGGAGATGAGTGGGTGAGAGTGAAAATGTGTGGTTGGATTGAATGTCAACACAAAAAAAATCTAGAAAGTTCAAGGAAGTTCTCATTCCTACATGAAGATCAAACATGGCAAAGATTCAACCATTAGATCTCATCAAATCATATCCAAACACAATCATAAAGTAGGGTTACATAACCCTAGGTTAGGTCAAGTAACCCGAGGTCTAGCAACCCTGACCATAACCCTAATGCAGAATAATGCATGATCATTAGAATTCAAATTAATATGTATATCCATTGCAAAATATATTAAATATTAAAATTATAGAATATATACAGACATATTCACATTCGAAGCAATTATGGATCATATATCATATACGATCCAATGTGATCCAAACAAACATATATATATATATATATATATATATATATATATATATAGGGAAATGCTCCATTGAAAATGCAAATATCTGTGAAAACGTGGAAAACCACCTAGGCCGTTGGTTATAATGCATTATAACCTAGGCCGTTGTTTCCAACAACGACCTAGATTGTTTTCACAGGTTTTCACAGGTTTTTACAACATTTGCGTTTTCAACTGAGCATTTCCCATATATATATATATATATATATATATATATATATATACTTACAACTAAGATCATTTGAATTTATAAAAATATATATTTATAAAAATTATTATTTTTCCGAAAATTATCTTGTCAAGACAATCGGGGCAAATCCACAGTTTAATTGAGAAGATATTCTGAGTTTATCTCATCGGCTTCAGAATAACTCATATATCTGAAATTTCTTAATTAAAACTAATAATTATTAGAAAAATATATAATCGCGTGCAATTCTTAAGCGTGCACGGATTACAATGCAAAATAGCTATATACTATTTTGCGGGGTATTACATTACACACTAAATATTATGAATTTTACTCAATACAATTACCTGTGTTACTCAATTTAATATGGATTTAATAAAACTATTTTAAATTAATCATAATAAAAAGTTTTATACACATTTTATTAATTCTATATAAGTACAATAACATAATCAGCACATCCATAACAAGAAAAACATGTGTAAAGCACACGTGGACAAAATGTTTAAAATATATATATATATATATATATTGCGGTTGTTACATTAGCAGTCGACCGCAGCCTAGTCGATAGCTCTTTATTTGCACTCGACATCAGAGCAGTCGACTGCCACTTTGGGTAGTCAACTGGCATTCGCAAATAGCAGCAGTTTGGGTCGATTCTTCATGGTGCACTTGAGGCCAACTTTGTGCTCCAAGTTGTCTTGTATACTCATATTGCATAGCTTTTTCTTCAGGGTTTATCGGACGGTGATGGGTCAAGACTACAACCTAGAATTTTCTAAGTCTTTATAAATAATTGTAATGGCCTACATTAAGAAGATAATACTTCATTTGAGAATTTTTCATTGTAAATAGCAGACTATCTTCGAGTAAGACTTGAGAGATAGATTCTTAGTGAGAGTATTGTAACTCTTGTATTGTTTCTAGTTGAATAATTCTCAGTTATTTCTATATGAATTAGATTATGCTTGTGTCTGATATAATGTACGTTGCTTAATTATTCGTTGTGATCCGCTGTCACATAATTCTGATGCCTAAAACTTTCACTGGGCCGAATTTCTGATTCTACAAATACTCTTCAAGACATTGCAGGTTGATTTCCAAGGTTAGTATGTCCTAGCAAACACTGTAATGAAAGTAAACAACACAAAGTGCCACAGTCTAATCAACAATAAAGACCCCACCTGTAGTTAGTGGCAGAGTCATGCTTAACTTCATTAGAAGGTAATTCAAGATACCCTAGACTTTCTAGCTTTATTAGTCTTCTTTCTAGTGATTGACGTGCTATTGCTTCAATCCCACCAGACGTTGAAACATTAAACAACAATAATCACTTTGAAGATAGGAAGCTCACAAACTTTCTCACAAAAATTGCATGCCATTGGACGGAAGAGAGAAACAGTAGTAGTGCATCCCCATCCTATGTCACATGCCACTTTGTCAGCTAATTGGAGGATACAAGACAGTTACAGCTTTTAAAGATTTGACGTCCCTAAAACTATTTGTGCATACAAATGAGGATGTTTTTCCGTACTTACCCACTTTTGAAAATATTAGCCGATCTGATCCACTTTTAATAATGTTTATTAAGCTAATCCAGTTTTAGACAGGTTAGTATTAACCGTTATTAAAAATAACGGCATAGATTAATACTATGCCGTTCTTCTAAATAGCGGCATCTGTTAAAAAAAAATCGCATACCGCTATTTAGAATAACGTCATCAGTTCATTTATTTTCACTCGTGTACTCTCTCTGACTTGAAAAAAATGCAAGTGTGAAAAAATCTTATAGCTGATGCAGTTGTTTGGAACAGCAATAACAACATTATCAATGTCGTTGTTAGGAATAACGGCATCAGTTATAATATTCATTGTTAGAAATAACTGATAACGTTGTTTGCAACAGCGGCAACAGTTCATTTTATTACTTATACTTGGCTAATCTATTTATGTGAACTATTGCCGCTATTTCTAAGAATTGCAACAGTTATCTCATGTCGTTGTTTGGAAGAACGACATCAATTATATTAAACTATTTTCCTCCACATTCGTTCTTCCAAACAACGACATTAGAATATTGTTGTTGTTCTTAGAAATAGCAGCAACATTTTATATACAGATTGGTCAAGTATAAATAATAAAATGAACTGTTGTCGTTGTTCCAAACAATGGCATCAGTTATCCCTAACAATAAATATTATAACTGATGTCGCTATTCCTAACAACGGCATCTGTAATGTTGTTGTCGCTGTTCCAAACAACGGCATCAGCTATAGGAATTTTTCACAATTGCATTTTTTTTTCAAGTCAGAGAGAGTACACGATTGAAAATAATTTAACTGATGCCGTTACTCTAAATAGCAGAATGCAAAAAAAAAAAAAATAACAGATACCGCTATTGGAAACAACGGCATAGAAATAATCTATGTTGTTATTTTCAATAACGGTTAATGCTGACGTGTCCAAAACTGGGTCAGTTGGGTAAATATGTACCGCCCCAAATCCCTATACCGGAAATTTAAGACACAATCCAGGATTCAAACTTCAAATAGTCACAATCACAGAAAAATATAGGAAAATTAAAATGTTTATTCCATTTAATAGTTACAATTACAAGTGTTACAATGTCCAATAGAATTTTACAATATTTACAAATTTAAATAATAACACTTGAATATTATCACTTGGATGCTTGGACTAACTCGAGCTCTGCTGTACCTATGGATCGGCTCCCGATACCTAAATGGTGGGGAACATCAGTACATATACTGACGCAACGCTGATAATAACAGCGATCTCCAAACTGGCAACCAAAAATCATAATTTATGCAAAAGAGAAAAAGCTATGTGAAACAATGGATGAATGGATTCGGGTTATAGTGTTGTTGTATGTCATGATCTAACAAATTAAATGCATCAGTACCATGCCTTATTCTAATGCAAGCAAGACTTTACGAAACGCATGCATCGCATACTACATACGCCCCAAATCTAGTCATCTGTCTCCAATCTTAGGGTTTCGAACCCTCACCATGCATCATGCTCTTGTACTTGTCCTATTCCTAATAGATTTACCGTGTCTAAGGAGGTTGCAGTTATTCGGCCCCGCCCGTTACTGCAGTCACTCTAGTGGTGATCGCATTTGCCACATAGTGCCCGGTGCCCGGACCTCACTAAAAAAGCCGCGACGAACTTACAGGTACAAACCCATGCATCCATGACGTCAAGATCCATGAGACAGCAGCCTCATGGTCCATTCGTGTACACGCACAAAAGAACATGACGGCCTCGAGGGTTAAATCACCCTATCTGATAGGTGTTTCTCTCCCGTTCTTTACCCCGGCTCATCAGGAGTTAACAGATCGAGATACGAGATTCGAGATCTCAATACTTGAGAACACAATCTGTATCCCTACGACAGAAAAGTACAACACCCGACTATGGTCTGCTAGTACTAGTGCAAATTACAGATATCTAACACATTATTCTTATCCAAAACTTATTTTAATTATTAAATCAAGTAAGGTGATATAAGGTTACTCCAACCCTCACATTCGCCTACCGCCCTGTGGCCCCGGGCGACGCATTTCCCTGCTCGCCACTTCTCCTATCTTGGATTTAGTCCATCTCCACAGTCCGCATTCACCATCCATTGGCATGATTTGGCGGCATCAATCGGACATCCAACGTCTAGGCGGAAGTTTCCAATTTGCCTAGGGTTGATAGTCATAGGGTATCACTCGACTCCAATAACTAAATCAAGTCACAAACGTCCTTAACAAGAGTTAAACAACATTAAGACGAGTAATATCACCAACTTTCTCCGGTAGTAAGACCATTAACCCTTAATCACCAGTGGGAAAATTGTACTCTCAAACACTTAGTCAAAAATTAGGATTTCAATACTAAGCTAATTCTGCCCAGGAATTAGAAGGGTCATAACTCTCAAAATATAACTAGGATTTGGGTGTTCTTGCCCATTCTGGAAAGCTAAGAATCTAGCCTACAAATCTCTAGTTAACCACGGCACCAGATTCATCCATCTAGTTGCTCAAAAATGCCTTACAATCATCAGCCTGTGTACTCCCTGTACAATGGCTGCACCTTACCAATGGCATATAAACCCACTCGCTCATCGGAATGACACAAATTTGGATTCTATGGAAATCTGTACATGTCTTCTACAACTTCCTAGTTGGTCATATTTCCAAATTATTTCATTTTATACTGTAAAAACACTCATCCTTCTCAGGTGTACAGAAAGATATATGAGGTGCTTAACAAATAGAGCCTATAGCTGGTAAACTGGTCTCTACCTCATCTTATAAAAACCATAACTCTTACTATACTTGCTGGAATTACTTGATACAATACTTGTTGGAAAGTTTAGAATGTATACTATAACTTTCTAGTTATACACTTTCTCAGATTCTAACTTCACAGGACTATAGAGCTACAAGTTCAACCATATACCATTTCAGCCCACATAAAGCACATAGTTTACTTAAAATTCCATATTAAATCATACACATATCCAATGGTTATGAGAGTTTTATATTTTTAAACTAGATACAATCATGCCCAACTTTCATTCACGGTTCTAATCCCAATACTAAATGCTCAGAGAGCTATGCATGTTCAAACCCTGAACGGAAACGTTCTTTGTTTTCCAGTTCATGATAAAGTTCTCAGTACAATTGATTTTTGACACAGCAAATGTTAGACAAACATTTTAAAACTCTTTTCACATATTCTAGATACACACATGCTATGGTAAAAATTTCTCTTTAAGATTATGCTCTGAAAAATTCACAAAATTATTTTAGTCTCAGGTTTGGTGAATGACAAACCCAATTTCTGCCTTATGACCCAGTCAAAAAAAGTGATTGTTTTAAAATAATAATTAAAATCAGAAAAAACTGAAATAAATCGTGTAGTCTCCAAACATGTATAAGATCTTGTTGTAAAAGTTTCAAGGTCAGATTCTAAATACATTGCTCTCTGGAAATTCGAGAATACAAGCATGCAATGGTGTTTTTCTATTCTCAAGTCCAGATTTTGAACAATCTATCTCTATCAATCAAACCCATTACTACTACTACTAATTTCATTCAACAATCAAACAAGAAACAAGTTTATAGAGTTTAGAGAACTCTCCACCCTTCAATTGAAGCTTGGAATGGTTAGCTTAGCCTTCTTCCTCTTGCCCTCCTCCAAGAGCTCCTCCTTGATCACCTTCTCTTCCTCTTTCTCTCACTCTCTTCCTTTCTCTTGCTCTAGGGAATATTTTTTTAGAAATTTATGAAATGAAAGTGAGGGAGAGAGCTTAAATGAAGTGGTGAAGTGAGGGGGGTGTGCTAGGGGATGGCCGGCATGAAGGGACGCGGGGGGGGGGGGGGGGGGGGGGGGGCATCAAGCCAAGTGTCAATGTGGTTTTCATGCAAATCATGCTCTTGGCTCATGGTTTTGGAGATGTTTTTTCCCTATGGCTCAATTTTAGCCATTGATCAATATGGAGGTGTGATGAATGGTTAGATTGGAGTGCAAGTATTATTTTATCTGGAGTATTACATTACTCCCTCCTTAGAATCGTTCTGTCCCCAGAACGACACTAGTGGGAGAAAAGAAAAGAAAAACAACTTTAAAACAATTTCGAATATGAAGTCTTCATGCGGCTCTCCGGCTTCCATGTGGTTTCTTCTACGAATTGATTCCTCCAGAGAACCTTGACCATCGGGATGACCTTGTTTCTCAGCACCTTGTCCTAACAGGTCAAGTATCCTGACCGGTTGCTCCTTGTAAGAGAGATTAACCTGTAGATCTTCCGAAATTTCTGGTAATCGATGGCTCCGATCTGGCACATATTACCGTAGCATAGAAACATGGAACAAGTCATGCACTGGGGATATCTCGGCCGGTAGCTCCAACCTATAAGCCATCCTGCCAATTCTCTTCAGAATCTTGTATGGTCCAATGTATCTCGGAGCTAGCTTTTTGCCATTTCTGAACCTGATAACTCCTTTAGTCGGCGACACCTTGAGAAACACAGAATCGCCTTTCTCAAATTCTATCTCTCTTCGGCGGTTGTCAGCATAGCTTTTCTGCATGCTTTGTGCTCCTTGCAGTCTCTTCTGGATAAGCTCGATCTTCTCCGAGGCTTGCTATATGATCTTTGGTCCAAACATCTGCCACTCTCCTACCTCGTACCAGCACACGGGTGTTCTGCATCTTCTTCCATATAATGCTTCATATGGAGCCATACCAATGCTTGCCTAATAGTTGTTATTATAAGCAAACTCTACCAAAGCTATGTATTTCTCCTAATTACCTCCGAAGTCCATAATGCACGTCCTCAACATGTCTTCAAGAATACGATTGACTCTCTCTGTTTGTCCATAAGTCTATGGATGAAAGGCTGTGCTAAAATCTGTTCTGGTCCCCAATGCTGACTGTAGACTCTGCCAGAATCGAGATATAAATCTTGCATCTCTGTCGGATACTATGGACACTGGCACTCCATGTAACTTTACTACTTTTTTGAGGTAGATTTCAGCTAGCTTTTCCACTGACCAGGTGGTCTTCACTGGAAGAAAATGTGCCGATTTTGTTAGTCGGTTCACCCATATTGGGTCATTTCCTTTAGGGCTCCTGGGTAATCCAGTAATAAAGTCCATACTAATAATTTCCCACCTCCACTATGGAATGGGTAAAGGCTGTAGCAATCCTCCCGGATTCTGATTTTTGGCTTTGACTTGTTAGCACGTCAGACATTTGGCCACGAATTCTGCTATGTCCCGCTTCATCCCTGACCACTAATAGTACTGTTTTATATCTCGATACATCTTGGTGCTTTCGGGGTGAATCGCAAGCAATGTGGAGTGAGCTTCCTTCATGATGTCTTCTCTCAACTCCTTGTCTTTCGGTACGCATAGTCTGTTGCCAAACCACAGTGAACCTTCTCTTATACTGAATTCGGGAAGTTTTCCTTAGGTTACTTGCTTCTTCATGGCTTCGATCTCTGGGTCTTCAGTCTAAGCCTTCTTCACTTGCTCAATCAAGCATGGCTGTAATACCAACTGTGCCAATGCTGCACTTAAGTGTTGAGTAACTACATCAATGCCTCCTTGTCGGATCTCATCCTCTAGCTCCTTCCGGGTCGCTACAAGTGTAGCTATACTTCTCTTCCTGCTGAGTGCATCTGCTACCACGTTGGCCTTTCCTGTATTATATATGATTTCTGGCGTGATGTCCTCGAGAACTTCCAACCATCTCCTCTGCCTTAAATTTAGATCCTTCTGCTGGTATATATACTTTAAGCTCTTGTGGTCAATGTATATCTCCACCATTGCTCCGTAGATGTAATGTCTCCATGATTTCAAGGCGAAGATTATAGCTGCAAGCTTCAAGTCATGAGTCGGGTAGTTCTTCTCATATGGTCGGAGTTGTCCTGATCCATAAGCTATAACCTTGCCTTCCTGCATAAGCACACATCCGAACCCCAAATATGATGCATCGCTGTAGATGGCATAGTCTTTATCCGCCTGAGGCAAAACTAAAATTGGTACATAGATTAATCACTTCTTCAGTTCCTGGAAACTATCTTCACACTTCTCTGTCCAGTCGAAACTTTGGTTCTTCTTGGTCAAACAAGTAAGGGGTACACCTATCCTCGCATAATTCTGGATAAATTTTCGGTAATACCCAGTCATACTCAGAAAACTCCTTACCTCTTTCACCGTCTACAGTTGTGGCCATTCTTTGATTGCTTCAATCTTTTGGGAATCTATAGCCACTCCCTCCTTAGAAAGGATATGGCCCAGAAATTCAACTTCTGATTTCCAGAATTCGCACTTGAACAATTTGCAATACAACTGATGCTCTTGTAGCTTGCTCAGTACTACTATCAGATGTTCGGCATGTTTCTCTTCTGTCTTTGAGTATACCAAAATGTCTTCGATAAAGACCACAACAATAGATTCAATAAACGGATGTAGAATTCGGTTCATCAAGTCCATAAAGATTACTGGAGCGTTAGTTACTCCGAACGGCACTACTAAGAATTCATAGTGTCCATGCCGAGTTTGAAAAGCTGTCTTGGGTACATCCTCCTCCTTGACTCGCACTTGATGATATCCGAAACGTAGATCAATCTTGGAAAATATTGCTGCTCCCTAAAGCTGATCGAACAAATCATCGATCCTGGAAATTGGGTACTTGTTTCGAACAGTGACCTTATTCAATTCCTGGTATACACATCCTGACTGATCCATCCTTCTTCTTAACAAGCAATACTGGTGCTCCCTAAGGTGATGCACTTGGTCTGATGAATCCCTTCTGCAAGAATTTCTCAATCTGCTTCTTGACTTCATTCTGCTCTACTGGTGCCATTCTATAGGGTGCTTTCGATACTAGAGCGCTGTCTGGTTGAATTTTGATACTGAACTCGACATCTCGGTGTGGGGGAAGTCCAGGTAATTCTTCCAAGAATACGAATGGAAAATTTCACACCACTGGTATCTTGTTCACCTCTTCAGGTACCCGTACTTCTTTTGTAGCTGCAATGATCATAGCTCTTGACCTCTTCTTCTCGTGGAACACAAGCTCTATTCCTTTAGCTGTGATGACTACCTCCTCCTTGCAGTCGATGCTTGCCTTGTGCTTCGACATCCAATCCATACCGATAATGATATCTGTTCCAATAAAACCCAATTCTAACAAATCGATACTTAGGGTTTCTCCATTAATCTGGAGTTTACATCCCTTATAGCATAAATCTGTAGTGAGAGTTGCACATGATGGTGTAGCCACCATTAAGGCTATTTATGGAATTGTCTCTTAAGTGCATCTTAATTTTCTTGAAAAAAGATTTTGACATAAAAGAATGAGTTGATCCACTATCGAACAAGACTGTAGCCAAAATTCCATTTAGATATATATATATCCCGTGATTACCCCTTCATCTTCTTTTGCATCCTTCTCGGTCAAGGCGAATACTCTTCCTTGACGCATCGGCTTCTTTCCTTTGTCGGCTGTTCCCGACCCTGCCCAGTTGCTACTCCTTGAATTTTAGGGGACAATTTCGCTTAAAGTGTCCTTCTTGTCTGCACTGGAAGCATCTCTGTACGTTCTTTCTGGGGCATTGATCGTTATAGTGCTCCTGCTCTCCACAGAGAATGCAGCTTCCGAGCTTGTACTCTCCTGCCTTAACACTAGTTTTCTGAAACTTCTGGCTCTTGCCATGCTTCTTGAATTTGGATGCTGTGGGGGATCTCTTTCCCTTGTTCCAAATCTCAGCTCTTCCTTGCGATGATTGACTCTGATTCATGTCCATCTCCGTTACTGCAGCTCGCCTTACTTGTAGCACCCTGAATTTCCAATGAATAAAATTAGAAATACGTGGCACAATTTCCAGAATCAACTTCAATGTAATCATAAACATAGCAACCAAATACATGGAAATTTAAAACTTTTTATTACATCAATTGTTTACAAAGCACAGTGGAAAATTAAACACCTTGAATTACAATTTCTTTCTTTTACAATACATTCTTTTACAATTTGCCTAAGCCATATTATCATTCTACCACATTCATCCAATTCCAAGCTAATGGTACCTACCTGTAAAACATGAGGCTAGAGATAATCCTAACCCCCAAAACTACAGGGTCAGTCATAACGGTGTGAGTGACATCAAAAGAAATACAACATGAATAAAACATAAAGAATAAAATCATGACCAACACATACCAATAGTAATAACGAATGAAATATGAAATAACAATAGATAAAACTTGAAAATATCAAGTGAAACTAGACTAAGTGTCAAGTATAGGAAAACAGAAAACAATCATGCATAAAACCAAGTCAAGAAAACACAAATGCAATATGATGACTCTATAATGCATACTTGTCGGATTCTATGCATTCCATACTACATAGGTCCGGTGCAAGTCCTTATCATTCTCCACTTCATAGGGTTAGATCCCTCGTTATTCAACTAATCCTACTACGGTGATAGAAACAAGATCCAGAATACTCCGCGAATAGGCATCACAACCCTCGACGCACAAGAATCATGTAAGAGCTCTGAATCATAGGAAGAAATCACCCTCCCTGACGTGTACCCCATGAATAGGTTTGCGAGACCCTCGACATGTAGATACACTAGTACATCCCGTGAATAGGTCCGTCGACCCTCGACACGCGAATGCACATGTATGCTCCGTGAATAGGCCTGCAGACCCTCGACACGCAAACATACCAAATGACCTCTCGAGACAGAACAACACAGTCCTGGAACGCATCCGTTGGACTAGACCCCTAGAGCATATACTTACGTTTCCCAAGTTCTATTACATCTCCATTAATCCCTGTCCTTAAGTTGATTATTATTAAAACAAAAATTTCCCTTCTCTAGAGTTAGTATATCCTGCCGGACTTAATTCCACAACAACAACCCCAAGACCCAACTGGTCATAATTCATAAATCTCATCTGCCGGTTCACAGGAATCCCACTCAACTTCTAGAGACTCACAAAATGAATATCAACATCAAAACTTTCAATAAAACTCTTTATTTCATCATCAAAATGTTTATATCAGTAAGAACTTCTCAAATCAATAAAATACAATTGATATACTCAGAAATTTCTAGAATTGAAATAAAATATTAAATCTATTAAATAACTGAGAATCATAATTTGAAGTCATAGGAAGTCAAAAAACATCAATTTCTTCAAAAACCATATATATTTTACTTTATATAATTATAGAAATACAATATAAATTCTATCATAATCAAAATATAACTCTCTATAAAATACTGTAATCTGTAGAAAAAACATCATCTAAAATAGTAGATCAATAATCCATAAGTTCGAAGAAATAATCGTTCGAGAAAAACGAAGAAAACTCGACAAAACAGCAAGAAACAATGATGTCGGTCAACCTTCAAAAGTCACAGTCGACCGACATGACAGTCGACCTTCATTTTAGTTCAAAAAATGGACAATCGACCTTCATGTCAAAAAAATAGCCCATACAGCAGCTTTAAATTTCGTGCACTTTTTTACTGATACTTCAATTATACTTTGTAAAATCACAAATTTGCAAAACAAAAATCCTGAGATGATCAAATACAACTTGTATAACATGTATGAGTTTATAAAACTAATCCAAATCACATCAAGATCACAAAAGAGTAATTTTTCACAACTCTCCAAATCAGATAATATAAGTCTATAAGTGTATATACGTGTGTTTAAGCATCAGTAAAACATCAAGAATTCATTAAATATAAGTATTGTATTGTTCAAATCAATCTCAGTATCAAAACAAATCAGATCTCAATTGAAAACTTCACAAAACATAAAAATTCAATTTCGGGCTGCACATCTACAGACCCGAAGTCAAACCCCTTTTCAACAATTCAAAATTTGATTTTTTTTTTTTTAATTCAAAAATCCTTCCACAACTTGATTAAACGCAAACCCCACTGATTACAATAGTTTACTCATGAATATATGCAACTAGAACAAGTATTAATCAAGTTTAATCCATCAAAACATCAAGAACAGAGTATATACACACAGCAAGAACCCTACTTTACTCACTTTCATACAATAAACATTCTACAATCTCATAGTGTATGTTCAAATCAGCAATAATATGAAGGAAAACAACCTACCCATAATTTCTATTAAGTTATTTAACAATCTCAAGTCATCTACATAGAATTTTAATCGTCAATAGCATAGTTTCCATGAAAAGATTCAATTTTTGTTCATCCATCCATCAATAATTCATTATATTATCACACAAACTCCTAACATGCTTTCTAATAGACAAATCATCACATACAACATGCATACAACAGCAAGAAATTAAACATATGTCGCTCACCTTATTGAATAATCAACCGAAATAATAAAGAGAATAAGAAAAGTCATTCATTTCGCAAGAAATCCAAGGTCCTTGCTTCGAAACTACAAGAAAACCAATAGTAAAATAATATTTTGTTTTTGCAGAGGAGGGGGATGGCTGTAGTGGCTCTTTAATATGTCAAAATCAGGGTGTTAGGGTTTTACAAGTTATATGGAAACATCCCTTAACAAATTATTACTTCACATATATTTAAATAAGTTAAATAAATTAAAATAAAACCATATCCCTTTACTACTGAGTTATCCAACCATCAAGTATAGCCGAGAAATTTGTAAAAAAATCGGATTTGTACTCCAAGTGGTAATTTTGCACAAAATTCCCTATCTTTGTAATATTTGCAAATATGTCAAATAAATATCAGAAAAATCCAGAAAATTCATAAATAATGCCTATTAATAAATATTAGAATTGCCAAACAAAATTTCTAAATTTTAGTTTCCAGGAAAAATATTTGCACAAGGTTCAACTTAAATTCCATATTAACAAAAATACCATATTTATTTAGATCTTTACCAAATAAACTCTAAACAAATTCTAAATAAATCTAATCTTTAATACTGATCTTGGCCAGCCCAAAAAGCAACAAAGAAGAATTTCATTATTTGTTTGAGATCAAATTGGCTTTTTACAAGAAAATCCCTCTCTTTCGAAGTATTTATAAAAGTAGTTTCTTCATTCAGAAAAATCCCAAAATCTAGGATATGCTTAATTATAAATAGGAGAATTTATTCAGAAATCTAAAAGTGAATATTTGCATCCCAAAAAATATTTACACGTGTTTTGCACGTGTAAAATTGACAAATTCATAAAATAGACAAAATAATTTAAATAAATCTAAAAAATTAAAATATCATAAATAAATGAGGAAAATCAATCATTAACCATAAATATTTAATAATTTAAAATTTTCTAACTTTGTACGTGTGTTGCACGTGCAAAATTGTAATTTCAAGAAAATAGTCAAAATAGTCTACTTTACCAATTTAATATTATTTAATAATGCAAAATAAATCATTTTATTTTGCTGGGTGTTACATCACCCTCCCCTTAGAATAGTTCTGTCCTCGGAACTACTCTAAGCAAAAGAAAACAAAATACGAAACTTACAAAACAGTTCCGAAAATTTACTCTATCATTATTTTAGTTAGGTTTAATTATTAAGTAAAACAAAATAACATATAATTATAGCTCGAAGAGTAAAAGGTGGGAACTGACATGGCAAAAGTATAAGAACTCCAATTGAATACACAATTAATCCCCAACCGTAAGAAAATAGCAAGACTATTCTTATAGAATAAGAATTCAAAAGTGAAGAGATAAAACCCAAATATAAAAAGGTTGATAACCATACAAACAACGAAGGAACACAAACTTAAAGGTTATATAAAAAAAACAGTTTTGGGAAAAATAACCAGTCAAGATACATAGAAATACGAACAAATTTAGTTAAGTAAAGAAAATATTAATAACAATGAATGTACAAGACAAGGAATAATGAGTATACTAGGGAATGTTGATATTATAATCAATAATCTAAAAGCACATTAAAGGGTAACGAGCAAAATAGACCAAAAAATATATATATATGCAAGAAGACTTAAAAGAAGTTCATTGAATATTACAAAAGTAAGCGTCAAATCATTAATTAGAACGTGGAAACAAAAGTAAGTGAGAAATCTAAAATGTTACAAAATTGGAAAACGTTAGCAATAAATAGTAATTATAAAGAACGAAAGCTTAGACCATAGTTGATGTACTCCATCTTGACATAAACGTAAAAAGTTAATAAACACAAAATATAGTAGAATCAACTATACTAGTTCAAATTACATTGAAACATAAAGTGTAATGGTATACACAAAAGTCATAAAAAAAAAGATTTCTTTACCATTAGTTTCATTATATAAGTAGAAAGTCTTGAAATATCAATTAGCAAATAGATAGAAAATATCTTCTTCTTTTTTTTGTAGGTTCGCCTCATTGATGTCTGGCTGCAGACTTGCCTCCTTAACATCAAGTTGCAGATTTGTCTTTACGACATCATGTTACAGGTGGCCGCCTGGATATTCGGTTGCACATTTTGCCTGCCCGACATCCAGTTGCAATTTGCCTCCATTGACGTCTAGTTGCATATTTGTCATCTCGACATTAGGTTGTACCGAAATGATGAAATGGAAGATATAACCTTCCATATGCACAGGAATATTGGACATTTAATTTAAGTATGATATTATATTTTGAAATTCGTGATATAAAAATAGTAGCAAAAGTAAGAAATGGCGTCGAAGGTCACACGCTGGAATATTAAAATAGATGTATAGATTATAAATATCAAACACAATAGTACAAAATAGTAGTAGTGAAAATGATTTGCAAAAGTAAGAAGAAAAACAGAATGAAATACATGCATAAGCACAAATGCAAATGTGAATGAGAAAATAAATATGCAGTGTAGTAAATTTACACAATAAATATATCATAAAATATACAGTTATGTAGGAATTAAACAAGTGTAAAATGATATGCATAGTAAGTATGTTGAACTATATGGTACATATATAGTAATTAGTAGGAAGTACATGTACAAATCAAGAATGTAATGATAATAAAAATTAAGTAAAATATAAGTAGTGGGTGCATATTGTACATTTGAGAAGTATAAAGCAACAAAATTAATAAGTAGCTTTAAATAGTGAAAAGTAAATATAATAAAAACAGTAAACAGTAAGTAATAATACAGGTATTGAATATAAGGTGTAAAAACATAATTAATAATAAAAATTTAAATGTGTAGAGATATGTCATATTTATATGAGTAAAATATTACAATAAAGCTTAAATGCTCCGAAATAAATAAGACAATACAAAATAATGAAAATTGTAGTATCAAAAAATCCAAGTATATATAAAATGAAAGTAAATATGCAAAACCAAATTTTATAATATAGTAAAAACAATAATGAACGAAAATAGGAGTTACGATAATAACTTAACATGTAGTTATTCAAAACTCAATGTAATATGTAAAAGAAATAGCAAAATATACGAGTAACGAAAAGCACATGAAAGTAAGATGAATAAAACATCAAGAAAGAAATGAGTAAGAGTTGCAAAATAAAAATGAGTTTGTGAAATGCTAAAGAATGCACTGTTGAATTACAACAAAAGTTGCAAAATAATATTTTGGACAAAAGAATAAAAAGTAAAAACCAATAGTAAAGTTATAGAAACAATTTTAAAAGAAAAATAAGACGATTAGTGAAAGCTTAAAGTTTGTACCAATGAATAGAAATAATATAAACTCGGTTAGAGATATAGAAACTAAAAATAAAATCAATCACTGACAATAAAAGAAACCGAATAAAAGTAGAAATAAGTTAATTTACACCAAAGTTATCTGGTAAGCAAACAAATATAAAATAGTAAAAGTGATAGGATACAAGAGTGAGAACTATAATACTAAGAAACATTTTTTAAAAATATAAGAGAATAAATAATTAAAATAATGTAGCGGAAGATAATTAAATTTAATAATTGAAAAAAATACTGGCGAGAATCATAGAATCAAAAAATTATACACAATGAGTAAAATACGAAAAGAAATAGTGAATATTAGTAAGTAAGATAGAAAAGATACAAGTTGAAGAGGGTAATACCTTACATAATAAAATATCAAATGCATAAAGTCAACAAAAAAGGTAAAAAAAACTAGTGAGAAAAGTATATGCTTTATGCAAAAATAACGAATAACTTGCGATAAAGAAATTTTATTCGTGTCTAGGCATACAAACAGTTTAAATCTCACTACAGGTCTTCATGATCAAACAATCAATTCACACACATCAGATGTCCACCAAGGTACTCACACTTCTAATGTCCACCTAAGTATTCATACATTTAATGTCCACTTGTGTACTCACACATCTAATGTCCGCCTAGGTTCTCACACATCAAATGTCCATTAATGTTTATTCCTCATACCATGTTTAAAATTACTAATTGAAGCATGCTCTGATACCAACTTTTTAGCGCCCCGAATTTCTGATAAATAAAATTAGAAATACGTGGCACAATTTTCAGAATCAACTTCAATATAATCATAAACATAGCAACCAAATACAGGAAAATTTAAAACTTTTTATTACATCAATTGTTTACAAAGCACAGTAAAAAATTAAACACCTTGAATTACAATTTCTTTCTTTTACAACACCTTCTTTTACAATTTGCCTAAGCCATATTATCATTCTACCACATGCATCCAATCCAAAGCTAATGGTACCTACCTGTTACCGCTGATTTCGGTGTGGGGGTAAACAGATGAATTTGTGAATTCGCGAGAAACCTGAATAGCAGATCCGAACCTGTTCGCCGGAGTTGGGCCGCTGACTCCCGCCGAATACCTGCAAGGAAAGTGCGAGACACCGGGTTTGATCCCGGCGACGCACCCTCCGACGCTCTTGTCAGTAACCAGAAGAGATTAAGAAAGAGCTTAAGCAGGTAAAAAAGTGATTAACCTGGTTACGGTGGTGGGTAGGAGGTATTTATAGTCGCCAAGAGAGAGATTGGGGGCTTGATTTCCTGTATAACTGTCAGGAGTAAAATCCTCACAGTCTGTTAAGGAAAGTCGATCCCTGATCCCCGGTGAGAGCAAATCAGGCCTGTTGATTTGGTAAAATCAGTAACCCTGATTTTCCTCTTGCTGATCTGGGTTTGTCATGGGTCGGGACCCGTACCCAGTTGGAGTGGATCCATTCGCGGGTTATTGGATCTGTGAGAAGGAGACCCAGTGCCCGCTTCGGACCCGCTAGTAAGTGAAATTACCGTTTTACCCCTGAGCTTTAAGATTCGCGTCCGATGTGAACGGTCCCGATTTAATCCTATTTTTAGCCATATCACGAGCCCCCCACTCCTAAAGACCGAGTGCAATCAGCCTTTGAGGAGTAGTTTAACTGTTCTAATGGCGTACGGGATTTTATCGGTGTTCTTAAGGGAGCTTGGAATCTTGCTCGGGGTGTAACAGTGTTATTATGGGCTTGTAAAATGCCCAAAAATATTCTCAGAATTTTCTGGATTTTTGGTGATTTTTCCCGATTTTTCTGAATTTTTTCTCATTTTTTTGAATTTTTTATTCATTTTCCGAATTAAATAATTAATTATCGAAAATAATAAATAATTATTCTAATTAAATAATTATATTTTTCAGAATGTAAAATAATTTTTCTGAATTTATAATTATTTTTAGAATTTTTATTTAATTTTTTCCGATTTTTTAAATATTTTTCGGATTTTTTAAATAAAAAAAACAATTAAATAAATAAATTAATTAAATTAAATAATACCTGACACGTGGCGCGTTCTGCACCGTCGGATCCTGGCACGAATCTCGAGGAGGCGCAGTTTTCGAAAAAACGTTATCTTGTCGTTTAGCGCACGTGGCGCGATCTGAGCCGTTCATCAACTTTTGCGCGATTTTCTGGAAAATCCAACGGTTGGAGTTGCTCGGCTAGCTTTTTTCTCCGTTTACAGGGACGGAAAGGGGGTTGCTCGGCAGCCGACCGAGAGTGACTTCGACCAACGCCTGTTCTGGAGCTGACCAATGTGGTGAAGCCACGTGGCTCGCCACGTGGCGTTTTTTTTTTTTTCTTCTTCTTCTTCTTTCTCTCCGCGCTTCCTTCTTTTCTTCGTCCCTACTTCTCTTCTCCTCCATTCTCCTTCGTCTTCTCTCAGCGAAGCCCCAAACGACGACTTCTCCATCGCCTCACCCCGTCTTCGACTGGTGCGGAGCTCGAAGATGGAGCTCGTCGTAGGGGAGAAGAGGAGCTCGAGCGATGGGTTCGACAGAGCAGGAGCATGGCGCGGAGAGTGATCTCGTCGATGGGTTAGGAGTTCTACGAAGGAGGATTCGGCAGTCGCGGGGAGCTTCGGGCGGTCGGCCATGGGAGATGGAGCTCGAGCTCGACGAGGAGGAGCTTGGCAAGGAGCTCAGAGCTCGGCGAGGAGAGCTCGTCGAATGTGAGGCTCGGCGAGGGGAGCTCGTCGAAGGTGATGGAGACGGAGCTCGGAGAGGAGTTCAGTGGCGGAGGTGTGGTCGAGCCCGACGAGGGGAGCTCGTCGAAGGTGGTCGACGAGTGGAGCTCGGAGCTTCGTTGAGGAAGACAGCTCGTCGTCCGGCCATATGGGAGCTCGGTAATGGAGAAGGAGCTTCGACGGTGGTCGCCGGAGGTGGAGCTCGACAACGGAGCTCGACACGAATGGAGCTCGCGACGGTGGCGCTCGGAGCTCGTTTGTGGAGTTTGGAGGAGGAGAGGATGATGGGAGCTCGGAGCTTTGATCGATGTGGTGGTGGAGCTCGACTGTTGGAGCTCGGTGAGCTTCGATGAAGGAGTTCGACGAGCGGAGTGGTGCTCGCTTGTGGGCTTCGACGGGTAGAGGGGAGTTCGCCGACGAACGGAAGGTGAGAGGAGCTCGAAGCTTGGCCATGGAGTCGGCGCTGCGGAGACGTCGGAGGTGGAGCTCGGCCACTGAGTTCGACGTTGGAGGTGGCGAACACGAAGCTGTTTTGGCGGGGAGATGGAGAAGAAGGGGTTCGTTCGAAGAGGAAGTTGGGTTCTTCATTTCTGGGGCTTTGGCGCCAAACGTAGGAGGAGAAAGAAGGAGGGTGACGTGGTTTGGGTTCGGGTCCCCTTAATGGGTCCGAACCCGGCCCCTTGTCTCTCCTTTTTTTCTTTTTTTTTTTTGGCGAATAGGAGCACGGATTTTGAGGCAAATTCTTTGGCCATTTTGCAGCTCGGTATGGCAGTAGCTCGGATTGGAGATCCGAACTACGTGGCTCGATCTGGATGGTTGAATGGTGGCACGAATCTCGAGACGGGCCCAATTCCCAAGAAAACATGATCTTGTCGTTTAGTGCAGCTGGCAAGATCTGGGCCGTCTGATCGAGATCTTACACGAATGTTGAGGAGAAAGTGTGTTTTCTCCGTTTACCAGATCGGGAAGGCACTTGCTCGGTATCCGACCGGGCTCTTTGATGTTGGGGCTCGGATGTGAAGAGCTCGGATCCTTTGCTCGGATGGGAAGAGCTCGGATGGGAAGAGCTCGGATTCCTGCTCGGATGGGAAGAGCTCGGTTCGGATTGGAAGAGCTCGGTTCGGATTTCCGAGCTATTCGGCGCAGCTGCATTGAGATCCACTTTCCCGGTGCTACGGAGGTCCGATCGGGGCGTGCGACCCTTCGTTTCGAAGCTAGTTCGAAGATCTACAACTTCTCTTTAGGAGTGGGATGAAGACTCACCCTCCTTCATGGTCAAAATAGCCCCGCAAGATGCTTGTCTTCATGAAGTTGATAAGTACTTTGGTCTTGGGGATTTTGGAAGAGGAGCTCCACTCCTAGGGGCGGAGAAGATGTGTTAGGAAGACCTTGTGCTTGGAAGACCCTTGGACTAGGAAGACCCTTGTAAGGTGTGCTAGGTAGACCCCTGTGCTTGGAAGACCCTTGGGCTAGGAAGACCCTTGGGGCGAAGAAGAGGCGCGAGTGGGTCGGATCGCTAGTCGCTCGGCTAGGAATACTGAGCGACGTGGAGCGATCTGAGCCGCTGGATCTCAGCGCGGATCTCGAGGCGGGCACAGTTTCCAAGAAAACACTATCTTGTCGTTTAGCGACGCTGGCAAGATCTGGGCCGTTGGATGATGGCACGAATCTCGAGACGGCTCAGTTCCCAAGAAAACGTTATCTTGTCGTTTAGCGTCGCTGGCAAGATCTGGGCCGTCTGATCGAGATCTTACACGAATGTTGAGGAGAAAGTGTGTTTTCTCCGTTTACCAGATCGGGAAGGCACTTGCTCGGCAGCCGACCGGGCTCTTTGATGTTGGGGCTCGGATGGGAAGAGCTCGGATGGGAGTGGCTCGGCTCGGCTCGTGCGAGTGGCTCGGATGGGAAGAGCTCGGATGGGAAGAGCTCGGCTCTGGAAGAGAGCTATTTGTGAGACGAGTGTGAGGAGGGACCCTATGAGAGAGTTGAGCTCCAAACTCGGTGAGAAGAGGTCCGCTTCGGGGGCGAGCGGAGGGAAGAGCTCTGCTCTGGAAGAGGGCCGTTTGTGAGACAAGTGTAAGGAGGAACTCTAGGAGAGAGTTGTGCTCCAAACTGGTTTGAGAAGAGGTCCGCTTCGGGGGCGAGCGGAGGGAAGAGCTCGGCTCTGGAAGAGAGCTATTTGTGAGATAAGTGTAAGGAGGAACTCTAGGAGAGAGTTGTGCTCCAAACTTGCTGAGAAGAGGTCCGCTTCGGGGGCGAGCGGAGGGAAGAGCTCGGATCCTCGCTCGGATGGGAAGAGCTCGGATGGGAAGAGCTCGGATTCCTGCTCGGATGGGAAGAGCTCGGCTCTGGAAGAGAGCCATTTGTGAGACGAGTGTGAGGAGGAACTCTAGGAGAGAGTTGTGCTCCAAACTGGTTTGAGAAGAGGTCCGCTTCGGGGGCGAGCAGAGGGAAGAGCTCGGCTCTGGAAGAGAGCTATTTGTGAGATAAGTGTAAGGAGGAACTCTAGGAGAGAGTTGTGCTCCAAACTTGCTGAGAAGAGGTCCGCTTCGGGGGCGAGCGGAGGGAAGAGCTCGGATCCTCGCTCGGATGGGAAGAGCTCGGATGGGAAGAGCTCGGATTCCTGCTCGGATGGGAAGAGCTCGGCTCTGGAAGAGAGCCATTTGTGAGACGAGTGTGAGGAGCAACTCTAGGGGAGAGCTGTAGCTCCGAACTCGCTGCTTATGTGAGAGAATCAACGGTTGTGGGAGCAATTCCGAATGGCGAACCACTTCTAACCCGCTGAAGAGCAGGTTATTTGAAGCAGAATCGAGCCAAGTGTTGGACTCCGAACCATCGGTAGAGGTAGTCAACGGTTGTGGGAGCAATTCAGAATGGCGAACCACTTCTAACCCGCTGAAGAGCAGGTTATTTGAAGCAGAATCGAGCCAAGTGTTGGACTCCGAACCATCGGTAGAGGTAGTCAACGGTTGTGGGAGCAATTCCGAATGGCGAACCACTTCTAACCCGCTGAAGAGCAGGTTATGTGAAGCAGAATCGAGCCAAGTGTTGGACTCCGAACCATCGGTAGAGGTAGTCAACGGTTGTGGGAGCAATTCCGAATGGCGAACCACTTCTAACCTGCTGAAGAGCAAGTTATTTGAAGCAGAATCGAGCCAAGTGTTGGACTCCGAACTCGTTGGGAAGAGCTTAGTAAGTTGCAGGAGCAGCCATGTAGAAGAGGCTGGACTCCGAACTCGTTGGGAAGAGCTTAGTGAGTTGCAGGAGCAGCCATGTAGAAGAGGCTGGACTCCGAACTCGTTGGGAAGAGCTTAGTAAGTTGCAGGAGCAGCCATGTAGAAGAGGCTGGACTCCGAACTCGTTGGGAAGAGCTTAGTGAGTTGCAGGAGCAGCCATGTAGAAGAGGCTGGACTCCGAACTCGTTGGGAAGAGCTTAGTAAGTTGCAGGAGCAGCCATGTAGAAGAGGCTGGACTCCGAACTCACCCTTCAGCGAGTCACGACTCGGGGAGGTAGAGATGAAGCAAGAGCAATAATTTCAAATGAGAAAACATAAAGTTTTATTGAAATAAACTAAGTGGCTGCTTCAATATGGCGAGCCTTTATTACATGATATTGGCCGGATTACAAGCATCGGCCTTATTAAAAGTCAAGATCCTGCTTCTATGATAAGGTGAAGACCTCTTGGGAAGAGCCGGGAGGTTCTGAGTCTCAAAGCTCGGTGGGCCCTTCGGTTCGTTTGTTGGCTCCTCAGGGGGGAAGCTCGGCCCCTTCTTTCTGGACGAACTTGGTCAGGTGCCCCCGCTGTATGAGTTCTTCGATCTCCTCCTTCAGAGCCCGACAATCTTCCGTGTCGTGGCCGTGGTCCCTGTGAAAGCGGCACCACTTATGCTTGTCCCTCTTCTTGCCAGGTGTATTCATTCTCGGGGGAGCGCGGAGGAGCCCTTCCTTGTCCACCTCCATAAGAACTTCTGATATATTGGCAACAAGGGGGGTGAACTTCTCAATCCGAGGAGTCGGGCGGTGCTGGCCACTGCCCTCCTTCTGAAGCTTCCTAGCCTCTTCTTCTTCGGTCAGCTTTCGTTTCGTCCCTGAGGTGGACCCTCCGAAGCTTGGAAGGTAGGCGGCCTCTTCGGCACGAATGTACTTGTCACACCTGAGAAGGAGGTCGGCAAAGTTCCGTGGAGGCTTCTTAGCAAGAGAGGAGCGGAGCCTGGAATTGAAGACGTTGGATTGGAAGGCGGCTGTTGCAACGGATTGGTCGAGGGAGGCTATGGACCTGACCTCCGCAGTGAACCTCTTCACATAGTCTCTCAACTTCTCTCCCTTCTCCTGGCGGAGCTGGAGTAATGAGAGGCTGGTCTTCTCTGTGTGTCTACTACTCATGAAGTGAGTGATGAAGAGGTTCTCGAATTGCTCGAAGGAGAAGATGGAAGAGGGAGCAAGGCGGGAGTACCATTCCCTAGCCGACCTCCTCAGGGTGGCTGGGAAGGTCTTGCAAAGTAAGGCGTCCGAAGCCTGGTGGATGAGCATGAGGGTCTTGAAGCTTTCTACGTGGTCCACGGGGTCTGACTCCCCCGAGTAAGTTTCGAACTTGGGGGGTTCGAAACCTCTTGGGATAGGAGCTTCCATGATGGTCCGGGAGAAAGGGGGTCTGCTCGGACGAATGGTTCTGCTGTTCGACCCCTCCCCCTCGTCCATCCGACCGATTCGCCTCTCCACCTCATGGAGACGGCGGTATAGGGCATCGTCCCTCCCGCGGTAGTCGAACGAGTCTCTGGACTCGTCTTCGTAGGAGGGAGAGCCGGGGCTACGACGATGGTCGTCCCGAGAGCGGCGAGGGCTAAGTTCATGCTGCCGGCGGTTAGGAGCTGGCGGAGGAGAGGCGGACCTACGACGAGGACTGGGAACCTGTTGGGGCGAAGGAACCCTTTGGGCCTCATTGTTGTTGGGTCGGAGGTTAAGAGCCTGCAACATCGTTGCTTGAAACTGCAGGAACTCGGCGCGAGTGATGGGTGCCTCATTGTTCCTCGGCTGATGCTGACCGGCAGGAGAGTGGCGCCTCCTCTTGTAATGCCCGGGTGACTCTCTTCTTCCCCTTCGGACAGGAGACCTTCTATAATCTCGGTGGTGAGGGGACCGCTCACCCGGACGTTGTTGGCGGGAGGCTCCCTCTCGGGCCCGCTTCTCGTCCAGACGGTGGCGTAGGTCCGCTTCCTTCTTCTGATTTTGGGGATTGTGAGAGGCCATGGAATCCGTAGAGATGTTGTGTATGGAGACGCGGTCCTGATTGAGCAGTTGATTCATACGAGAGCCCCCCGCACCGGCATTCTGAGGACCGGTGGGAACCCTGGGGGGTTGCTGATTCTGAAGAGGAGGCTGATCTTGTTGAAGAGGGTCCTCCACTTGAAGCGGGGGTTGTCCCTGCTGCGGAGCGGGTTGGATGGGGACTACCTCTTGCTGATCAGCTGGGTTGGGTCCACGGTTGGACCCCCTAGATCTGACCTTTCTGGGAGGCATGGCTGGAGAAGAGCTAGTCGACGAGGAAGAGGCGGAGGCTATTCGTATGGTGTTCCCACAGACGGCGCTAATCTGTTACCGCTGATTTCGGTGTGGGGGTAAACAGATGAATTTGTGAATTCGCGAGAAACCTGAATAGCAGATCCGAACCTGTTCGCCGGAGTTGGGCCGCTGACTCCCGCCGAATACCTGCAAGGAAAGTGCGAGACACCGGGTTTGATCCCGGCGACGCACCCTCCGACGCTCTTGTCAGTAACCAGAAGAGATTAAGAAAGAGCTTAAGCAGGTAAAAAAGTGATTAACCTGGTTACGGTGGTGGGTAGGAGGTATTTATAGTCGCCAAGAGAGAGATTGGGGGCTTGATTTCCTGTATAACTGTCAGGAGTAAAATCCTCACAGTCTGTTAAGGAAAGTCGATCCCTGATCCCCGGTGAGAGCAAATCAGGCCTGTTGATTTGGTAAAATCAGTAACCCTGATTTTCCTCTTGCTGATCTGGGTTTGTCATGGGTCGGGACCCGTACCCAGTTGGAGTGGATCCGTTCGCGGGTTATTGGATCTGTGAGAAGGAGACCCAGTGCCCGCTTCGGACCCGCTAGTAAGTGAAATTACCGTTTTACCCCTGAGCTTTAAGATTCGCGTCCGATGTGAATGGTCCCGATTTAATCCTATTTTTAGCCATATCACTACCTGTAAAACATGAGGCTAGAGATAATCCTAAACCTCAAAACTGCGGGATCAGCCTTAACGGTGCGAGTGACATAAAAAAAAAACAACATGAATAAAACATAAAGAATAAAATCATGATCAACACATACCAATAGTAATAACGAATGGAATATGAAATAACAATAGATAAAATATGAAAATATCAAATGAAAGTAGACTAAGTGTCAAGTGTAGGAAAACAGAAAACAATCATGCATAAAACCAAGTCAAGAAAACACAAATACAATATGATGACTCTATAATACATACTTGTCGGATTCTATGCATTCCATACTACATAGGTCCGGTGTAAGCCCTTATCTTTCTCCACTTTATAGAGTTAGATCACTCGTTATGCAACTAATCCTACTACGGTGATAGAAATAAGATCCACAATACTCCGCGAATAGGCATCACAATCCTCGACGTGCAAGCATCATGTAAGAATAACTCTGACCCCCATGAAGAAATCAACTCTCTGACGTGTTGTAACACTCTAGATTTGATTTATGAGATTTGTGATTTTTACGTGTTGTGCACGTATGATTTTATTTGTATAATTTCTTGTATAAAATATTTTTATATAGTAATTGATCTCTTTATTTTTTCAAAATTATTCTCTTTAAATCTAGGCCTAATTGTCCTTTTTAAGCCCACTATATTTATTAATTATTTAATTATTTTGAGCCCATGGTTAGTTTGGCCCATTAGTGAGCCCATTTACTTTAATTCTCTTTTGAAATTGTCTAACTTGTAGTTTAGACTCATTTCATGGACAGTTAAATTTGTCACATGAACAAATTTGTAAATGGGGGACACTAGGTGGCACGTGCATGCAATGAAAGTGTGCATTGCACACCTTCTCATCCTAGGCCGGATTGTGATGGAGGGAGTGGGAGAGATGGATGTGGTGGAGAGGTAGTTGTTCATCATAGGTAGTTTATATAACTCCCTAGTACATCTTGGCCCTTAATCTCTAACCATTGGATCTAATCCTAGCCCTCCATTCACTCTAAGAATTTATATAAATACCCCCCCTTCATTAGTTCTCATTGCACCTAAAAGAAAGAATTGAAAGAGAGAAAAGATTCAAGTTGTGAGACAAAAGATTGAGGAGTTTTTGTGAGTTGAAAAGATGGAGTGTTTTTGTGTGAGTGCTTCGACTAGGAGAGGAGGCTGGATTTTTGCTCTAGGGGAGACTCAGGTTCAAGCATTTGCAACAAGGAGAAGGCGACTTGGTGGTTGATCTAGGAGGAGAAGGCTTTGTTCATTCGTTATAGGAGATTCTCTAGGAGTTCTTTGGTTTTCTCTCCATTATAAGGTGGGTATTTCTCATGCTTCTAAATCTAGTTACCATGGTAGGAATGTTTTGGTAAAAGTATTAATGAAAACTTAAGTGAAATTGGCCCTATGATTGCTTATGTAGAGATGAATTGATAATTTAGAAGATGCTTGTTAAAATGATTGCTAGTTGATTAATTATGAATTGAAATGCTAGAAGCTATCATGTTTGCCATGCTAGATATTTAAGAACCATGTTGTGTGAAGAAAATCTATATACATGAGACAAAATTGAATGCTTCATGTGAAATTGATTTGATTAATTGTGAGTGATCTCATTGTAGAAAGAAAGGAAGTTATTGCATTCGACGTTCTTTTCCAGTATTTTTGTGTTCTAAATTAATGTGATTGACTAATAAATGAAAGAATCAAGGAATGAAGTATTTTTGTAGAAATGTATATTTCAAAATGTGTGCAAATATGATTTGTTCTCAATGTCGAAGTTATGGACATAGAGCATAATAATAGAACCTACTTTTTGAAAATATTGAGCGATCTGATCCACTTTCGAAAATATTTTGTAATACCCCGGATAAAATAATACTTTTATATATATAAATATCTGTATATATTGTATTATTAATTATTTTGCTTGATTTATATGAGTATATATATATATGAATGATTATTTTCATAAGTGTGCATATGAATGAGAGAATTGATACTAATACATATACTAGTATATATGTATGATACATATGCAAGTATCTATTTGTAAAAATACGACATCAAATTTTTTTTTTTGCCATGCACTCAAATCTAACCATTCATCACTCCTCCATCTTGATCAATGGCTAAAATTGAGCAATGGCAAAAAAATATCTCCAAAACCATGAGCCAAGATCATGGTTTGCATGAAAACCACCTTGACACTTGGCTTGACACCTGGCTTGACACCCCCCCCCCCCCCCCACCCCTCTTGTCCCTTCATGCAAACCACCTTGACACCCCCCTCACTTCACCACTTCATTTAAGCTCTCTCCCTCACTCTCATTTCAGAAATTTCTGAAAAAATATTCCCTAGAGCAAGAGAAAGGAAGAGAGTGAGAGAAAGAGAAAGAGAAAGTGATCAAAGAGGAGCTCTTGGAGGAGGGCAAGAGGAAGAAGGCTAAGCTAACCATTCCAAGCTTCAATTGAAGAGTGGGGAGTTCTCTAAACTCTATAAACTTGTTTCTTGTTTGGTTCTTGAATGAAATTAGTAGTAGTAGTAGTCATGGCTTTGATTGATAGAGATAGATTGTTCAAAATCTGGACTTGAAAACAGAAAAACACCATTGCATGCTTGTATTCTCGAATTTTCAGAGAGCAATGTAGTTAGAATATGACCTTGAAACTTTTACAGCATGATCTTATGCATGTTCGGAGACTACACTATTTATTTTAATGTTTTCTAATTTTAATTATTATTTTTAAAAAATCACTTTTGTTGACTGGGTCGTAAGGCAAAGACTGGGTCTGTCATTCACCAAACTTGAGATTAAAAGAATTTGGTGAATTTTTTGGAGCGTGATCTTAAAGAGAAATTTTTACCATAGCATCATGTGTGTATCTAGAATATGTGAAAAGAGTTTAAAAATATTTGGCTAACATTTGGTGTGTCTTCAAAAATCAATTGTACTGATTACTATATCATGAACTGGAACACAGAGAACGTTTCCGTTCAGGGTTTTAACATTCATAGCTCCCTAAGCATTTAATATTGGGATTAGAACCCTGAATGAAAGTTGGGCATGATTGTTTCTACTTTCAAAATATAAAACTCTCATAACCATTGGACATGTGTATGATTTAATATGGGATTTTAAGTAAACTAAGTGCTGTATGTGGGCTGAAATGGTATATGGTTGAACTTGTAGCTCTATAGCCCTGTGAAGTTAGAATCTGAGAAAGTGTATAGACATTCTAAGCTTTCCAACAAGTATTGTATCAAGAAATTCCTGCAAGTATAGTACGAGTTATGGTTTTTATAAGATGAGACAGAGACCAGTTTACCAACTACAGGCTCTGCTTGTTAAGCATCTCATATATGTTTCTGTACACCTAAGACGGACGAGTGTTTTTACAGTATAAAATGAAATAATTTGGAAATATGACCAACTAGGAAGTTGTAGAAGACATGACCACATTTACATAGAATCCGAATTTGTGTCATTCTAATGAGCGAGTGGGTTTTTATGCCATCGGTAAGGTGCAGCCATTGTATAGGGAGTACACAGGCTGATGATTGTAATGCATTTTTGAGCAACTAGATGGATGAATCTGGTGCAGTGGTCAACTAGAGATTTGTAGGCCAGATTCTTAGCTTTTCAAAATGGGCAAGAACACCCAAATCCGAGTTATATTTTGAGAGTTATGACCCTTCTAATTTCTGGACAAAATCAACTTAGTATTGAAATCCTAATTTTTGACTAAGTGTTTGAGAGTACAATTTTCCCACTGGTGATTAAGGGTTAATGGTCTTACTACTGGGGAAAATTGGTGATATTACTCGTCTTAATGTTTTTTTAACTCCTGTTGAGGACGTTTGTGACTTGAATTAGTTATTGGGGTAGAGTGATACCCTAAGACTATCGACCCTAGGCAAATTGAAACTTCCGCCTAGACGTTGGATGTCCGATTGGTGCTGCCAAATCATGCCAATAGAGGGTGAACACGGACCACGGAGATGGACTAAATCCAAGATAGGGGACGTTGCGAGCAGGGAAATGCATCACCCCGGGGGCCCCGGGGCGGTAGGCGAATGTGAGGGATGGAGTAACCCTATATCACCTTACTTGATTTAATAATGAAAATAAGTTTTAGATAAGAATAATGTGTTAGATATCTGTAACTTGCACTACTACTAGCAGACCATAGTTGAGTGTTGTACTTTCCTGTCATAGGGATACAAATTGTGTTCTCAAGTATTGAGATCACAAATCTCGTATCTCGATCTTTTACTTCCTGAAGAGCCGGGGTAAAGAACGGGAGAGAAACTCCTGTCGGATAGGGGGGATTTGACCCTTGAGGCGGTCATGTTCTTATGTGCCCGGACAAGAACGGACCATGAGGCTGCTGTCTCATGGATCTTGATGTCCTGGGTGCATGGGTTTGTACCTATAAGTTCATCGGGGATTTTTGAGTGTGGTCCGGGCATCGGGTACTATGTGGCAAACGCGATCACCACTAGAGTGACTGCAGTAATGGGCAGGACCGAATAATTGCAACATCCTCAGACACGGTAAATCTATTAGGAACAGGACAAGTACAAGAGTAGGATGCATGGTGCGGATTCGAAACCCTAGGATTAAAGACAGACGACTAGATTTGGGGCGTATGTAGTATGGGATGCATGCATTTTCCAAAGTCGTACTTGCATTAGAATAAGTCATACTGATGCATTTAATTTGTTAGATCATGACATACAAGAACACTATAACCCGAATCCATTAATCCCTCGTTTCACATCACTTTTTCTCTTTTGCATAAATTATGATTTGTGGTTTTCAGTTTGGAGATCGCTGCTATTATCAGCGTTGCGTCAGTATATGTACTGACATTCCCCACCTCTTAGGTATCAGGAGCCGATCCACAGGTACAGCCGAGCTCGAGTTAGGCCAAGCATCCAAATAACAATATTCAAGTGTTATTTGTAAATTTGTAAATCTTGTAAAATTCTATTGGATATTGTAACACTTGTAATTGTAACTATTACATGGAAAAAAAGTTTTAATTTTCTTGTATTTTTCTGTGATTGTGACTGTTTGAAGTTCGAATCTTGGATTGTGTCTCAAATTTCCGGTATAGAGATTTAGGGCGCTACACAGTTGGTATCAGAGCCGACTTCAAATATTAGTCCAACACAGCAGAAAAATTAGCCTTGGATGCGCTGCGAGAGTTGGGTTTAGTCAGATAGTTGATGATTATAATTCATATTGTTGCTTTTACAACTTATGATTTATAATTTTTTCTGTATCTGAACTAACTCCTATATTTTCTCTTGCAGATGCCGAGCATGAATGATGGTGTAACTCTCCTGCCCCAAACTCAGACAATTTATCAGAAAAATGATTTATTATTTAGTACAACTGCCCACCACAGGCTGCCTCTCAAAAGGTGGTTAACAGGATTGGTGACTCTTGATCATAGGCATTATTATTTATATTTAATAAATTCTTGCTAATTCTCGATATGGGACAAATTCAAACAATCCCGCCACTTCTCTCACTCCTGGGAACAACAGCAGACCATGGGGGCCCCACAACACCATGTCAGCGAGTGACGTTAGCCGCTGCTACCCCCTTCAAATAGGGCAGGCCCCACATCTCTCCCTCCCCGTCAGCGACGTGGACAGGCCAAGCATCAGCAGCATTTAGCTGCTATTTTTTTTGCTGTGGGCCTCCTTCAACAAATCCATATACAACCCCGCATAGAGAACTCTATAGGGCCAGCCTCTAACTCCCTCTTATATCATATATATATATATATATATATATATATATATATATATTTGAAATTACTGGGTGTTACACACCCCCCCCCCCCCCCGTTCAGGAATCAGCGTCCTCTCTGTGTAGGGGCACACACAATCTAGTGCAGGATCTCCTTTCTAGCCGATGTGGAATGATGTACCCTGATTCTGCGTATTGTCCAGCCCCTTAGCCTACACCATGGATTTGCCGGGCGTATCCTCGGTCATGAACATTCCTAGGGACCTGCAGTACTTTACTGGCCATTTCATCGACCTTACCGTCCTATCCCTTGCCCACACATGTGGGTTTATCGGGCGATCCGACCCAACCTCGCTCATCTCAGGCGTAACCACCATTCTGTACCCACACTCGATGTCGAAATTCGGCGCGGATACCATTCGTAACGGCCCTGCCCCAAACTCAGACAATTTATACAATTTATCAGACAAATTATTTATTATTTAGTACAACTGCCCACCACAGGTTGCCTCTCAAAAAGTAGTTAACCGGAATGGTGACACTTGATCATAGGCATTATTATTTATAGTTAATTAATTCTTGCTAATTTCCGATGTGGGACTAATCTTCGCACAAGTTCCCGATATGTGACTAATTCTTGCTAATTCCCGATATGGGGCAATGGAGTTCCAAAACTTGAAGCCAGGGAGTATGTCTATCAGGGAATATGAGATGAAGTTTTCCCAGCTGTGACGATATGCACCAGAAATGGTCCAGAAGGAAATAAAGAAAGCCCAGAGGTTTGAGCAAGGACTTAGGCTCGAACTGAGGTCAAGGACGGTCCCGCTAGGCAACCAAAGATTCGACAAGCTAGTAATGTAACACCCTGTAAAATAAAATAATTTATTTTGCATTATTAAATAATATTAAATTGGTAAAGTTGACTATTTTGACAATTTTCTAGAAATTGCAATTTTGCACGTGCAATACAAGTGCAAAGTTAGAAAATTTTGAATTCTTAAAATTTTATGGTTAATTATTGATTTTTCTAATTTATTTATGATATTTTAATTTTTCAGATTTATTTAAATTAATTTGACTATTTAATGAATTTGTCAATTTTACATGTGCAAATATTTTTTTGGTGCAAATCTCCACTTTTAAATTTCTGTATAAATTCTCCTATTTATAATCAATCATATAGTAAATTTTGGGATTTTTCTGAATCAAGAAAGTATTTTTATAAATACTTCGAAACAGAGGGATTCTTATGTAAAAAGTCGATTTGATCTCAAACAAATAATGAAAATTTATTTTTTCTGCTTTTTGGGTTGGCCAAGATCAGTATCAAAGATTAGATTTATTTAAAATTTATTTAGAGTTGATTTGGTAAAGATTTAAACAAATATGGTATTTTTGCAAAATATGGAATTTAAGTTGAACCTTGTGCAAATATTTTTCTTGGAAACTAAAATTCAGAAACTTTGTTTTGAAAATCTAATATTTATTAGGAGGAATTATTTATAAATTTTCTGGATTTTTCTGATATTTATTTGGCATATTTGCAAATATTACAAAGAGATGGACTTTTGTGCAAAATTACCACTTGGAGTACAAATCTGAATTTTTTTTTAATTTCTAGGCTATACTTGATGGATAGATAACTCGGTAGTAAAGGGGTTTGGTTTCATTTTAATTTATTTAAATTATTTAAATATATGTAAAGTAATAATTTGTTAAGGGATATTTCCATAAAACTTGTAAACCCTAAAAACCCAGATTTCGGCAAATTAAAGAACCACTACAGCCGTCCCCCTACTCTGCAAAAACAAAATATTATTTTATTGTTGGTTTTCTTGGAGTTTCGATGTCACGCCTCGCTTCCCAAAAAGGAATACGGAATACGGATACGTAACAAAAGCCCAGCGAATGATTTTCATCATCCTTAAGTTGTTTCTGTAACACCCCGAATTTTAAATAAGGATAAATTCGAGATTTCACAGGATCTTTACTTCACATCGTACAATTTTACAAGGAAATTTTAAAACTTTTTCAATACTACATCAGAGTTCCTTTACACTTGGTTTTTACACAGCGGAAGAAATAAAACTTACAACAGTTGAAAGACAAAAATATAACTTGTACAATTTTACATCATTTGCAACATTTTTAACTTTCGTATAGCAATAACATATCCACTTTATAACTCCATGAATGGTCCTTTACCTGCATGTCAATCTGTGGGCACGTCAGTTACTTACAACTGACGAAATATTATACACGGCTATCCTCTCTATGCCGGAAATAGTATGACGATCTCATACTTTAACAAATCACAAAAAAAGATTGAATGAACAAGTAAAGTGTCAAAGGTGATTATTCTAAATATAAGTGTATGTCATGCCTTAATGCCTAATGCACACAATTCTACACTAGGATGACACTAATGCACACCTGTTCAGATTCTATGCATCTCATACTACATAGGTCTGAGGGCAAGTGCCTACGTACTCCATATTGAAGGGTTCGATCCCTCGCCATGAGACTACCCAGTAATTAAACAAGTTTTAGATTTATTTCACAGATACGGATCTCAGCCTCCCTGGCTAGCCTCCCTGGCTATAATAACAGATCCCAGCCTCCCTGGCTATTATATCGTGAGAATAATCCCGTAAATGCCCCTCTAGCCCCGGTATATATATATTCTTTGGAGTATGGTAAACATCCGCCGACTACCCTAAGTCCTGGATAAAATACAGTCCATCTCCTACGGAGCAACCACAGTTCACCAACTGGATCTATAGCCACGGAGATCCACCGCCGACTATATAGAAGCACCCATTTACGTTTGCACAAGTCTATTACATCTTCACCTAAGTGCCTAATTATTTTTAGTTCAAGACATGAATATGTTATCACCCTAGAATCAGTTTTACCTTATACCGGATTTGTTCACAAAATACGAGATCGTTCGACGGCATTATCTCGAAATCAAGTCTCAAAATCTTTCTTTCAAAATTACCGGTAACCGAGGTCTTACTAATTCTAAATCATAAACCTTTCATGTACAAGAAACATGGGTACACATAACCTTTAATAATCATGTCTTAACTTATTATATTCATGTCTCTAACTTATCCATAATTTAATCAATGTCTCACCCATGATTCATTCATTCATTCATAATTTCCCATAGAAAATAATCCTTTTTCATGAACAGAATTTTCATCCATTATCAATCTTTTTAACAACTTAAGCACATATTCATAATCAACCCAAACCAAGTATGTCTTAAATCAAGTGAGTGTATAATCACATCAAGATCACATGAATGAATCAGTATTCAAAAAAATATAAAGCTCGCATCCTTTAATAATTTATTTGTGTCAAAAACTCATTAACAATTTGAACTCATATGATATGTCTCAACCATCGCAAAATATTTCTTAAATCAAGTAAAAGTAAAATATCTTTCCAAGAGAATTAATTCTCTTATCAACACTTTATTTTTCTTCTAAGGATTTAAATCATGCTATTCACTAATTTATTTTAAATACAATATCTCATTATATCTCAATGTCTCTTTTATTCCTCAAGAATATACATGGAAATCTTTAGAACTATTTTTAATAGATTCTCTATAACATTTTTTGAACACTATAATTTTCCCAAATTTCTAGTTGCAATTAAACTCACTAAATCACCTAAAAAAAATATAAAAGGGGGTTGTGGAGTTTTGATCCCGTGAACGAACAGCCAAGGCACAGCTAACAGACCGAAAGCCAAGAAGTCCAAGTGGACTCTGTGTACAAAGGACACACCGAAAGTCCCTTATGCACTCTCTCATTTTTTATAGTTATTTTCAAGCAATAATTAATTTGGCCTTAACAGGTTTCGAACCCACAGTCGGCTAGGAGACCCGTGTAGTGCCAAGCCACTAGGCCAAGAGCGTCTATTGGTATCATAGTTCTTCATATGTTTTTATCCCAATTTTCTGTTATTCTATTTTATTTATAAAACTCGATTTTTCTAATCCTTTGTTAAACTGAAATATATAACGCCACTGGCCATCTGCACCTTAAATACATTTTACGGAATTCCAAATAATGCTATTACAGGTTGAAAGGAAACTAATTCTCAATAAGATTAGCATGGTAACAATTCCATGTGTAACAATTCAATTTAATCCTAGTATGGCATTATACGACTTCCATTGAAATAATAGCTTTTATTCCACTGGCTAATTATTTTGCACCTTAATGTTTCTTTTTAACTACTTCCAATGAAGTTGTTATTTGTAGAATGGCAAAATACGTAGAATGGCATTATATGTTCACAACAAAATACTATGAAAATACATTATACAGAATTCCGAATAATACTATTATTACATTCACTATTAACCCACTTTACTCTACAAAACTCCTTTTTAACCATAATGAAATCTTTTCCAATAATTTCATAATTACTAGTTCTAAATTTGTAAATTAACAAGCTAATGAAGGTTTCTCCTTACTTTTTGTTCTCATTCCTAAGCAACATGACAATGCTTTGTTTCTTAATCAATAGTAATATTCCTACAATTTGGCATACATAAAAGCATGAATTCTAATTATCATATCAAATTTATACTACTCATAAAGCACGCAATCCCTACAATTAGAAAGCATATGATCACCCACCTTAGTTTAAAGATTTAAAAACTACAAGGAACGGGTTCCTCCTTGCTCCTAACTTCACAAGAACTTCTAGTTCCTCTTCTCCTCCTAGCAATAGCCTCCAAGCACAAGAACACTACTTATCTTACTCTCTTTCTTTTCCCTTCCCTTATTTCTTGATTACTTTTTGGTGTGAGAAGAGAGTAGAATGATGGGCTATTTATAGGTCTTTGCTAGGGTTCTAATTGCATAATTTCACACCTAATAAATTACTAAATTTAATTTACCAACTCTTCATGTACATAACTCCCTTAACTCCTAACTTTTTATCTCCCCACCTCCTAATTAACCATCCAAATTATAACTCCTAATTTAATCCTCCTATTCAATCCGGCCACTCCTTCAAACCGGACTCACACAGCACATAAACTCAAACCGGACTCACACAGCACACTTGTGTGCTGTGTTTACTCAAGTGGGCCTCCAACTCTTAATTCATTTCACTTTTCATATATATTAGCACATAACCATGGGCCCATCTATTCCAACTCATCTATCCAACCCATTTCCATTCCATCCTATTACAAATTCAAACAGCCCAAGTCTTTTAACGTGGGCCTCCCAACTAAAACCAACTCATTTCCATTTAATCTATTTCACATTTCATACATTATATCATACATATAATTATCATACTATATATTATACACTATATATTGTATACTATATTATTAAGTAAAGTTAGTTCAAATTAAATGCACACACATTTTATGAAATTCGTTCCGAGAAAGGATAGGCCTAAATGCGCGCACCGAAATAAACACGTGCGTCGCACGTGAAAACATGAAAATGCGAAAATCGACTTTATTGATGAAAAGTTATTAAATATAATAGAAAACAACATAAGAAAAATTATATTTACTAATTTCATGATGAAATCACTACACGTAGAAAGCACGTGCATTGTATGTGCAGAAAATTGAAAAATGCATTTTAATCAAAACAAGGGGAAAATAAATTTTCGTTTTATAAAATAGATTTAAATACATAAAAATAAATAATTTAAACCTATAGAAAATATTGTATGTAGTGGTGGAAACACGTGCATCAAAATGCGTAAAAAACACGTAAATCCTAGGGATTGAAATATTATATTTTAGTTGACTGAAATCAATACGGAAAATGTATAAATAGTACGAATCCAAAATATGTAGTGAAACACATTACAAAATATACGTGCGTAACATCCAGGGGCAAAATTGAAATTTCCAATTTTGCGGGGTGTTACAGTTTCAGAATCTTTACAACACATCACAGAATTAATCAGAGTAGGAAGCAAAAGTCACAACCATTTATTCATAATTGAAACAAATTACCAACAGAAATTTACTTGAAACCATATACAATATTCTCAAATAAATCAAAGTCTGGAGAAAACAATATCCTGGGTCACATCGCCCAAATACAAATAATATCCAATAAACCAAATACACTTATTTAATGTTCAAGCAACAATAAAAATAATAATAATAAAGCAGAAATCTCCAGCACTAAAACATCATATCGCCAATACCTTATGGCAGCTGACCATCCTGATCTGCAATAGTAAATTTGCAGGAAACGAGGAAAAGAAGAAAACAAGTATCCGTCAATTGCAAGTTGCGGGTCACAAATAATGTAGGATACAAGCACATGGGGAAACTAACTAATAGCATGTCATAATGCATCAACAGTAATATCTAACATGGTATCCTAATAGAATAAATGTTTTTATGTCAAATGCAGTATCATATGGCAACTAACAGTCTCTGGTAATAGTAAGTTTAGTATATCAGTGAATCAAGATAACAGTATGGCGGTATCAGTCCAACAGTCTCAGTCTAACAGTAACAGTCTAACAGTCTCAGTCTAACAATATCAGTTTATATTCTTACAGTCTTGTGTGTATTACTAACTAGGTAGCACTTCATGCAGCCTACCTATATGGTTGCTACAACAAACAGTTTCGCTTTTAGATTTCATAGTGGACCATGATGGGGCAGTGTACTCAGGTATCAGTAACAGTAACAGTCAGAACCTAGTGGTTCTCTTCTACTCTACACCTTCTTGTATAAGAAGTAATGTAGACAGGGTCAGAAAATAGTAACAGTAACAGTAACAGTAACAGTATGGAACACTAGTTCCCTTCCAAGTACACGTTTCCATATTTTCTATTACTAGATCTTCCCTTAAGAAATCTCGGTTGGTTACTTTTATTATGGTTATCAAACATGGATGATACATACGAAATAGTGTCAAACTAACATGATATAATCAGTATTAGGTTCAGGGAAACAAATACTCAGTCATAGATGATATACAATCACATAAACGAGCAAAACAGTGTATGTTCATAATCAAGACAGCATGACAGATCATACTAAAACAATGATTCTTGTCTCTACAAGAATGCAAAGCAGGATCCGTCAAAGGATCTGGAAACTAGACATCTACACGAATCCAACGAGTATAATTAAGTCATATAGTAATTCACAACATCTTAACTCAAAACAGGATCGAAGACATAAAACATGTTCAGTCAGAAATCAGGAAAACGACTTCTCAGTCAGAAAAACAACATCACAACCTCTCAAATAATTCCAGGAAAAATCTGGGGTATTCCCCTATATGTCTAGAATTAAAATATAAAGTTTCATAATATTCCAGTAAGAATAGATCAGTCATCAAAAATACAAAAGCATCGAGAAAACATAGTTTAACGAATCTGGAAATCTCAACACTGCTGTACGAAAACTAAGATATCTCGCAACCAGTGAATGGAAATCCAATTCCGCCAAAGAGATATGAAAATAGATAAAATTTACTAACTTCCATATTTCACAAAGAATTTTCATACAGTATAGGGAATCATAGTGAAAATGGGATTCTTTACTGAACAGTAAGCAAAATACAGCATGAGTAGGTTTTAGAAACGAGCATGAAACACCCCATAAAACTTGTCTTTAAAATTCATCAAAAATCTGGATAGTCCCCATCTTCATAAAGAAATACTGACCAAAATATTAGATCAAGATAATATGTATAGAATAGTTCTTGAAAATAGTTTGTTAACAAAATCAACCAAAAACTGAATCTAGAATAGTTCGACACCTCTGTACCAAAATGTCATAACTCAGTCATACGAAATCCAAATCAAGTAAAATTAGTGGAGTTTGAAAATAGACGAAATTATCTAAAACTCATCTTTTATACAGGAATTCAAATACTGACTGTAGCATAGACGAAAACAGCAATCAAAACAGAACACCCAGTAAATACAGATTTCACACTTCAGATCAAGAACATCATAACTTCAGGAATATTGATCTAAACACATCCAAACTTGAAATACAACCTACCAAGCATCTAAACATCCTGATTTAGGGTTATTAACATGTCCACCTATTATTTTACATGGGTTTTAATCTAAACACAATTTCACACAAATATCCACATATACAATTCAAAATCAAGATTTGGGCAAATCTTAGGTTATCACATATCAAGATTTGTGTCATGAGTCATCTATGGCCAAATTATCACAATAGAGACAAAATCCATCAAGAAAAACACAATCTTTGGTCGTCTCTAGACCCAACTACACTATATGTGAACTTGTATCAAACTAATGAATTGTAGTACAAGTTACTTGCCTTAATTAGGGGATGAAGAACGATCCAAACGCGAAGAGAAGAGAAACCCACGAACAAAATCTGGTGCAAGCAACAAATCCAAGCCAAACGAACGAAATCCACCCACGAACGTTCTCCTTGAAGCAACGATCAAAGTGGCCAATACCCACTTTGAGAAACACCACGAAAAGATAGTATGGGGGTCAAAGATGCAACCTTTGATGGTGGTGGTGGTGTTCTTGGTGGTCGGCAATGTGTATGGAGATGGGAGTTTGTATGGTGGCCGGAGGTGGGGTTGTAGATGTAGGCCGGAGTAGAGGCTCGGCCTAGGGGGAGGTGGTGGTCGGTTTAGGGAGATGCAGGCCGGGTTGGGCAAGTGTAGCCGGGAGCACACAGATTTGGGGTGGCCGGGATTTTAGGAGGAGAGGGAGAGAGATTAGGTTTAGGGTTAGGGTTTTAGAATTAGGGATTATATATATAGGGGATTAATGTGGGTTAATGGGTTGTTGGTATTAGTATGTAGTATTTGGTATACAAATGGGTAATGGGTAATGGGTAAATAACAAATGGAAATACAATTTAGAGTGAAATCTATGGCTCTAGAAAAATCTAATTAGGGGTCAAAAATCAAAGGTTTGGGAAAATACCACCAAAAACTCCATCACATCACCAAAAATATAAAATAGAGAGAACGAGGCCAAGACAATGAGAAAAAGAATCAAAATGATGAACAACGAACAAAAGCGATGAACCAACAACACAAAGAGCTCAAAATGAAATAAAATGAATATATATTGAAAACAAATCCAATATACGGTTCAGAAAAATACAAGAGAGATAAAAATACACAAAAATGAAAAATACACTCCAAAATACATAAAATGAAAAACAGGGGTTACATTCGAAGCAAGGATCTTGAATTTCTTGCGAAATGAATGACTTTTCGTATTCTCTTTATTATTTCGGTTGATTATTCAATAAGGTGAGTGACATATGTTTAATTTCTTGCTATTGTATGCATGTTGTATGTGATGATTTGTTTATTAGAAAGCATGTTAGGATTTTGTGTGATGATATAAGGAATTATTGATGGATGGATGAACAAAAATTGAATCTTTTCATGGAAGTTATGCTATTGATGATTAAAATTCTATATAGATGACTTGAGATTGTTAAAGAACTTAATAGAAATTATGGGTAGGTTGTTTTCCTTCATATTATTGCTAATTTGAACATACACTATGTGATTGTAGGATGTTTATTGTATGAAAGTGAGTAAAGTAGGGTTCTTGCTGTGTGTATATACTCTGTTCTTGATGTTTTGATGGATAAAACTTGATTAATACTTGTTCTAGTTGCATATATTCATGAGTAAACTGTTGTAATCGGTGGGGTTTGTATTTAATCAAGTTGTGGAAGGATTTTTGAATATATAAAAAATCAAATTTTGAAGTATTGAAAAGGGGTTTGACTTCGGGTCTGTAGATGTGCAGGCCGAAATGGAATTTTGATGTTCTGTGAAGTTTTCAATTTAGATCTAATTTGTTTTGATACTGAGATTGATTTGAACAATACACTACTTATATTTGATGAATTCTTGATGTTTTACTGATGCTTAAACACTCGTATATACACTTATACACTTATATTATCTGTTTTGAAGAGTTTTGTGAAAATTTACTCTTTTGTGATCTTGATGTGATTTCGATTAGTTTTATAAACTCCTATACATTATACAACTTGTATTTGATCATCTCAGGATTTTTGTTTTACAAATTTTTGATTTTACAAAGTATAATTGAAGTATTAGTAAAAAAGTGCACGAAATTTAAAGCTGCTGTGTGGGCTATTCTTTGACATGAAGGCCGACTGTCCAATTTTTGAACTAAAATGAAGGTCGACTGTCATGTCGGTCCACTATGACTTTTGAAGGTCGACCGATATCATTGTTTTTGGCTGTTTTGTCGAGTTTTCTTCATTTTTCTCGAATGATTATTTCTTCGAACTTATGGATTATTGATCTACTATTTTAGATAATGTTTTGGCTACAAATTACAGTATTTTAAAGAGAGTTATATTTTGTTTATGTAGAATTTAAATTGTATTTCTATAATTTTATAAAGTAAAATATATATGGTTTTTGAAGAAATTGATGTTTTGTGACTTCCTATGACTTCAAATTATGATTCTCAGTTATTTAATGGATTTAATACTTTGTTTCAATTATGAAAATTTGTGAGTATATCGAATGTATTTGGTTTTGTTGATTTGAGAAGTTCTTATTGATATAAACGTTTTGATGATGAAATAAAGAGTTTTATTGAAATTTTTGGTATTGATATTCGTTTTGTGAGTCTCTAGGAGATGATTGGGATTTCTGTGAACCGGCAGATGAGATTTATGAATTATGACATGTTGGGTCTTGGGGTTGTTGTTGTGGAATTAAGTCCGGCAGGATACACTAACTCTAGAGAGGGGGGGATTTTGTTTTAATAATAATGAACTTAAGGACAGGCACTAATGGAGATGTGATAGAACTTGGGAAATGTAAGTATATGCTCTAGGGGTCTAGTCCAACGAATTTGTTTCAGGACTGTGTGTTGTTCTGTCTCGAGAGGACATTTGGTATGTTCGCGTGTCGAGGGTCTGCAGGCCTATTTACGAAGCATACAGGTACATTCATGTGTCGAGGGTCGGCAGGCCTATTCACGGGATGTACTAGTGTATCTGCATGTCGGGGGTCTTGCAAACCTATTCATGAGGTACACGTGTAACACCCCGAATTCCAAATACAACTGAATTCGAAGTTCCACATGATCTTTAAACTTCTTTCGTACAATTTTACATGGAAATAAAACTTTTTGTTACATCAGAGTTTACACTTTCATTACATATTTATAGCGGAAGCAATTTTACGACAAATTACATGAATTGAAATGTACAACACTTGGATCATTCTTTAATCAGCTGGATTCTTGTTAATCACCTTACCCTGCATAAAAACTGTGGGCGCGTTAGTTGCTTACAATCGAAAAAATATTATACACGGCTATCCTCTCTATGCCGAACACAGTATAACGATTCTCAAATGCTTAAACAAACCACAAGCTTTAATCACAGACAGAACTACAAGGGACTATCCTATAGATGTCGTGTTATGCGGTGCACTTAGTCCTTAACGCATTTGTTATGTTACATGACACTAATGCGCACTTGTTCAGTTTCTATGCATCCCATACTACATAGGTCTGAGAGCAAGCCCTTAACCGTTCTTCATCTTGTAGGGTTCAATCCCTCGTCATGACTTAAACTACTACTGAAACTACGATAACTATCCTAAATAGTCTATGAGTTACGAGCACATGTCCAGACAGCCTGGAGGGGAATCCCACGTCATGTCATAACTCATCGTAAAGAACCAATGTACAATTCAGCCTCCGTCATGGGACATGACACCACCCGCAATCACCAAACACCCCACGAGCGTCGCCTGCGGTACGAACTCTTGGAGACATATCCACGTCATGTCACGACGCATCGTGAAGACAGCCTGTGAATATTCTCACACCGTAGCTCCGAGGCCCTCATACTTGTGTTTTTCTCTTATTTTCATCATGTCTTCACTATGTATCTAATCCTTAGTTATTTGAATCATGAACAAAATCAATTCTCTAGAGTTAGCCCTTCCACTATACCGGTCTTAACCATTTATTCAACATGACCCGAATCTTGGTCTTTTCATTTCAAAATTTCATTTCAACAACATTTCTTTTCAATGCTGGTATGAGACTTAACTACACTCTAGTCCTCAATTTCAATTCATAATCACAAAATTGAGTCTTTATACTCATAAGTTCTTTATCACAATCAACATTGATCTTCATTCTTTTCTATGAATCAAAACTCATACATATAATTCAACCGTAATACATGCATTTTGTATTCCAAGTTAATCTCTATAAATTCATTTAATTCTCATACTATGGTTCATATCATTTATTTAACTCAAAGGCCACAAAGTCGTATTTTCATACATAACCCAATTCAATTTGACAACAGTTGTCCATAGAAAACACAATTAGATTTCCTTTCATTCAAAAATTCTTTATCACTAACATAATTTTCTCATAAAAATAAATCATTTTTATAATTTTCTAAAGGTAGATTTCAATAGTTTTCAACACAATTTCACTTCTAACTCACTTTTATTTTAGTGAAATAGTCCCCAAATATTTTTCATGAGTTCTACATGATTTTAGAATAATATATATATTTTTTTCGGATTTTTAAAAGCCAAGAATCAATTTTAAAACCCAAAAAATCAGATGTTTCAAAACTGCCGAGTCTAGGTTTCGAACCCGCGACCTGAGAGAAGCCAACCGCAACCGCAAGCCAACTAGGCTAGAGTACACACGCGATAAGTAAAAGGAGATAATAATTAAGTATCTTTGGGCTTGGGTTTTGGGTTTTATTCGAAATTCCGAAACAAAAGGGCCAAGTCTAAGACTCGAACCCGCAACCAAGAAGTCACCCACGCTACAGTAAGCGCCCAACACGACCAACGACCAACTGGTCTAAGCAACCAAATTGTTCAGAAGGGGGTTTTATTGGTTTTAATCCAACTCTATGTTCATATCTAATTTTTCAATTTCCAAAATGATTTTTATTTCTTCTTTTCTTCTCTTTTCACAATAAAAATTTCCAGATTGTAATCTATATAAACTTGCAGTAAACCAGTACTTTCATATTTATTATTTGCTTTAGAAAACATGCATTTTCAGTACAGCAAAAAATTCTACAAAAGAGAGATATAAAGTGAGAGTCAAACACAATGGCACTTGAAAAGGGGAATTTTTATTTTATACCTGATTTTTTGAAATTATTTGCAGAAAGAGAACAGTTGCTAAAATATTTGTGTTCGTTGACTCAACAACTAAACTCATCATTCCCAACGCTGAGTTTAGTTGTTTCATGCTCACTATTGGGACACGGCGAGTTTAGTATTAATTTTTTGATGAACTCGTCGTTCCCAACGGCAAATTCAGTTCAAAATTTTCAAAGAAAACTCGTTGTTCCAAACGGTGAGAACATTTATACTAGACTAGCTGTTGGGAACAGCAAGTTTAGTTCAAAATTTTAAGAAAAGACTCGCCGTTCCCAACAGTGAGGACATTTATACTAGACTTGCTGTTGGGAACGGCAAGGATATAGGAAATTTTACAGAGAGTGAAACATTCTATTGGACTTAGTGAATTTTCAAAGAAAAAAGAAGTCCATAGAAAATTTTTTGGAACTAAACTCGCCATTCCCAAAAACGAGTTTAGTGTAAATGTCCTCACCGTTGGAAACAGCGAGTCTTCATTGAAAATTTTGAACTAAACTCGTTGTTCCCAATAGCAAGTCTAGTATAAATGTCTTTGCCGTTGGGAATGGCGAGTCTTCTTTGAAAATTTTGAACTGAAAATTAGTACTAAACTCGTCGTGTCCCAATGGCGAGCATGAAACAGTTAAACTCGCTGTTGGGAACGACGAGTTTAGTTGTTGAATCCACGAACGCAAATACTTTAGCAACTGTCCTATAAGTACAAATAGTTTCGAAAAAAAGTATATTAAAAAAATCTGACAAGGGAGAGGATTCTTATTCTTTAGGGTTTTTTAGGCGATATTTATGGTGTTGCCACTACAAAGGAGAGGATTCTTATTCCCAGCGTTTTTTTTTTTCACTTTTCCCGGCATTTATAAACACCGGGGTTGACCCACCAGTCGGACGGAAAAATGCCGCCACAAACGCCGTCCTTTCTGCCGGTGGGGAATATCTGGAGAAACCCTGGTGTTTCCAAGCGCCGGCCATGATTGATGAATATCCCGGCGGTTAAGTGGATTACCCCGGCATTTTTTGAATTTTTTATTTTTTAAAAATTTATTCGACCCCGGCGTTTGCAAACGTCAGGGTATTATTTTTTAAAAAATTTAATCTACCCCGGCGTTTCCAAACGCCGGGGTATTGTTTGCGGATTTTAAAAAAAAATTACCGTTATATATATCCCGACTTTTGGAAACGTCGGGATTGCTTCTCTTTTTTTGTTTTTTGGGATTCGAAAATAGGAAAAATAAATATTTACGCACCAAAAAAATAGGCACCCAATTTATAATAATGTTCAGCATATATATTTCATAAACAATTTACCTGCTCAAAATAATAAAAGGCCAACCAAATTTTAATTAAGCTTTATAATTCATTGAAAAATTTATGCAGTCACATTTGAAGATAATTAGACATAAGCTGACAGTCTTCGACAAAAGCCTAGTATGGAAAACATAACATGGAAAACATAACGTATACAATGTATTAGAAATAGAAATGATCAAACATTAGAACAATCCTTCATCAGTCTTGATGCATCCACAGAGAGGCAAGCTGACAGGGTTATGTAAGACTGCAGCAGTAGCTCGCTCTCTAAGACCATCATTCTCAGATTTGAGGAGTTCTGCCAGGTAGGGGGTGGCACCATGATTCACTATTATTTCAAAGATACTGAAATTAAAAGAAATAAACAATCAGACATGAAAACCAAAACAAATTACTATAAAAAGCAAAATCCTGAGTACAGAAACAAGAGAATCCTGGTTGAGCTAGTTGAGAAAAAAATCGGCCATCATTCTTCAGGCTTCTTATTCATTGTATGGCAAAAGTAGAAACTTACTTCATCTACCATACTTTGATCATTAACAACAATAATTTCATTGAACAGAGATACAAAAGATTTGGATACCAAATGATTTCCTCAACTACTATCGAAGTGGCTCAAAAGCCAAATGGCAAATTCCTTTTTGGTGTAGAAATAATAAAGAAAAATCACTCTTAATTAGGGGAAACCATTACCCACATAACTCCCAAATCTACTAGTACAAGTGAAGCACTAGAGAGCAGAACATGCAATTTAATTGATCATCTCCTAAGCATGATCTTGTTGTTGCTTCTTTTTTGTTGACTTCAATTTTTTTTCACACAAATATTATGACACCTGGCCTTCATTTCAAGTGGAACTACGTCGTAAAGTTGACCTAAATCTTATATTCACCATATGACATTAGTATCATCTGACAGAATTAATAAACTTATAATTCAAATAATCCTTGCCACCTATGTCATATATATGTAATTAAAAAATATATTTGTACCCAAATTGAATTCACCAAACAAATGCCAACCCCCCCCCCCCCTCCCCTCTATTAGCCATCAAAGATGCTTGATCGATATTGATATAAATTAACCAGTAATAGTTCATTGTTATATAGCTGCTCTTGATGTTGAAGTATTATAGTTAGGTTTTGCATTTTTACAACAAGTCAACTCTCCTGATCTTTTCATAGCCACTTCCATTTTTAAAAATTTAATTATTTTCGACCAAATGTTGTTTACTTATCGATATAGTTGACTACGCATAGTAGGAAGATTTCTTTATAGTGATCAACTTAACTTGTCTACTATCAAACATGACCACTAGCTAATCAAGTAATTAAACCAATTCATAACCCCAAGTTGTGATTAAGAATATGACTGCTATATATATGTATATGCTAAGAAGAATTATTCCCAAATGATCAGCCTTGACCGAAAATGATACCTCCTTTTGGCCTAGTAATGCTCTAGATAATTATAAATAAATAATAAACCACTTGATCATATACAAGTATACTCATATTACAGTTTCCTCATTGTACATATTAAAAATGTAGTACATCTCCAATTAGTATGATCAGAAGCAGCACATGTAATTGAATGCGTGCATATAAGACCATGAAATTGAAAGTAGTTAACAAAGAACTAACTTGGCTGCTGAATGCGTGCATATAAGACTAAACTAATTAAGTTCATGCATGCAATGTTCAACATGTTAATGAATAAGTTCAGTAGATAATTTTGAATTGTTTTCCTGCTGTTAGAACAAGGATAGTCTAGTTTTCTATTATTGCAATCAGATCATCAACCAAGATTGAGGACTATAAGAAACAAAAAATAGGGTATAATGAATTAGACGAAATTTGGAACAAGAGAGAAGAATGTCTTTCGATTTCTAGGTGGTTATGGTAGGATTGGTGCGCTTTTGGTTTCTAAGCGATTCTTAGTTATAACTTATGACGGATCATGCAACATATGCCCATTAATTCACTACAAAGTACTAAATCCTGTGAAGAATGGTAAGAGAAAGTAGGGGCACACGATTTTTTAAAAGATGTGCTCTAGACTTTTTTTCTGTCAAATTGTGGTGGTTTATGGGGCACATGGTTCCTTAAAAGATGTCCAAAATTTACTGTCAATTTTTAACTGTCTGAGTTGGTTTTGAATTCCTAGTCAAGGAAACTACGGGCTTATTAGAGCAGGTTTTGGATTGAAAGAATTCTCTATTGGGGCATTTGTTCAGTTGGATGCATTCTTGTAATTACATGAAGCTTCCTCAAATAATCCCAATATGGGTGAAAATGAGAGAAGCTAGAATGCTCCTCACAACTTGTCTTATGGTTGTCTTTCTCTCTCTCTCTCTACACACGCACGCACTCACACACTCACACACACACTCACACACTCTCCTAAACAATAACGTAAAAGTTATCCAAAAGCGACGTGTTATGTGTTTAAAAGAATTGAAGCTAATAAGATTTTAACACTTATAAGAAGAGACAATCCCATCTACTGTGTATGTCTAACGGAGTCGTCGTCGATGGAATCACGTTCGCCGGCTCCATCTTCATTCATCTGACTGGATCCTGTAATGACTCTATTGCTTTGCTGTATAAGGCAAAAATATATACATTATGTTTCCAAATCTGAAAAAAAAATCTTAAAGTTAAAAAAACCAAGTTATACACACACATACACAACAAGCAATAAGACAAACAAATTATAAAAAATATTCATGATAGGAAACTTAATATAAACTCTAACTTGTCTCGGTATGTCATCAGGTTCGGCGACATTCATTTCCTTAAATAAATGTGAAACTTTTTCGTGAAGTTTTGAAAGTTGCATTTCGAGAAAACGTATCCTTTCATCTCTGAGATCGGGCTGCGTATACAAAGAAGCACGAGATCGAGAGGGTGTGGGTCCTAACCCCTTCCCACGCACACGTCCACGGCGTTCTGGGCCCCATTCCTGGACCAACGCTTGATGCTGAAGTTCCACAATATCAACGGATGCTGTGGGGGAGTCGGCGGCAGCTGCAGATGAGAGTTTGACGTATTTCGTTCTGGCAGTGCTCTGTAAAAAATAGATTGTAAAAACATGTAAGATGTCTTTCATTTTAAAGTCAAATTACAAACCAAATAAGCCTAATTATGATAGGACACAATTACTGATATTGATGCTGCCTTTGCTGACGCAAACACGTCTTGTGAGTTCATGTGGGTAGCGTCGAAGGAATCCAAATCCCCATACTGATCCCACCTTCGTGCTCCACATCCTGTATATTAGAGAACACAGAGAAATATTCAAACATCAATAAAGTATTTGAGGACAAATGATATTAATAAGGTGAAGCTTATCATTATCGCACGACGCATTTCGAATCTCGTACCTCCGGATGTGTGTAACACATCTTGTCCCTATCGACTGACACGACCTCTTTCAGCCTTTTTCTACACAACTTGTAATTATCATAAACACAATTAAAATGCTTAATTAAAATAAAATAAACAGAAATTAGAAAACACAAAAATTAAAATTACAATTAAATCTACAGAAATTAAAATTAAAATTAATCTTTATGATTACCTTTCCCTCCGATGAACTCCAAAAATGACACAGGTATTCTCAATCTAATTTTGTGACACTTTTGGGACTACTCTTATATTTACAGCCATTGTCCGGTCCTGGTAGTAGTAACATGCCTTCAATTCACACTTATAGTCTCTCCACTTCTTAGACATAGATTTGCTTACTCAATCAGAATCAAGTACCGCCGGGTAATCAAATTTGGATTGTATATGAACAAGAGTCAAAGTTAATTATGACCAAAATCATACAACTAGTGAGCACGCAAATAATATGGCCAACACTCATTCTAGTTAATGAGAAAATTGATGTCTAATTTTAAAAAGACCATTATAAAGTTGCCAATCCCAAATATTGTATACCTTGAAATATATTTACATGCTGCGCTGTTTTATACACAAACATTATTCACTGTTTATTAAGTTTTTGGCAAATGAACCATTTTCTTAGGTTTTAATAATATACAAACATTTTCTAATGGCAAATGAACCATCAATGACCCCTGCCCTCAAAAGAAGGCTATCTATCGAAGATCTAAACATCGAGTTACACATAATAGATTTTATAACAAAAGCCCCAGATTCAAGTGAAAATTGTGGAAGGTTGGCCCCAGCAAGCCATACATGAGTTTGTATCCACTAATGGCCAGACGTAACTTTAATGGAGTATGACTTACTATTTAGAATCTGTTATCTTCACTGGAAAGGAGAGGAGAAAGACAATACTTCCTCTATTCAATACTTAGAATCTGTTATCTTCCTCTGTTTACTTAAAACAAGGAGATCCCTACCCTTGTTTATTTATAGGAGAAATTTAATAACTTAATGAAAATTTACCTGATTTTCTAATACCATTATATATTGTTGTGGTTGGTTGTATAAGATTGGGGACCAAAACCAGACATTTGTTTCAATCTATATAGCACACTATTCACACTTCTATTTCTTAATTCCAATTAGGGTTTAGACTAAAAATGAAATATAAAAGCGAACTTGCAAGTTAATAACCATTAAACCCTAGATTGAAAACTCCAACTAAATGCAAGATCAGAAACTCTGACAAGCAAGGAACTCCGATTATGCATTCATCTTTGGTTTATATTAATAAAGAGGGTTTATAGAATAATTACCTAGGGTTTATGAAGAGAGAGATTGAGCATGACGACGACAGCGCAATGATGGAAAAGTGAAGTAAACGACAGTGCCAAGCGTGATTACAAACTGCAGCGACAAGCGCGGGGCCAAACTATGGTGAGTGAGAGATTGAACGGGTGCAGAATCGAAGCGAGAAAGCAAAGTTGAAATTGGGTTTCGGAGAGATTGAAGGCAACGAGGAAAAAAGGGATCAAATTAGCAAAAGAGCGAAAGAGGGAAGTAGGGTTTTGGGGGGATTCGGTGCGAAGGGCGAAAGAGGGAAGTAGGGTTCTGGCGGGATTCGGCGTGAAGAGCGAAAGAGATAGAAGGACGAAAGGAATTGGGGCCGGGCAAAAAAGAAGGCAACAAACCCCAACGTTTTTAAAAAAATGCCAGGGAATGCTTCGAACCCGCTGGCGCTATTCTCAAACACCGGGGTATATACACCCTTAATTCCCATATCTTTAGTAGTGTGCTCGACTATGATATCTCAACTTCAGAATAGTGGAGGGGACATACAATGGTTACAAACAAACAAACTTTTGATAAGAGTTGTTGCCTTTTGATCAGTATAAACCACCGTATTCAAAGGGATTCTGTATTGCTTTGAAGCCTGGTCTGGCCTCAGGGTTAACTTCCACAAGAGTGCTCTCACACCCATTGCCCTGACCCCGGTAGAGGCTCTTGAACACGCAACAGCTCTAAACTGATCCACAGAGAGCTTTCCCATTCAATACCTTGGATTACCACTTAGACCCGGGAAGCTAAAAAAGGCAGATTGGATGCCCATTATTGACAGGGTTGAGAAATGGCCAGCAGGCTGGAAAGGCAAAACCCTATCGTTGGGAGAGAGAGTGACGCTTATTAATGCAGTACTCTCGAACCTCCTGACCTATTATCTCTCCTTCTTTGAAATGCTGCGATGGATAATCCAAAGAATTGACCGGACTCGGAAATGCTTATTATGGAAAGGGGCTGACCCGAACCGAGGAGGTTATCACCTTATTAGATGGGAGAAGGCATGCATAAAAAAGATACATGGAGGCCTAGGTATAATTGATCTGCGAGATATTGTAACACCTCGAATTCCAAAAATAACTGAATTCGAGATTCCACAAGATCTTTACACTTCTTTCGTACAATTTTATAAGGAATTTAAAACTTTTCACTTTACATTAGAGTTACAAGAAATCCTTATACTTTACATTTTACAGCGGAAGCAAAATTACAACATTTATATAAATGAAATTACAACAGCATTTGAATAATCTCTAAGCATCAGTTCTCCTTTAATCTTTATCATGTCATTTATCCTGCATACAAAACTATGGGTACGTCAGTTTATTCAACCGACAAATATTATACACGGCCATCCTCTCTATGCCGGAAACAGTATAATAATTTTCCATACTTTACAAACACAAACTTGTTCACATATCAAACTAAGGGGAATATCCTATTGATGTCGTGTTGTGATTGTGCACTTAGTCCTTAATGCAGTTATTTATATTACATGACACTAATGCGCACTTGTTCGGATTCTATGCATCCCATACTACATAGGTCCGAGGGCAAGCCTCTTAATCGTTCTTCATCTTGTAGGGTTCAAGCCCTCATCATGACTTAATCTACTACTGTAACTATGGTAAGTATCCTAAATGATCTATGAGTACAAGCTCATGTACAGAAAAACTGGAGGGGAATCCCACGTCATGTCACGACACATCGTGAGGACAACCTACGGACAATTCAGCCTCCTTCATGGCACACGATCCTCTCGCAGTCACCAAACACCCTGATATGGCCAAAAATGGGATTAAATCGGAACCGTCCAAATTAGGCACGAATCTTGAAGCTCCGGGGGTAAAACGGTAATTTCACCTACCAACGGGTCTGAAGCGGGTACTGGTTATCTTCCCCGAAGACCCACTTACTCGCAAACGGATCCACCTCAACTGGGTGCGGGTTTCAACCCGTAGCAAACCCGGTCCAGAAGGGATAGAATTAGGGTTTCTGGTAAATCCTAATCAACGGCCTTCATTCATATCTATCCCTTCACTAGGGATTAGGGATTACATTCCTTATCTAACCACAGGGGGATTACATTCCTAATCTGCTCCCAGTGGCGCCTATAAATACCCCCCATCCATCTCCATTGAGAGATAATCAATCTTTCTCCAGTTTTTGCGCTTTTTCATAATCTTCCCTGATTACTGACTTGAGCGTCGGAGGGTGCGTCGCCGGGAACAACCCCGGTGTCTCGCACTTTTTGCAGGTGTACGGCAGGATTCGGCGTCAAACTCCGACGGAACAGGTATACAGGTTTACTATTCAGTTTTCCTAAGAATCCACAAATACTATCTGTTTGCCCCCACACCAAATTTAGCGGCAACAGATTGGAGCCGTCTGTTGGAAACTAACGAATAGCAACCTCTCCTCTTCCCGTTGGTCAGATCTCCTCCAGCCATGCCTCCTAGGAAAGTCAGATCCAGAGGGTCCAATCGAGGACCCAAACCCGATTAGCAACAGGAAGTTCCTCCTCAGCCCGCTCAACAGCAAGGGCAACTTTCTCCTCCAGCAGAAGACCCACTCCAACAGGACCTACCTCCTCCGCAGAACCAGCAACCTCCTAGGGGTCCCAATCCGTAGAAACAACCACTCCATCCGGACCATGTCTCCATCCACAATGCCTCTTCGGACTCTATGGCCTCCCATCATCCCCGAGCTTCCGGTCTCCACAACACCGTCCTCAACTGGCAGAAGGACGAGGATCTTTGCCGCCATCTGGATGAAAAGCGGGCCCGAGAGGGAACCTCCCGCCAACACCATCCGGATGAGCAATCTCCTCGCCGCCGAGAATACAGAAGGTCTCCTATCCAAATGGGGTGGAGAAAGTCCCCCAAGCATCACAGAAGAAGACCACACTCCCCTGCAGGTCGGTAACAGCTGAGGAACGATGAGGCACCCATCACTCGTGCCGAGTTCCAGTAGTTCCAAGCGAACGTCCTGCAAGCTCTCAATCTCCGTCCTATCACTAATGCTCCAAAGATTCCCTCTCCTCCTCCTCCGGTTCGAAGCCCTCACCGACGATCCCCAACTCCTCCTCCCTCTCCTAGCAACTCCCGACGTACTCCAAGTCCTCGTCGCTCCAGGAGCTACCGACGTCGTAGCCCCCGCTCTCCCTCGTACGAAGACGAGTCTAGAGGCTCGGCTGATTACCGTCGAAGGGACGATGCTGTATACCGCCGTCTCCATGAGATGGAGAGGCATTTGGGTCAGTTAGACCGAGAAGAGGAGCTTAGAGGAATGACCCTTCGTCCTAGCAGACCTCCTTTTTTCCGAACCATAATGGATGCACCTGTACCAATCGGCTTCAAGCCTCCTCAATTTGAGACCTACTCCGAGGAGACTGACCCTGTTGATTACATCGAAAGCTTCAAGACCCTAATGCTCATTCATCAAGCTTCTGATGCTCTCCTCTGCAGAACCTTCCCCGCAACTCTTAAGGGCCCAGCTCGAGAATGGTACTTTCGCCTTGCCCCATCCTCAATATTCTCCTTCGAGCAATTCGAGACCCTCTTCGTCACACATTTTGTAAGTAGCCGTAGAACCGAGAAGACCAGCATCTCACTACTGTACCTCCACCAGAAGAAGGGTAAAAAGTTGAGAGACTATGTGAAGAGGTTCACAGCTGAAGCCAGGTCCATAGCATCCCTCGACCAGTCGGTCGCTGCGGCAGCATTTCAGTCCAATGTCCTCAATCCCAACCTCCGCTCCTCCCTCGCCAAGAAGCCTCCTCAGAATTTCTCCGACCTCCTCCTCCGAAGTGAAAAGTATATTCGGGCCGAAGAAGCCGAGCACCGCCCCAACTTGGAGGGGTCTTCCTCCGGGGTTAAGAGAAAGGGAACAGAAGAGGAAGGGGCCAAGAAGCTCCAGAAGGATAATGCCGGCCAGCACCGACCTCCCCCCAGATTCGAGAAGTTCACTCCCCTCACCACTAACGTTTCTACCATTCTGATGGAAGTTGAGAAGGAAGGGATCATACCTCCTGCTCCGAGGATGAACACCCCTGCCAAGAAAAGAGATAAAGAGAAGTGGTGCCGTTATCACCGGGACCACGGGCACGACACCAATGATTGTCGGGCCCTAAAGAATGAGATAGAAGCCCTTATCCAGAGGGGGCAGCTAACAAAGTTCATAAGAAAGGACCGAGCCGAACTTCCTCTCCCCGCCTCGGGGGGCTAATAAGCGCCCTGGAACGAGGTGAGATGCCCGACTTCGAGGAAGAGCGAGTCATCCACCTCATTCATGGGGGCCCAATGGGGGGCTCCTCAAACTCCTCTCGGAAGCATTTATAAGAGAAGTCAACTCGGTCCGAGCCACCCCTCCTCCCAAAGGCCTCGGAGTGCCCGTCACGTTCTCAGACGAAGATCTTGAAGGTGTCCGCACCCCTCATTGTGACACACTCGTCATCAGCCTCCACATAGCGAACTTTAAAGTGGAGAGGATCCTAGTAGACAACGGCAGCTCCGTTAACATCCTCTTCCTTGCCGCTTTCAAAGGCCTAAAGCTCTCCCGAGATAGACTCAAGCCTGCAGGATACACGCTCCATGGGTTCACGGGAGTGCCAGTGACTATTGAAGGGGTAATCACCCTCGACGTAACCGCTGGCAAAACTCCTACTACCCGAACGGAGGCGATGGATTTTATGGTTGTGGATGTCCCTGCAGCTTACAATGTCATCCTAGGCCGACCCGGCCTAGCAGCTCTGGAAGCTGTTCCTTCAGCATACCATCTTAAGATGAAATTCCCCACCCGGGCCGGGGTGGGGGAAGTAAGGGGCAATCAGGAAATGGCCCGTAAGTGCTATATGTCCTCTACCCTCGGACCAGTCCTCTCCTTAAAAACTCTGGAAATCCCCCAAGATGCTGCCCAACCAACGTCCGAGCCGGTGGATGAGTTGGAGGAAGTGCTCTTCTCTGAGCAGGATCCAACTCGCAAGTTCTTTGTTAGCAAGACCCTCCCGTCCTGCCCTATGCTCGGACATTGTACAGTGCATCCGAAGGAACCAAGACCTCTTCGCTTGGTCAGCTGCAGACATGCCCGGAATTTTCGAAGAGCTCTTAGTCCACCGCCTCAGCGTTGTTCCGGGGTCCAAACCGGTTCAGCAGAAGAGGCGCAAGTTCGCCCCCGAGAGCCAGCTAGCCATAAAAGAGGAGGTGGACAAGCTCTTGAAGGCCCGGTTCATACAAGAGGTGAACTATCCCTGAGTGGTTGTCAAATGTAGTAATGGTGAAGAAGTCCAATGGGACTTGGAGGATTTGTATTGATTTTACTGATCTCAACAAGGTCTGCCCCAAGGATCCCTTTCCTCTTCCGAGTATTGACACTCTGATCGATGCCACCTCGGGACATGAACTCCTCAGCTTCACGGATGCCTTCTCAGGCTACAACCAGATCTGGATGTTCCCTCCGGATATCCCGAAGACCTCATTCGTAACCGACCAGGGCCTCTATTGCTATAGGGTCATGCCCTTTGGTCTGAAGAATGCCAGAGCCACATACCAACGCCTCGTCAACAAGGTTTTCCAAGCTCAAATCAGCCGTAATATGGAAGTGTATGTTGACGACATGCTTGTAAAAAGCATCCGAGGTCCTAACCATGTAACCGACCTCCAAGAGGCGTTTGATGTTCTGAGAAAGCACAACATGAGACTCAATCCGAACAAGTGTGCGTTCGGTGTCTCGTTAGGAAAGTTCCTCGGCTTCATGGTTAGCCAGCGAGGAATTGAAGCAAACCCAGAGAAAATCAAGGACATATTAGACATGGCACCCCCCAAGAATGTTAAGGAAGTTCAGAGGTTGACAGGCTGCTTGGCCGCCATAGGGCGTTTTCTCTCGAAGTCCGGGGAGAAATGCCTCCCCTTCTTCAAGGCCCTCAGGGGGGCTAAGGGTTTCGAATGGGGACAGCAGCAACCGGAGTCCTTCGACCAGCTCAAGGCTTATCTCGTCAATCCTCCTCTCCTCAGCAAACCAATTCCCAGAGAACCCCTCTACCTCTACTTGGCAGCCTCCGAACAGACTCTCAGCGCCGTTTTAGTAAGGGAAGAAGACTGGGATCAGAAGCCCATCTACTATGTGAGCAAGGTGCTTCGGGACGTCGAGCTCCGATACCTGAAGATAGAAAAGATGGCTTATGCCCTGGTGATGGCCGCAAGAAAGCTTCGTCCGTACTTTCAGTCTCATTCGGTGGTCGTTCTTACCGACCAGCCGCTGAAGCAGGTCCTCCACAAGCCGGAGACATCGGGTCGCCTTATGAAGTGGTCTATCGAGCTGAGCCAGCACGATATAACTTATCAGCCTCGAACTGCGATCAAGGCTCAGGCCTTAGCAGAATTCATTGTTGAAAGTACCATCCCCGAGTCCAGCCAAACAGTGAAAGGACCACCCGTCTGGTCGGTTTATGTGGATGGATCCTCCTGCAATGAGGGAAGCGGGGCAGGGAACATTCTGGCAGGCCCAGATGACTTCATCCTCCAATACTCCCTCCGTATCAACTTTAAGGCCTCGAACAATGAAGCAGAATACGAGGCACTCATAGCCGGCCTTGGAATGGTTCGAAATGCAGGGGCCCAACGCCTCCGGATCTTTAGCGACTCTCAGCTAGTCGTCAATCAGGTCCTCGGCGAGTACGAAGCACGCAATGACAGGATGGTTAAATACTTAGCCAAAGTCAAGAGCCTCATGGCACTATTTGAAGAAGCCCTCATCCAAAGAATCCCCCGAGAGAAAAATGCTCAGGCCGACGCCCTCTCCAAACTAGCCTCCTCCTCCCTTCAAGGTCTCGAGCAGACCGCCTTGATAGAAGTCCTTCTGAAGTCGAGTATAGAGGATGAAACTCCCGACTCTATGGAGTCGCTGCCTGTCCTGCTCGAAGATAATTGGATGAAACCCCTCGTCGAATTCTTAAGGGACGGACTCCTCCACGAGGATCCCAAGGAGGCTCGCAGAGTAAGAACCCGAGCCGAGCGTTACACACTGATCGGAGGTATCTTATACAAACGCTCCTTCACACAGGTAGTCGGCCGACCCTACCTGAGATGCCTCACCCCCGAACAAGCCGACTACGCCCTGCAAGAACTTCATGAGGGCATCGGCGGAGCACATTCGGGTTCCAGAGCTCTAGCACGCAAAGTGTTGAACTACGGATATTTCTGGCCCACTCTCCTACGAGACGCCGAACGACAGGTTCGGCAATGTAGCTCCTGTCAGAAGTACGCCGACATCCGACGCCTACCACAAGCTCCACTCACTTCCCTATCAAGTCCGATCCCCTTTGCAATGTGGGGGATGGATTTACTAGGGCCATTCCCACCAGCTCCCGGACAGTTCAAATTCTTAGTCATGGCGATCGACTACTTCTCGAAATGGATAGAAGCCGAGCCCTTGGCCACAATCACTGAGAACAAGGTTGTTCAGTTCTTCTGGAAGAGCGTGATCTGCCGATTCGGCATCCCTAGGCTCCTGATAACAGACAACGGAACACAGTTCACCCTGGCTGTCTTCCGAGCTCTATGCAAGGACCTTGCCATCCAGCACCGGTTCTCCTCTGTTTTTCATCTCCAGTCAAATGGCCAAGCCGAAAATGCTAACCGACAGATCCTCTCCGGCATTAAGAAGAGGTTAGATAAGTGTTCCAAAGGCTTATGGGTCGATCAGCTTCCCAACGTGCTGTGGAACTACCGCACCACAAAACGGACCCCCACAGGAGAGAGCCCATTTAATCTCACCTATGGGTCCGAGGCAATCATCCCCCTAGAAGTCGTAATACCCTCTCCTCGTCTATTAGCTTATGAAGAAGACCAAAATGCCAGAGACTTCCGAGCCAGTCTTGACCTGATAGACGAAATCCAAGAAAGAGCTGCCATTCGTCAGCAAAGCTACCGAAGAAGGATCGAGTTGGCATACAACAAGAAAGTCCGCCCCTATGGATCTCAAAGAAGGGGACCTGGTCCTCCGAAAGTTGGCCATCTCATTCCCAGGTCAGAAGAGCAAATTGGCCCCAAATTGGGAGGGACCTTACAGGATCGCCAAAGTGGTCCGTCCCGGCTTATATAGACTAGAAGATCTTGAAGGCAGGGAGATCCCCAGGACTTGGAATGCCGACCATCTCTTAAAATACCAAGAGAGAGCACCAACGCCTTTCTAAGTATTTCGAGATGTCGAACTGTTCCTCTCCTATTACTTGTAATGTTTTCTCTTTTATTTCACTCTTGTAATAACGACTCGCAACTTTAGAAGCAGCCGGCCATTAGTCGTCAATAAAGAAAGTTTTTTCATATGTTACTTGTAAAAATTGCTTACATCTCTCTGCCTTTACTCTTCACTCAACCGATGGTTCGGAGTACAACACTCGGCTCGACCCTACTTCGCAAATTCGCTCCTCGGCAAGCTAGAAGTAGGTCGCCGTTCGGAACTGCTCCCACAACCGTTGAACAACTCAACCGATGGTTCGGAGTCCAACACTCGGCTCGACCCTACTTCGTAAGTTCGCTCCTCGGCGAGCTAGAAGTAGGTCGCCATTCGGAACTACTCCCACAACCGTTGAACAACTTAACCGATGGTTCGGAGTCCAACACTCGGCTCGACCCTACTTCGCAAGTTCGCTCCTCGGCGAGCTAGAAGTAGGTCGCCGTTCGGAACTGCTCCCACAACCGTTGAACAACTCAACCGATGGTTCGGAGTCCAACACTCAGCTCGACCCTACTTCATAAGTTCGCTCCTCGGCGAGCTAGAAGCAGGTCGCCATTCGGAACTGCTCCCACAACCGTCGAGCAACTCTAACGGTGGTTCAGAATCCATCGTTCGGCTCAACTGTGCTCACTCAAAACCCCGAGCCGAGCAGACGAGGAACCGACCCTCGTATATAGAGAAAAATTCTGCCGAACCAATTTCGCCGTTGGATCATCTCAAAATGCGTGCTAGAACATGATGGACAGATCTGATCGTGCTACGTGTCCACATAACGACAAGATAGTGTTTTCTTGGAACTCGTGCCTCCCACCTCGTGATACGTACCACGATCACGATCAACCGTCTAGATGTTGCCACGTGGGCGGAATATGATGTCCGAGCTATCGCACCTCGGAAGAGCACGGTCACCTCGGTATACTCCAAGCGAGAAACTAAAGTTCTGCAGCTAAAACCTACAAAGAAGACAACTATGGGTCCTTATGGTTCGGCGTCAAGAATAAGGTGACCACGGCACAATGATGAACAAAACAATTTCGATTTTATTAAGACACTTGGTAAATTTACAAGGCAGACAGTTACAGCGGGAAAGCAACTAAATAAAATTACAAGGCATGTTATTACAGCAACAGGGACGATGCAAGAAGTAAAAGGTGATGCCACTCGTTCAGTGTCTCCTCGGAACAGGGACGTTCTGATTCAGAGACAACCGCGGCTTCCACCTCTTCACCTCCGAGCTTGTCTCTAGGCCGACAGACTGGGATGCTGCCTCGCCACTAACCCTAACGGTGGCTCCGACCGAGGCCCCGCTCGAGCTAACAGCTACTCCGCTTTGTGCGTCAGCCACTGTCCGACCAATAACTTGGCCACGAGTCGCTAGCTTGTAAAAGGTGATCCCCCATTCTCTCTCCTCGCGAGTGCAAGAAGTGCTGCAGACATTAGCTCTCATAGGCTGAGGCTTCAGTCGAGCCACCTCCTCCTCGAGCTCGACGATCCTATCCTTCAGAGTGTCGTTCCTTAACCATTATCTTGAACCGAGGGAGCTTTGCCGAATCGGGGTACTCAGCGCTGTCGGATATAATACGACGTAAGTTGGTCACCTCGATGCTCTTGTCGACCGTGACCCTCTGCAGCTGTTCGACCTTCTTCTCAAGCTCATCTCGCTCGGCCACCACCGAAGCTAGCTCTGCCTCTTTCGCCGAGAGCTCCTCCTCAACTAACCGGAGATGGTGCACCTCGGCCAGAAGCTCGTTGTTCTTCTTCTCCACGTTAAACATCAACCTTCTTATAAGCTCGATCTCACCCACGAGTCGAGCCTCGCGAGATTGCTTGAACAGCTCGGCACGTCGTCGAGCCACTGCGGTATTTGGGGTGTGATCAAGGATCTGAAATACAATAACACCGCAATTGGAAAACTATACACCGACCCAAACACTTGGACAAATTTGAAGTAAAATTCTCATTCATAAAAAGAAGCGGTGGCCAGTCGGCGAAAAGGCGTTACATTTTTGAAAAAAGAAAACAAAGACTACAAAGAGACGAGAAGATCAGGGGTCCACCTGCGTTGTCGGTTCGACCATAGGCGCCTCGCCAGATGGCCCCTCATTTCTCGCCTCGCCCTGGGGGTTTGTCTCCAAAGCGTCGGCGACAACCTCCTCCTCCTCGTCGCCCTCCACCTCGTCACCTTCGCCTCCTTCCTCCTCGCCGTCTGATAGGGACCCGAGCCACAGTCTGTAGCCGACCCGCTCGAAGCCAGGGATGCGGTCCTGAACATGGTCGAGCGCCCTCTGGTAGGACTTCTCCATGTTCGAGGCCATGTGCTTCTTCGCCTCGGCTTCGACCTCGGCCTTGATCTTCGTTGCCAAGGCCTCTTTCTCCGCCTTCACCTCGGCCAGAGCCTTCACTGATGCAGCCAGCTCCTCGGCAGCCTTGGCGGCTTTGGCAGACTCCTCAGCGAGCCGCCCCTTGACTCGCTCCAGGTAGGCCACAAGATCGGCAACCTGGACCTCCAAGGCTTCGGCTCGCCTCTGTTCTGCTTCGAGCTGCCGAACCGCCTTCACCTTTTCCGCCCGGTCTTTATCGCTGGCGGCCTTCAACTCTTTCTCCTACTCGGCGAACGCCTCAAGGAGATGGCTGAAGTGATAGGTGGCCTGTGAAGACAAAACAATGGTGAGCGCAAGATACGGGCCGAGTAATAGACTTGAAGAAATTCACAAGAGAAACTCACCGATACGAGCGACCGAGCCACTTCGTAGGTATTGTCGCCGATTGTCCCCGCCTTCAGCGCGGCTCAATCTTTCGAGGTCGCCAGGTGTTTGACGACCTGCATTGACATCTGCGAGTTTCTGAGGAATCCATCATGATTCTTGACTCGCCAGTTCGGAACGAATAGCTGCTTGTGCTGCTCGGTCAAGATCTCCTCGGCCGGAGCGGTCAACGGCGGAGCCTCGAGCGACAACGCCACCGTGACGTCGAAGGCCCCACCGACCGGGGCAGAAGCAACGGGAGCCGATGGCTCTTCGACAATGACCACCGTCGATGAGGGGACCTCAGTGACCGGGGGAGGCGGAGTGGTAGTCGAAGCAACTTTGGGCTGCCAACCTGACGAGGCAGGTCGTGCTCGGCCTCTTCCTCTTCCTACCTTCAGCCACCTTGCCCCTCTCGTTCATCATGGCGTTGAAGTCCATCTTCGGCGCTTCTGTACCAAACAAAAAACAAGTTGAGTCAGTAAACCGAGCTAAAGACTTAGGAATAAAATGATAATACGAGATGTCAGGAGCGTACTCGGGTCGATCGGACTAAGGCCTGACCTGAACAGCACCTCCTCGGTCATCTCCCTCTAACTCAACATCAGGAGGGCTACGATCTTCCTCGCCACTTCCTCCTCGGCCGCATCCAGTTCCGGGCCGGCCCTCGCAAATTTGGGCACCTCTGGCTTCCACCGGCTCGGAATTTGCAGCATCGACGCTTCCCTCAATATGAAGAACTTTTCCTTCTAGCCTTTGATCGAGTTCGGGTTTTCTATGATTCGAACACCCTTCCTCGGCGCCAGGTAGTATCGATGCTCGGTCTTGTGCATCCGGTTTATCTGATACATGCTTCGGAAGACCGTCAGGTCCGGCTCGACTTCGGTGTTGCGGCACTGGAGCAGGAAGGCGTTCACATGATGCCATGTGTTCGGCATAAATTGGGTCGGTGCGAGGCAGTACCATCCGAGGACCTGGCGAATGAAGGGATGCAGCAGAAAATGCAGTCCAGCGTTCAGAGAGTCGTAGTCGAACATGCACATATCCGACGACGACAGCTTGGAGTTCGCCCGCATCCCAGCACCGGGGAGAATTAGCTTGTACTCTGGAGGGATCGCGAACCCCTTTCTGATCGAAGGAGGTCCCTCTTGGATAGCACCAATCCAATCTCATCTGCCTCGGTAGTCAGAACCGGGTTATTCTCCTCGTAAACTTCCGACTGGCCGATGATCGCCTTCTTCATGAGGTCGCCCTCGTACTGCCTAACCCGAGCGTGCCCGGACAGTACACAAGGGTATTGGCCCGTCTCAGGGGCTTGCCTCGGATTCTCCGTAATCACCTCGACCACGGGAGATTGGGCCACAACCCTCCTCTTCTTCTTCTCCTTCCTCATCTCGGCCACGGACGGCTCGGCTACTTGCTTCCCCTTCCTTCGGATCTCCGACTGCCTCCTTTCCTCGGCACCACTATCGCCTGAGGACGAGGCCTCACTCCCCAACTTCACCCTTGACATCTCTATAAAAAAAGCTAAGACAAGAGACTAACCTTGAAGTGACGTTTACGGTCGGAATAAGCTCGCCGGAAATCGCCTGGCCCACGCGACAGCTAACGTCACCGCCTTGGAGCAAAAGTCGTCGCTAGCAGAGAGCGCAGAGAGTGAAAGTAAAAGTTTGGAGTAAAAAGGTGAAATGAACTTGGGGGTAGGGGGAGTGAGAGCTTATAACCCCAGTATGATGTTGGGCCTCCTTGGGAACTTAAAAAGCCCACTAAGAAGCCAAAGCGTCAAGCGGAGAGTTGCGACGTTTCGAAAAGCAAAAACTCCTCAAATCACTTAAGTCCACGACTCGGCCACCGGTCTGCCAAGCCGAGCCATCGAACAGCCTGGCTGAGCAACCGAGCTACTGAGTCTTTTCAAAACGTCTAACTCCATACCTCGACTAAAGGAACCGAGCATCCGAACCGAGGGGACGAGGAACCGACCCTCATATATGGAGAAAAAACCTTTTGAGGACAAATCACCGTCGGATCTCTCCAAAATTCGTGTCAAGACACGATGGACGGTTCAGATTGCGCCACGCTCACAAAACGACAAAATAACGTTTTCTCGTGATCTGAACCCAACCCTCGTGATTGTAGAACCCCGTATTTTCAAATATTATTTTAAAGATTTGAAAATGAATTAAAATGATTTTCTGGAGATTTAATAAATATTTTCTAAAAGATTTATCTTTTTACACGTGCAAAACACGTGCAAATACTTTTTGAGAAGTTTGAAAGTTAAAGTTTTCTTTATGGAAAATCATTATTTAATATTTGGAAATTATTTATTATTTTTCCAGATTTTTCTGAAATTAATCGGATCTATTTGCAATTTTTGAGAAAAGGACCTTTTTGCAAATTTGACATTTTAGGGGGTTAAAATGCAAAATGTATTTTCTGAACGTTTTGAACAGTACCGGTTGGGATTTAGGATCATATTTTACTTTTAAATCCTAATTTTAATGAATTTTAGATGAATTTCCAAGAATATATATATATATATATATATATATATATAATTGAATTTTGAAGGGATTGTTTTGCAAAAGTATTAAAACTTGATTCCCGGCCTATATAAAGAGAGTCGCAGCTGTCATTCGCTGCATAACTCAAGTTTCATTATTTTATATTTTTGGTGATTGAAGAGGAAGATTTGGATCTCGCAAGAAGAAATGCTTTTTCGTTGGATCTTTTCAATTCAAAAGGTGAGTGATATTGTTTTATTTGTTTTGTTTTGTGATATGAACTTTGTTTTGGTTGATTGATTTATGTGAATGATTATGTGTTGTTTTGTTTCAATATTTTTGTATCTTGTATGTGTTCGATACAATAGTGGTCATTTATGTTATGCATGTGAAATCCATGAAAAATTAGTAGATTTCGATTGACAAATTCTTTATTGCTTGAAAACATGTTGAGATTTGAGTATGGTTTCGATAATAAGGAAATGGATGGTTAAACATCTGGATCTTGTGATTACAAATCAGATTAGTTATGAGTTGTGAGAGAAATTTAGTATTAAGAAACCCTAATGAAAGAATTTGGAATCTAGAACATGAGATCTGAGTTTTGAGATATTGGGTGATTGAGCACTGTACCCAATCTGAGATACTTTGAGATTTGTCATTTTTACCTGAATATGAATTAATTTCATAAGCAATGAATCTTTAGAAAAACTTCAGTTTTGATTATTGTATCCAAACCTAATTTATGAAGACTGTAGGCCGACAGTCGACTGGTACGACCCTACTGCTGTATCCTTAGCCTTTGAAAATTCGTTCTGGACAGTCGACTGAGACCCCTATTCAGTCGACTGGTGTACTGAAAATTTTGTTTGTAAAAGTATCGTAGTTTCTTGTCTGGACAGTCGACCTAGGACTTCTTTAAGTCGATTGTTAGTACTCAGAATATTTCTTGAGAATTGTCTCGGGTAAGTCGACTGATGGTTTCTTAAGTCGACTTATAGTACTTGTTATAATCTTGGATGTTGGTTCTCGGGGCAGTCGACTTACTACGGTATAAGTCGACTGGTGCTGATGAGTTTTTCATGATCTTGAATGTCCTTTCAAGTCTTTAGTGTTTGTAGATGGATATATTCTGCAGTATTGGGAGTTATTGATCTTTGGGGTTGGGTATACTCTGCGGTGTTGGGAGTCACTGTTAGTGATCGATAACCGAGTATCCAATCTGCGGTGTTGTGAGTGACCGATAACCGGGTATCCGATCTATGGTATTGTTAGTCTTTGTAGATGGATATATTCTGCGGTATTGGGAGTCATTAATCTCTGGGGTTGGGTATACTCTGCGGTGTTGGGAGTCACTGTTAGTGATCGATAACCGGGTATCCAATCTGCGGTGTTGTGAGTGACCGATAACCGAGTATCCGATCTATGGTATTGTTAGTTGTTTGTAGATGGATATAATCTGCGGTGTTAGGAGTCACTGTTAGTGACTGATAACCGGGTATCCGATCTATGGTATTGTTAGTGTTTGTAGTTGGGTATATTCTGCGGTGTTGGGAGTCACTGATAGTGATTGATAACCGGGTATCCAATCTGTGGTATTGAGAATGATCGATGATCAGGTATTTGGCAGTGAACAGTCGACTGGCCAATTACTCAGTCGAATGTACAGCACAGTTGAGCTGTACTTGTTTGAGAATGATTCTTCTAACATTTGGTTAAGCTACACTTGATATTTTCATGTTTCCCTGCCATTGCTTACTTTGCAATACATGTTTAGTTTATGTTATTCTCATTCAGTACATGTTGCTTAAGAATCCATGTTTATTGTTTATTTAAGATTGTTGTTTATATCACTCACACCATTTATGGCTGACCCCGTTAGTTTTGGGGGTTAGGGATCATCTCTAGCCTCACATGTTGCAGGTTGTTGCTTAGATTTTGGGGGTTTGCACGCTTGAGTTAGCTTTGGAGATTATAAGTAATGTAGTAGAGCCTTGTGTAATTTTTGTAAAGAGAAGTGTTGTAAAAAGAATGTTTTTAATTCAAGGTGTTTGTATTTTCCGCTGCATTTGAAAAAGATTGTTGTAATAAAAGTTGGAAGAAAATTATTTGTGTTTTAAGCTATGTGTACTATTACATTGAAGTGGATGCTGGGAATGTGCCACGTATTTTCTAAGTTCTTTATATTAGAAATTCGGGGCGCTACAGTGATTCACGCAATGATGGACGCTCCAGATCTGACCACGTGTACCTCCCGAGCCGCCTGCCACCTGGTCTGCCTAGCCGAGCTACTGAACAGCTTGGCTAAGCAGCCGAGCCACACGGGTCGGAGGGTGGCGACGCTTCTAAGCCAAGACTCTTCAAAACGTCTAACTCCATACCTCGACTAAAGGCACCGAGCATCCGAATCGAGAGGACGAGGAACCGACCCTCATATATGGAGAAAAAACCTTCCGAGGACAAATCACCGTCGGATCTCTCCAAAATTCGTGTCAAGACACAATGGACGGTTCAGATTGCGCCACGCTCACAAAACGACAAGATAACGTTTTCTCGTGATCTGAACCCAACCCTCGTGATTCACGCAATGATGGACGCTCCAGATCTGACCACGTGTACCTTCCGAGCCGCCTGCCACCGGTTTGCCTAGCCGAGTTACCGAAAAGCTTGGCTAAGCAGCCGAGCTACTGGGTCAGGAGGGAGGCGACGCTTCAGAGCCAAGACTTCAAAACATCTTGTCGAAAAAACTCCATGCCTCGGCTAAAGGCACCGAGCCTCCGAACCGAGGGGACGAGGAACCGACCCTCGTATATGGAGAAAAAACCTGCCGACCATCCTCAGCCGTTGGATCTTGTCAAAAAGTGCGCTCGTCATGATGGACGACTCAGATCTTGCCACGTCCACTAAACGACAAGATAGCATTTTTTGGGGATCCGCGCTGAGACGAACGCTCAGGATCACGCCACGTAGTTTGGCTGATTCCAGGCTATATGCCGACCTGCCGAGCCGAGGGGACGAGGAACCGACCCTCGAATATGGAGAAAAAACTGCCGACCATCCTCAACCGTTGGATCTTGTCAAAAAGTGCGCTCGTCATGATGGACGGCTCAGATCTTGCCACGTCCACTAAACGACAAGATAGCATTTTTTGGGATCCGCTGCTGAGATGGACGCTCAGGATCATGCCACGTAGTTCGGCTGATTCCGAGCTTGGCGCCGAACAGCCGAGCCGAGGAAACGAGGAACCGACCCTCGTATCTGAAGAAACTATCTGCCGAGGAATGTGGATCGTCTGATCGCCCAGAAAATTGCGCTCGCCGCTGATCAAGGGCCCAGATTGCGCCACGCTATAAATCGGTATTGAAAATTAATTTTTATTTATTTTAATCGCTTTATTTATTTAAAAATTGCGAAAAAATTACTAAAAATTCGGGAAAATTTACTAAAAATTCTAGAAAATAATTACAAATTCGGGGGAACGTTTTGGAGCCCTGAACGAACAATTATTGCCTAGAATGTGTTGTTAAGACCCCCGAACGACTAGTTAACACATCGCAAAACTAAACAAATAATCCGAGAAAAATAAATAGGAACCACCAAACATACAGAGGAGCTTAAGAACAGCTTACAGCTTGAAAAATCACCTCACTACCCCCTTCGAGATTCAAAACCCTCCATTTAGACTCCGATACAACTCCACTAGCCATTAAAAACAGCTAAACTACTCCTCAAAGGCTGATCAAACACAGTCTTTAGGAGTGGGGGGCTCGTGATATGGCCAAAAATGGGGTTAAATCGGAACCGTCCAAATTGGGCACGAAGCTTGAAGCTCTGGGGGTAAAACGGTAATTTCATCTACCAACGGGTCTGAAGCGGGTACTGGTTATCTTCCCCGAAGACCCACTTACCCGCAAACGGATCCACCTCAACTGGGTGCGGGTTTCAACCCGTAGCAAACCCGGTCCAGAAGGGATAGAATTAGGGTTTCTGGTTAAATCATAATCAACGGCCTTGATTCATATCTATCCCTTCACTGGGGATTAGGGATTACATTCCTTATCTAACCACAGAGGGATTACATTCCTAATCTGCTCCCAGCGGCGCCTATAAATACCCCCCATCCATCTCCATTGAGAGGTAATCAATCTTTCTCCAGTTTTTGCGCTCTTTCATAATCTTCCCTGATTACTGACTTGAGTGTCGGAGGGTGCGTCGCCGGGAACAACCCCGGTGTCTCGCACTTTTTGCAGGTGTACGGCAGGAGTCGGCGTCAAACTCCGACGGAACAGGTATACAGGTTTACTATTCAGTTTCCCTAAGAATCCACAAATACTATCTGTTTGCCCCCACACCAAATTTAGCGGCAACACACCCCACAAGCGTCGCCAAGATCCTGATAATTCCGGAGTAATGCCCACATCATGTCACGACGCATCGTGAAGACAAATTGTGAATCACACCCACATCGTAGACTCGAGGCCCTCATACTTGTATTTTTCTCACTTTCATCACCTCTTCACTATGTACTAATTCTTAATTTAATGAATACATGAACAAAATCAATTTCTTAGAGTTAGCCCTCTCACCAATACCGGTCTTATTTCTTTCATTTCACAATGACCCAACTTGGTCTTTTCACTTTCAATTTTCATATCTCATTTCTTTCAATTGCCGGTGTGAGTTTTGGCTACACCCTAATTTTCAATTTCAATTCACATATTTGAGTTGTCATACTCAAGAACATTTCTCTTTTCCAATTACATGATTTCCAATCCTTTCATGAATCAATTATCATACATGGAGTTCAATTATACTCATGCATTCCATAAACATTTATTTCTACATTAAAATCATATCACGAAAGCATCTAGTCAAATGAATATTCATAATATCACCATTGTCATGCTACTCTTTTAACAAAATAATCTATACAAGAATTCACAATTATGTTCTCTTTCCAATCATTTTCCCATTTCAATACTTATCTTAATCACCCTGTGAAAACACGCATTTTTATGAAATTATACGAGTAAGAAACCATAGTTTCGAATACAATTTTCCTTCCAAAATACACTTTATTTCATTCCGATAACTCCCAATTAATTTTGGTAAGTTGTATTTAATTTTAGAATAATAACCGTATTTTTTCCGAAATTTTTATACATCAAGAAAACCCCCAAAATCAAATTATATAAAAAATGCATTCTGGCCACACCCAGAATCGAACCCGCAACCTCTAAGAAGACAGCAGCACACGCTAGCCACTAGGCCAATTGCACTCAGCGATATGAAAGGGAGACAGAGCGTTTTAAACTCTCTGTTCGATGTTGGGTATTTTTAAAACGCACACAAAAAGAAGGGTGGACACAGGTATCGAACCAACGACCACAGAGCCTCACGCCCGCACTACAGTAGCGCCGAGAGGCCTACTAACCACTTGAGCTATGTGTTCAAGTTGTCATAACTACAGATCGAATTCTATATAACTCTGTTCTCTGTTCCATTAATTAATTTCGATGTTCAAAAGCTCTTATCTTTGTTTTGCTTGCACGAAAAACCATGTAAATCTCCAAAATGTATATTTTAACTTAAATTAACACCCCAGTATTTTTAAAATAATTTTTCAGCAATTAAAATACACATTTCACATACAATAATTTAATTTCCATATTACTCCTTTCATAGTTTAATTTTGACATTTCTCAAATACAAATTGGTATTAAAAAATCACATTATAACTATAACTCCCTGTTTTTCCCTCTTTCATAAACCCAAATGCATAGGACAATTTTATTCATTTGAATCAATATCACAATAGTCCATTTGTACGCAAAACAATAATTTCATTTACTAGCATTTCGAACTCACTTTTGACATTATCAACAATCCCAATTCAATATTTCCATAACTACAAGCAATTTACACACAATGTTAAGATTGATAACAAGTTAACATGCAATCTATCAGGCATTCATTTAATCAACTAGCAAGTCCTTTTTCAAATTAAATGTACTCTGATTAGTTTCTTTCATGCATCATTCTTTCAATACTCTAGCATGGTATCTAAATTAGAAGTATAGAAAAACCACCCACCTAATTTGGAGAGAACAACCACACAACGCCTCATAAACGAAAGAGTCCTTCTCCTCCTAGATTGAGCTTGCTAAACGAGTTCTTCTCCTTGCTCCTAGTGCAAACCCGAGAGCTCCCAAGTGTGATGCCGAGCCTCCTTGCTTGCAGCCGGCCTCCTTGAATGCAAGCACACCCAACTCTCAATCTCTCAATCTTTTATTCTCACTTCCTACTAACAATCTACTACTAATAATTGTATTCTTTCACTATAGGTTTGGATAATGAAGAGTGCCAGAATAACTAGGCTAGGGGGTGTATTTATACAAAATTTTGGGACAAATAGAGGGCTAGGATTGATCTAGGAGTTAAGAAACAAAAGCTAAGATTTAAGAAAAAGTTGTAGTAACCAACCATGACTACAAAAACCACCTCCCACAACTCCACTCTCTCTTTTCTTCCCTCCCATGTCATCCGGCCACAAATAGGTGCACAAACACGTGCACGTGTAATGCACGTGTTCCCCATAGTTTCCTATTTTAAAAGTTGTACATTTTATTTATTATAAAAATAATCTAAAAATTTGTCTAGATTGCAAGTTGTAATAAAAAGGAAAATAAACTCATGGGCTTTTATTTAATGGGCCAAAATAACTTATATTTAAAAATAAATTAAATTGGGCTAAAAATAAAAGAATACTTATGTTTGTTTAAAAAAATGGGCTTTAATAAAACAATAGAAAAGCATATATATATATATATATATATACTCATTTGTCCATGTAATGAAAATAATTATAAAAATTTCATACTGCAAAGTTGCACGTGCACAATACGTACAAATTAATAATACAAAATAAAAAATTTCATAAATGAAAATCAGGGTATTACAGATATGAATCTAGGCGCTTCTGGGTAAATGGTGGTGGAAAGTATTCCACCCTAATGGGGAAGGGTGGCAGCAATTTTTCCAGGGCTATATGCATGGAAATGGGACGAGAAATCTGGGCTTCGGGATAGGCCCTCGGGTGTCCCGATTCTGGAAAGGCATCACTAAGGCATACGAACCCTTCACTAGCAGTTATCGGTAACGGAAGACTCACCAGGTTCTGGTGGGACAAGTGATTTAGTACCCCGTATTTTTAAATATTATTTTTGAGATCTGAAAATGAATTTAAATAATTTTTTTTGGAGATTTAATAAATATTTTCTGAAGATTTATCTTTTTACACGTGCAAAACACGTGCAAATATTTTCTTGAAAAGTTCAAAAGGCAAAACTATTTTGTGAAAAATCATTATTTATTATTTGGGATTAATTTTATTTTTTCTAGATTTTTCTGATATTTATTGGAACTATTTGCAAATATTACAAAAAGAATGATCTTTTTGCAAAATTGTCATTTTGAGGGGTGAAAGTGCAAAACTATTTTTCTGGACTTTTCAAACAGTGTCGGCTGACTTAGGATGGTTATTTTTTTGTTTTAAATCTCAATTAAATTGGTTTTATCAAGTTTCCAAGTATAGGGATCTATTTATGTAAAGATATATTTTAAAAGGATTATTTTGCAAATGTGTTCAAAACCCTAATTCCAGCCTATTTAAAAGGTGAAGTGCAGCCGTCTTTTGCTGCACAACACAAGGTTTATTATTTTTATTTTCTTGGAGATTTAAGAGGGGATCTTGGATTTTTTACAAAAGAGGGATTCTTCATCTTGCTTTGTTACATTCGTTTGATCTCTCCATCGAGGTGAGTGATGTAAATTGTTTCGTTGTTTTGTTTTATGTATGTTGTATATGGTGTTTCATCTATTAGAAAGCATGCTAGGGTTTGGTATGAATATGTACCTAAGATTGGATGGATTGATGATAAAAATTGGATCTTTGAGAAGAACCCTAGTTATTTGTGAGTAGAATGGCATGTGGATGATTTTAGATTATTGGAAAACCTAATATAAATTGTGAGTAAGCTAATAATGTTGGATTATTGCTGACTTGATTGAGTATGATGGATGTTATGCATTAATTAATTAAAGATGAGATTTTTGGACTATTGGTGAGTTGGATGAATGTGACTTGGCCATGTAAATGATAAATTTTGCTTATGGATCAACTATTGAGAATAGTTGAGTTTGAGTTTGAGGAATTTTGAGAATGAGTAATGGATTAAAAGACCATGTTTTGAGAATTTGAGTTGTGATGACTAAATTTGGGGATGTATACATTTTTGATTAAATTTGGGGATTTGTGATTGTGTGAAAGATTTCACTTAAATTTGGATTTACTCAAATACTAAGTTTGACATTTGAAAATTTTGTTATTTTAGTTTATGGATTGGTAAAGTTTTCTGTGGTGCACGAACATGCACGAACGTTTTCATGAATATAGTATTTTTGTTGTTTTAGAAGAAATAGAGTTTTATGTGTTTCGAAGGATTTGACTATATCTCAACTTATTTTGGTATTGATATATTTTGGAATATAAAACAAGGTTATTTTGAGGTATGATTGATTCTTAAAAACTCTAGTTTTGATATGCACACATTTATGTTTTATCTTGAAGAAATTCATCAAAAAGTTATTTTATCAATTCAAGCGATTTTAATTAGTTTTTATGGATCTTTGTATATCCTATAAGTTGTATTCGATCATATCAGAAATATACTTTTTATAGATTTCGTTTTCGTAAAGTAAATCTTCGTATTGGTTGAATTATGCACAACCCAAATTGCAGTCTGTAAGTGAGGCAGTCGACTGGTATGTTTCGACAGTCGTCCGTTGCTACCTGGCGGCTATGTTTTCTCGTTTTTCTTGAAATCTCGTGTGAAATAGTCGACTGAACCATTTCTCCAGTCGACTGTCTTTGCTCTGTTTTGATATTTTCTCGAGGTGTTGGATTTTTCGCTCTGGACAGTCGACTGGTGACTATTAGCAGTCGACTGCTACTACTTCGAATTTATTTTCCTAAAAATATTGGATCTTCGCTCTGGACAGTCGACCAACTCTGGTTTGCAGTCGACTGTTATTAATGTTTCTTGAGTTTTCCTAATGTTCTTTAAATAATTGATTCTTTAAAGGTTTTGGATCTATAACTTACTATTCTAAATACTATTGTTTCTACAGAACATATGTTTTTCAAGATATTTTATTGTTGGATTTGGATTCTGAAATTTTATAAAGATTTGGGTTTTGTTGATTGGAGAGGTTTTTCCCTTTGATCATTTTGATGATGGATTAGTGAATTTTGGTCTTGTTGAGATCTCTAGGAGTTGAGTAGAAGTCCTGATACCAGCAGTTGAGATTTGTTGAGTTAGACCTGGGGAGTCTTGGTTTAACTATTGTTGAGTATTTAAGTCCGGCAAGATACACTAACTCTAGAGATGAGGATTTTGGGTGGTTTAATAATAATCAACTTAAGGACAGGCACTAGTAGGGATGTGATGGAACTTGGGAAACGTAAGTATAGTCTCATGGTTTTGTTAGTCCAACGGATGCGTTCTAGGACTGTTTGTTGTTATGTCTCGAGAGGACATTTGTGTGTTCGCGTGTCGAGGGTCTGCAGGCCTATTCACGGAGCATGCAGGATACATTCGCGTGTCGAGGGTTGACATGCCTATTCACGGAATGTACCTGGTGTATCTCCACGTCGAGAGCCTTGCAAGCCTATTCGTGGGGTACCCGGGGTTGGGAGATGATTCTCCGGTTGTTTTTTAGCTATCTTACATGATGCTCGCGCGTCGAGAACTGTGGTGCCTATTCGCGGAGTATTCTAGATCTTGTTTTCCATCACCGTAGTAGGATTAGTTGCATAACGAGGGGTTATCCCTATAAGTGGAGATCGTTAAGGGCTTGCACCGGACCTATGTACTATAGAATGCATAGAATCCGACAAGTACGTATTAGAAAGTCAGCATATAGAGCTTGTATTTTCTTGACTTGGTTTTATGCTTGTATTTTCCTATTTTTCCTACACTTGACACTTAGTCTAGAATCACTAGACGTTTTCATGAATTACTATTTACTATCTTATATTCCTTGATGGTTTCATGCTTTACTTGTTATTTCTCATTTCATTTATTCTTGCTGTTAATACATGTTGTTGATGACTCAGTGTTTTATGATTAATTATGTTGCTTGTTTTATGTCACTCACACCTTTATGGCTGACCCCTTTAGTTTTGGGGGTTAGGGGGTTATCTCTAGCCTCATATTTTGCAGGTTGTTGTTGCTTAGAGCTCGGGGTTTGGATGCTTGAGATAAATTGATGTAATAGAGTTTTTATGTAAATTTTGTTAAAGTAGTGTTGTAAAAAGAAAGTTCGTAATTCAAGGTGTTTTGTATTCCGTTGTGTTGTAAATGATTATTGTAACAAAAGTTGAAATAAAATTATCTGTGTTTTTGAGCTATGTGTACTATTACAATTGAAGTTGATGCTGGAAATTGTGCCACGTATTTCTAAGGTATTATATTGGAAATTTGGGGCGCTACAAGGGGTGCGCTGATCACACGTTCAGAACCTTGTTCCCCGATCTATACGAATAGGCAGAACAACCAGATTGCACGGTGGCGCAGCTTGGAAAAAAGGCACCTGGAACCCATCTTTCAAACAGCCGCTTGACATAGGCTCTCACCTCAGACTTACGGAGCTTCAGGCCTACATCTCCAATGCTAGTATTGGCTGCTCCCAGGGTCCAGACAAAAAACTCTGTGGATTGGAGAAGAACGGCAAGTTCACGGTTCTCTCCTTGTACATGCACATCCATTTTAGGGGGTGTTCCCCAAAGTGGGCTACCGTCATCTAGAGGACAAAAAGCTCCACTTAAAATCAAAGCCTTCTTATGGTTGGTACTGAATGATGCGATCCTGACTAGAGAAAATCTCACTAAGCGACAACCGAATGTGGACTCTCAATGCAGTTTCTGCCACGCCGCTCTCGAGACTAGAGAACATCTTTTTCTTCAATGTCCTAGAAGTAAAGCTGTACTCGTAGAGGTACTCAGTGCCCTAGGAGCGACTCAATATCCTAGCACTTACGAGGACCTATGGGTAGGCCCAAAGTTCGCAACGGAGAGGGGGGCCATGAGAGAAGCGTGATATTTAGCTACCTGCCGCAATGACCTAGATTTTATGGCTAGACAGAAATAATCTTTACTTTTATAGAACCTGCAATAGTATTTCTGGCAATTTGACTCACATTATGCATTTTATCTCATTTTTGGCTAATGTGGCAGCAGCAGGTCCTAGGAGAAGGATTGCGAGCGTTTTCTAGGTAGAGGAGTTTGATGACGAAGAGATCGAGATCGGGCCGACGATCGATTGACAGCCAGCACAGCACGATCCACTAGGTTCATTGATACCCACCACCCTAGAGTTTGTTTGGGGATCTAATGTATTGCCTTGCTGTTTAGCTATGTTTTTTTTTGTCCCACCCCCCATGTTCGGGGTGGACTTTATGTACTTTTGTTCTGTTTTAGATTTTTGTAGTAGGCTCAGTTCTTTTTAGTATGTTTTATTAATCTCTTATTAATGAAACAGGGTGGCCAGATTCCACCTTTTCTTCAAAAAAATAAAATTATATATATATATATATATATATATATATATATATATATATATATATATATATATATATATATATATATGCCACAGTGTAGGGGCTGCAAACTAATAGAGGCTCCACAGTTATATTGTTGAATGGTCGAAGGGGATGAGACACCATACATAAATATTGGACCACTTAAAATTTAAGCATGAAGGGAGATAATATCTCATTCTTTAGTACACTAAAGATAGATACAGGCTGATGAAGAGAACAAAAACTTATGATTCGCTTGCTTGAATATATAAGTTATTTGGGAGTAGAGAGCAACTTCGTTGTAGCCTAGTTGGTTATGATATTCGGCTCTCACTGTGGAGACCAAGGTTTAAGACCCAACACCGGAGACCAAGGTTTAAGACCTAACACCTTCTCTGATTTGTGGAGAGCAAAGGTAACCAATTTATTTATGAAGCAACCTCGCTCAGGAGGTGTTAGTCCGAGAGAATTTTGAATCCATACATTGAAATTACGATGTTTTAAAGTTAGGGTTAAAATATGTACATATTTTTCTTTTTTGATAGATTTATTTACTGCAACATTTATTTATGAAGCAACCTCGCTCACAGAGGGTTAGTCGGAGAGAATTTTGAAATCATAATGTGAGATTCACAATGTTTTAAAAGTTAAAGAGTTTAATTATGTATATATTATTTTATTTCTTTTATAGGTTTATTTACTACTATATTTACTTGAGAAGTTACCTCGCACACGGGGTATTAGTCAGAGACGATTTTGAAACCATATAATATTTGCAATGTTAGAGTTTAATTATTTTTTTTTGGACTGCTATATTTGTTCATAGACAGTTTGAAATGTTATGATAAAGAGAACAAAATGAAGAGAGTTTATTTGCTACTAAACTTGTTTGTCGGCGGTTTGAAATTTACAATTTAAATTTTTGAATTTGAAGTTAAGAGTATAAATTAAGGGTATTTTAATCTTTTCTGATATACGTTTATGAGCACACACTAAAAATCTATTTACTTAGTTATATAGTGGATAATAAAACAACTAAAATAAATTACCTTAAATTATTTTGAGTAATTTCTAACTCAAACCAAGAGTGTATGTGAGTCATAATAAAAATTGCATGCATTATGAAATCTTCATGATTTGCCTTTAAAATCACCCTGATTAAAATATCAAGGTACATTTTCAAAATTCCTTCCGACTAACACTCCTCAGTGATTCCTGTTGAAAACAGATTTGGGGGAAAATCATTATTATTCTTCTTATTTTATTCTTTACAGTATAGATCTACATATAAGGATTACAATCTTGGAGGATAAGAAAGGAAATTGAGAGAAGATTGAGGGGTGAGAGATTTGGGGAATCTGTTTCCTATAGATTAGGAAACAGAATATACATATTACTACTTACTATATTTCAACACTCTCCCTCAAGTTGGTGCATAGATATTGAATATGCCCAACTTGTCAACAAATTTCAAGAAGAGCCGACTCGAAACTTCCTTGGTCAGGATATCTGCGAGCTGATCTTCTGACTTCACTTTAGATATCTCAATTACTTTCTCATCCAATTTCTCCTTGATGAAGAATCTATCCACCTCTACATGTTTCGTCCTATCATGTTGAACTTGATTGGCGGCAATATCACGTGCTGCTTGACTATTGCAATACACCTTCATAGGTTCATTCGGACCATAGCCTAAGTCCTGCTGTAGCGCCCCGTTTTCCACATACTGGGAAACCGAGACATGAGCCAAGATCTTTCCTTCAATAAGTCACAAAACCCAGAAAACAGGAAAATTTAAAACTTTTTATTAACTCAATATTACAGGCCGAGTATTCCCATCAATACACTAGATTACATCGGAGTATACATGAAATTGTTATTACAGCGGAAATTAAAACTTGACGTTGACTCTTCACTTTTCTTGCCTTGAGTCCTCCTGAATCTCACACCTGTATTTTGCGGTCCAGTACCTATGGAAGTGGGGACGTCAGTATTCACTGATGCTTAAAGGCTGATTATATAGCAGCGGATCTCCAAAACAATATATACAAACATAGTAGAGTATGTCGGTGTAGTTTAAGTGTTCGTGAGTGCAAGAATCCAACAAATGTCAATCAAACTGGAATACCAATGCACTGTCAACTACACTAGAACACTAATGTACTGTCGACTAATCTAGAATACTAATGCACTGTCAACTAAGCTAGGGTACTACTGGCATGTCGACTAATACTAGAATGCTCTTATTCTAATATTCAGCAAGTCTCCGAAAGCAACATGCAGCCCATACTACATGCGACTCCATCTCAAGCCGTTTCTCCAAATATAGGGATTGAACCCGCGTTATGAATTCTAATTGCACACAACCTGTTCCCGACACCTACACGTGGCTAATGAGGCTGCAGATGTGGTCATATGCCACTGTTGCATATCGCCAGTGGTGTCTATGTTCGCCACTGCGACCCGGCCACCCGGACCTCTCTCAACTAGACGAAACCAATGTATCGGGCGTCATTCCAAAATCAAACTATAGGGTTTCGCAAGCGCAGGGTAGCGCGATGCCTACCCTGTGGCACCCTCTGGGGTATCGCAAGCGCAGGACTGCCCAATGCATCCTGTGGCACCCCCAGCCACTTGTACTTCAGGAATTAACAGCGCGAGATACGCAACCCGTGTCCTCAACTTGTGAGACGGCACCGTGCGTATCCCTTTGACAGGAAGGCGCAACCCAATAACACCACCTAGATCGGCCCTAAAGAAAGGTTTGGTCGTATGGTGCACCCTACTACCAATTCCCCTTCTTTCGGGCAAAAGGTTAAGTAATGATTTTACAAGTCACTACCCTAATGAGGTTATTATTCTTATGCAATCTTGCATAGTTTCCAATCATGGTCCAACTCGGGGTCCCTCGATCCAAGACTCTGGTAACAATATCTCTCTCAACCATCACTACCCCTAACTCGGATTCTACCAACACTCTCGGCCCACGGTCAACCTACATTGGTTAAGATCCGTCAACGTCCGAGGTGAGATCTATCCGTTTTACTCTAAGGAAGTAGGATGTGGTCTTGATGGTCGATGACCCCTAGGGTAATTGAATACCTTATACTTAGCTTCTTATCAAGCTACAACTATTAGAACTTCTCAACCCTTATCACTTATGAATGAAGGTGCTCATATGCTTATGGTTCCATTTTGAATTAGAACCTACTCGACTAGAGTCCATGGGTTCTCTTCCTAACCCACATAAACATTGGTACATATCCTCATGCAATCTAGGATGCTATACTATGCCTCACAAGCATGTATGGTTCTTTACTAATATCAACTACAACAAGGTAGTATAACTACAATTCCAACATGGCTCTTTCTTATTACTTAGCCTATGGCAATCCAATCATGGCATGCAATTTCAAGCATCAATCAATGACAATTAATCATGGTATATATGGCACAACCATCAACTCACCATACTCTCAATTATGAAATGATTTATTATGCACTTGTAACAAGTCCTAAGCATGGATATACGACTAGTATGAACATACCACATTCCAAGCATGGTAGGCATTTTTAATTTAAATCCTACAACATTCTAAAGCATAAATATGACTTCTAATGTTTTTTAGAAGTGATCCTACAACATGTAAAGCATAAATATGACTTCTAATTATTTTTAGAAGTGATCCTACAACATGTAAAGCATGAATATGACTTCTAATTATTTTTAGAAGTAATCCTACAACACTTGAAGCATAGATATGGCTTCTAATTATTTTTAGAAGTAATCCTACAACAATTGAAGCATAAACATGGCTTCTAATTATTTTTAGAAGTAATCCTACAACACTTGAAGCATAGATATGGCTTCTAATTATTTTTAGAAGTAATCCTACAACAATTGAAGCATAAACATGGCTTCTAAATATTTTTAGGAATAATCCTACAACATGTAAAGCATAAACATGGCTTCTAATTATTTTTAGAAGTAATCCTACAACAATTGAAGCATAAACATGGCTTCTAAATATTTTTAGGAATAATCCTACAACATGTAAAGCATAAACATGGCTTCTAATTATTTTTAGAAGTAATCCTACAACAATTGAAGCATAAACATGGCTTCTAAATATTTTTAGGAATGAGCCTACAACATGTAAAGCATAAACATGACTTCTAATTATTTTTAGAAGTAATCCTACAACAATTGAAGCATAAACATGGGTTCTAAATATTTTTAGGAATGAGCCTACAACATGTAAAGCATAAACATGACTTCTAATTATTTTTAGAAGTAATCCTACAACAATTGAAGCATAAACATGGCTTCTAAATATTTTTAGGAATGAGCCTACAACATGTAAAGCATAAACATGACTTCTAATTATTTTTAGAAGTAATCCTACAACAATTGAAGCATAAACATGGCTTCTAAATATTTTTAGGAATGAGCCTACAACATGTAAAGCATAAACATGACTTCTAATTATTTTTAGAAGTAATCCTACAACAATTGAAGCATAAACATGGCTTCTAATTATTTTTTAGAATGATCCTACAACATGTGTAGCATGAATCTCATCCTTATATATGATATAATACATCTACTACTTTAATTGAAACATACATCTACTGTTGCTACTTAGTAGAAGTATACATATCTACTACTACTACAACTTTATTAGAAACATGCATTTCTACTACTACTACAACTTTATTATAAACATGCATTTCTACTACTACTACAACTTTATTATAAACATGCATATCTACTACTACTACAACTTTATTATAAACATGCATTTCTACTACTACTACAACTTTATTATAAACATGCATATCTACTACTACTACTATAATTATCAACTAAAATTTATCCTAAACATCTACCATTAAATTACTACATAAGTTTCTTACTAGTGGGCATAAAAGAAATCTTTTTAATCTTTTTACAACTAGTGTTTAGAAAAGAAAAGATCTTTTTATTTAGTTATTCTACAACTAGTGATTTAGTTAGTTTCTTTTTCTTTCTTTAAGATTAAACTAAACAATGATACAATCAAATAAGAACACTTTATTTTAGGTTCAATCCACATATGTTCTCTTTTAATTCAAAGTTCAACATTGGTCCTACAACCTTACATGGTTGTAAACAATCCATATGCCTTATGTATGGTTCATAATCAAGTCCTACAACCTTACATGGTTGTATGTACAAACTTATATGCATGTGTTAATTTAGTCCAAGTAGTTAACAACTTCAAAATGAGAAAACTCACACAATCATACTACTACAAAGTAACCATATCAAAAGAAAAATAAACAAGAGGTTAAGAAGAAGAAGAACATTAAAACCATCATTCAAATAAACAAACAAACAACAAACAAACATACAAACCATATGAGAACCCCCCACCTTGTTTCTTTCTTGATGGAAGACTAGACTACTTTCCTTCTTTCTCCTAGAACTTCTATCAACCTACAATTAAAACTCTCAAGTTAGAACACTCATTCTTTTCCTTTCCCCTTTTTTTTTCTTTGATATTTCTAAAGTAAGATTATGGAGAAGGAAGGGGGTATTTATAGGAGGAGAGAAGGGAGGTCATTGCAATTGTGCACCCACACAATTATCCAAAACCCCCTCCCTCTTTTATGGCCGGCCTCAACTAGGGAAGAAGGGAGAGGTGGGGGAGGTGTTATGTGAGGGAAAATAGTTCTAGAAGAATTCTTAATCCTTATGTCTTTGTAACCCTAGGTTTAGTTACAACAATTCCTAATTAACCCTAGGTTTAGTTACACAACCATCTCTAATTATTTATTAGATTGTCATGGCTAAAAGATAACACAATAAAATAATCAAGTAGTCATACGTTAATAAAATAATATTATTAATAGTCGATCGGGATATTACAATACTCCCTCCTTAGAATAGTTCTGTCCTCAGAACTGCACTAAGTGGGGCGAGGAGAAACAACGATACTTAAAACAATTCAGGAAAAGAGAGCTTCATCTGGCTTTCTGTCTCCCAAGTGGATTCTTCCACGAGTTGGTTCCTCCAAAGAACCTTGACCATTGGAATAATCTTGTTCCTTAGTACTTTATCCCGACGATCGATGATCTTCACCGGCCGCTCCTTATATGTAAGGTCCACTTGTAGGTCTTCAGGGACATCTGGCAGCTGGTGACTTGGATCTGGTACATATTTCTTCAGCATTGAAATGTGAAATACATCATGTACCTGGGACAATTCGGCTGGTAGTTCTAGTTTGTACGCCGTCTTCCCGATCCTTTTCAAAATTTGGTAGGGTCCAATATATCTCGGTGCCAGCTTGCCGCCTCTTCCAAATCTGACCACTCCCCTTGTAGGTGAGACCTTCAGGAATACCGAATCACCTTCCTCGAATTCTAGGTCTCGCCGGCGGTTGTCAGCATAGCTCTTCTGTCTGGTTTGTGCTGCTTGCATCCTTTTCCTGATTAGTTCGATCTTTTCGGACGTTTGTTGCACTATTTCAGGTCCGAACATTTGTCTTTCACCTACTTCAAACCAGCACACAGGGGTCCTGCACCTCCTTCCATACAACGCTTCGTATGGAGCCATCCCAATACTTGCTTGATAGCTGTTGTTATATGCAAACTCTACCAATGCTAAATATTGTTCCCAGCTCCCTCCGAAGTCCGTTATGCACGCCCTCAGCATGTCCTCGAGGATTCTGTTAACTCTTTCTGTCTGCCCATCTGTTTGCGGGTGGAAAGCCGTGCTAAAATCTGGTCTCGTTCCCAAGGCCTCTTGCAGACTCTGCCAAAATCGGGACGTAAACCTGGCATCCCGGTCGGAAACGATTGATACTGGCACCCCATGTAGCTTTACAATGCCTTCTATGTAGACCTCTGCTAGCTTTTCTACCGACCAAGTTGTCTTTACTGGGAGAAAATGTGCGGACTTTGTCAAGCGGTCCACTATTACCCAGATCGAGTCGTTCCCTCTTGAACTTCTGGGCAGTCCTGTGATGAAATCCATGCTGATGTTCTCCCATTTCCACTCCGGAATGGGTAGGGGTTGTAGCAGGCCTCCTGGTCTCTGGTTCTCCGCTTTGACTTTCTGACATGTGAGGCATTTGGCCACAAATTCTGCCACATCTCGTTTCATTCCAGCCCACCAGAAATGTTGTTTTATATCCTTATACATCTTTGTGCTTCCTGGGTGGACTGTGAGTAAGGTGGAGTGTGCTTCCTTCATGATATCTCCCCGCAACTCGTCGATTTTTGGCACACACAACCTGCTCCCAAGCCAAAGTGACCCTTCCTTTATACTGAACTCTGGGGCTTTACCTTTGTTGACTAGCTGCTTTCGTGCTTCAATCTCTGCATCACCCCATTGAGCCTTCTTGACTCGGTCATTCAGACTCGGGTGTAGCTCTAGATTGGCCAAAAAGGTGCTTAAATCTTCAACAACTAGTTCGATGCCGGCTTGTCTGATCTCATCTTGTAGCTCTCGTCTCATCACAGTGAGCATGGCTACAATTCGTTTTCTGCTGAGCGCATCGGCCACGACATTGGCTTTTCCTGGGTGATATAAAATTTCTGGCCTTATGTCTTCCAGAACCTCCAACCATCGCCTTTGCCTGAGATTCAAATCCTTTTGTTGGTAGATATACTTCAAACTTTTATGGTCGGTAAACATTTCCACCTTCGATCCATAGACATAGTGCCGCCACAATTTCAGAGCAAAGATTATCGCGGCCAATTCCAAGTCATGTGTCGGGTAATTCTTCTCGTGAGGTCGAAGTTGCCTGGATCCGTATGCTATGACTCTTCCTTCTTGCATCAGAACACATCCGAACCCCAAAAGTGAAGCATCACTGAAGATTACGTATCCCTTGTCTGGTTGAGGCAGAACCAAAACTGGTGCAGTAATCAGTCTGTTCTTTAGCTCTTGGAAACTATCTTCACACTTCTCAGTCCAATCAAAACTTACGTTCTTCTTGGTCAGGGCAGTAAGTGGTACGGCAATTCTGGCATAGTTCTGGATGAACTTCCTGTAGTACCCTGTCATGCCTAAGAAGCTTCTGACCTCCTTCACCGTTCTCGGCTGAGGCCAATCTTTCACCGCTTCTATTTTCTGCGGGTCTGTCGCCACTCCCTCCTTAGAAAGGACATGGCCCAAGAAGGCCACCTCTGACTTCCAGAACTCACATTTCGTCAGTTTGGCGTATAGCTGGTGCTCTCGTAACTTGGTCAATACTGCAGTTAGGTGCTCGGCGTGGTCCCCTTCTGTTTTTGAATATACCAAGATATCGTCTAGGAAGACAACCACGAAGGAATCGATGAATGGTCGCAAGATGCGGTTCATCATGTCCATGAAGATTGCTGGAGCATTTGTCACTCCGAATGGCATTACTAAAAACTCGTAATGACCGTGCCGAGTCCGGAATGCAGTCTTGGGTATATCTTCTTCTCTGACCCGAACTTGATGATAGCCTGAACGCAAATCAATTTTTGAAAATATAGCTGCTCCCTGAAGCTGATCAAACAGGTCATCAATCCTGGGAATGGGGTACTGATTTCGAATAGTCACCTTGTTCAACTCCCGGTAATCGATGCACATTCTCGAGGTTCCATCCTTCTTCTTTACTAGTAGCACAGGTGCCCCCCAGGGTGAGGCACTTGGCCTGATGAACCCTCTCTGTAGCAGTTCTTCAATTTGCTCCTTCACTTCTTTCTGCTCTATTGGCGCCATCCGATAGGGTATTTTTGACACTGGTGCGCTGCCTGGCTGGATAGTAATGCTGAACTCGACATCCCTGCGCGGTGGGAGTCCAGGTAATTCTTCCAAAAATACGCGGCGAAATTTTCGTACGATCGGTATCGCCTTGACTTCACTTGGCACTAGTACCCTAGTTGCTGCTGTAAAAATTTCTGCATTCTGTTTCTTCCTTCCCTGGAACACAAGCTCCGGCCCTCCGGGTGGGGTAATGGTTACCCTCTTTTCCTTGCAATCGATGCTAGCCTTATGCCTGGCCATCCAGTCCATCCCGATAATTACGTCTGTCCCTACAAAGCCCAATTCTAGTAAGTCTATGCTCAGGGTCTTTCCGCCAATCAGGAGATTGCATCCCTTGTAGCATGAATTTGCAGGGAGGGTTGCTCCTGATGGGGTACCCACCAACAATACTGATTCCGGAGTTGCCTCCTGGGTGCATTTCAGCTTCTTGGAGAAGGTTCCAGACACGAAGGAATGTGATGACCCACTATCAAACAAAACAGTTGCCTAGATTTCATTTATATTAATCCAACCTGTTTACAAAAGTGGTTACATCGATACTTACCTTATGCCAAAATATTCAAAATACTACAAAAGCTTAACCATACTCCTTCACCTACTGGTGATAACTCCTTCGTCTTCGTTGGCGTCTTCTTCTGTGAGCGCAAAAACTTTCCCCTGGCGGTTTATCCCCTTCTTGTTGGCCTTGGGAGCCGGCCCACCGTTGCCCCTGTGAAGTTGGGGACAGTTTGGCCGAACGTGGCCAACCTTTCCGCAATTGTAGCAGGTACGGGCATCACTCTGAGGGTTCCCATTCTTGGGGCATTGGTGCCTGAAATGCCCTAGCTCACCACATGTAAAGCAGTTCCTTGTTCCGAGGGTGCTGGTATTGTTAACCTTCTTCTGAAATTTTGGGTTTCCCCCTTGGTTTCTGAATCCTGACGCTGGTGCCTGCCTCTTTCCCTTGTTCCACCCTCCAGTGTTTCCTTGTAGTTCCGGCCCCTTATTCATGTCTAGCTCCGTCGTAGCTGCTCGACGGACTAGCTTCTCGAACCTCCGGATGCAAAGCGGTATCATCTTGGTCCTAAGTGCTGGCTTAAGCCCTTGCTCAAACCTCTTGGTCTTTTTAACTTCATCTTGTACCATTTCCGGGGCATAGCGGGAAAGCTGGGTGAACTTGGTCTCATATTCTCGGACCGTCATGCTTCCCTGCTTGAGGTTGTGGAACTCCATGGCTTTTTCCTCTTGCACGTCTAGTGGGAAATAGTGTTGCCTGAATTCTGCCAGAAAATCTTCCCAGGTAATGGGCCCTTCGCCCATGCCTCTTTTTACTGATTGCCACCAGACTCCGGCATCTTTTTCTAGCAGAACGCTGGCTAACCTGACCTTGCTATCCTCTGGCGTCAGCATCACCTCAAACACAGTCTCGACTTGACGAATCCAGTCGTCAGCCGCTGTCGGGTCTGCTTTGCCTTCAAAAACAGGCGGCCTCATCCTTCGGAATGATTCGACCATCTTAACAGGGTCGGTAGCTGCTGCTCCCCGATTACCTCCGGGTGCTCCCGGGTGCTGCACGTGGTTTCGGCTTGCTTCTGCGAGGTCACCCAAGGCCTGGTACATACGAGCAAATTCTGTCTCCAAATCAAGACCTGTACCATTGCCTCCACTGCCCTCGCCTTCCAGATTGTCGGTCCTACCACTCCTGGTCCTGCGTGACATCTGGCAGGAGAGAGTAACGGAATACACAGGGCATCATACTTGTTATAAAAATAACATTCATTCAATTTATCATGCACATAAGATTTGCAGAAAACATAAAGCTAACTTCATTATATCATTACCCCAGGTCTTACATAGTCAGTACCTTCCTTACATTTATATTTCACAGTAGGAAGCAAAACATCCAAAATAACAAAATAGCCTAGGGCACCTAACTACCTAGTCAGTACTACTAGAGGTCCCGTCCCCTCCACCAGGTGGTGCCAACAGTGCAAGTAGCTGTGAAACCTGTGCCTGCAGCTCCGCGCATTTGCGCTCCAGGCGCGCAAATTGCACACGGTGGGTGTGCTTCAGGATTACTATCTTGCGGTCTGCCCTTGCCCTTACCCTCCTTAACTCTGCTATTTCTTTTTCATTGTTAAGGACTACGAACTCACAGGAGTCCATTCTGTTTTCCAGGCAGACATGGCACCATCCCCATGTTTCCAGATCCTGAAAGACCTGGTCGAAAGCTTGCTGTATTGGGTTAGGTGGGGGAGGTGGTGGCGGTGGTGGTGCTGGGTTCTGGCCATTGGCAGGGGCACCCCCTGCTGCGGCAGCTGCGGTGCCTCCATTGGCCAATCCTACTCCAACCGGTGACTCGTCCCCATCTGTGAGGGGTTCCAAGTCCGAGCCCACCACAATTGCAACTCCGTGTGTCACTCCATTCCCTGGGGGAACTGCTCTGTTCGACATCCTGTATGGAGTGGATACGGAAATTAGCATAGATATAGAACATCATAATACATAAGTTGAAGGAACAACAATATGAATTATAATTGTCCACAACTAGCTAAAAGGAAGCCTAACCCCTACAAGGTACCTAAGTGTATTTTCCTTCTATGTTTGGACTATAAATTGAAGTCGGCTCTGATACCACTCTGTAGCGCCCCGTTTTCCACATACTGGGAAACCGAGACACGAGCCAAGATCTTTCCTTCAACAAGTCACAAAACCCAGAAAACAGGAAAATTTAAAACTTTTTATTAACTCAATATTACAGGCCGAGTATTCCCATCAATACACTAGATTACATCGGAGTATACATGAAATAGTTATTACAGCGGAAATTAAAACTTGACGTTGACTCCTCACTTTTCTTGCCTTGAGTCCTCCTGAATCTCACACCTGTATTTTGCGGTCCAGTACCTATGAAAGTGGGGACGTCAGTATTCACTGACGCTTAAAGGCTGATCATATAGCAGCGGATCTCCAAAACAATATATACAAACATAGTAGAGTATGTCGGTGTAGTTTAAGTGTTCGTGAGTGCAAGAATCCAACAAATGTTAATCAAACTGGAATACCAATGCACTGTCAACTACACTAGAACACTAATGTACTGTCGACTAATCTAGAATACTAATGCACTGTCAACTAAGCTAGGGTACTACTGGCATGTCGACTAATACTAGAATGCTCTTATTCTAATATTCAGCAAGTCTCCGAAAGCAACATGCAGCCCATACTACATGCGACTCCATCTCAAGCCGTTTCTCCAAATATAGGGATTGAACCCGCGTTATGAATTCTAATTGCACACAACCTGTTCCCGACACCTACACGTGGCTAATGAGGCTGCAGATGTGGTCATATGCCACTGTTGCATATCGCCAGTGGTGTCTATGTTCGCCACTGCGACCCGGCCACCCGGACCTCTCTCAACTAGACGAACCCAATGTATCGGGCGTCATTCCAAAATCAAACTATAGGGTTTCGCAAGCGCAGGGTAGCGCGATGCCTACCCTGTGGCACCCTCTGGGGTATCGCAAGCGCAGGACTGCCCAATGCATCCTGTGGCACCCCCAGCCACTTGTACTTCAGGAATTAACAGCGCGAGATACGCAACCCGTGTCCTCAACTTGTGAGACGGCACCGTGCGTATCCCTTTGACAGGAAGGCGCAACCCAATAACACCACCTAGATCGGCCCTAAAGAAAGGTTTGGTCGTATGGTGCACCCTACTACCAATTCCCCTTCTTTCGGGCAAAAGGTTAAGTAATGATTTTACAAGTCACTACCCTAATGAGGTTATTATTCTTATGCAATCTTGCATAGTTTCCAATCATGGTCCAACTCGGGGTCCCTCGATCCAAGACTCTGGTAACAATATCTCTCTCAACCATCACTACCCCTAACTCGGATTCTACCAACACTCTCGGCCCACGGTCAACCTACATTGGTTAAGATCCGTCAACGTCCGAGGTGAGATCTATCCGTTTTACTCTAAGGAAGTAGGATGTGGTCTTGATGGTCGATGACCCCTAGGGTAATTGAATACCCTATACTTAGCTTCTTATCAAGCTACAACTATTAGAACTTCTCAACCCTTATCACTTATGAATGAAGGTGCTCATATGCTTATGGTTCCATTTTGAATTAGAACCTACTCGACTAGAGTCCATGGGTTCTCTTCCTAACCTACATAAACATTGGTACATATCCTCATGCAATCTAGGATGCTATACTATGCCTCACAAGCATGTATGGTTCTTTACTAATATCAACTACAACAAGGTAGTATAACTACAATTCCAACATGGCTCTTTCTTATTACTTAGCCTATGGCAATCCAATCATGGCATGCAATTTCAAGCATCAATCAATGACAATTAATCATGGTATATATGGCACAACCATCAACTCACCATACTCTCAATTATGAAATGATTTATTATGCACTTGTAACAAGTCCTAAGCATGGATATACGACTAGTATGAACATACCACATTCCAAGCATGGTAGGCATTTTTAATTTAAATCCTACAACATTCTAAAGCATAAATATGACTTCTAATGTTTTTTAGAAGTGATCCTACAACATGTAAAGCATAAATATGACTTCTAATTATTTTTAGAAGTGATCCTACAACATGTAAAGCATGAATATGACTTCTAATTATTTTTAGAAGTAATCCTACAACACTTGAAGCATAGATATGGCTTCTAATTATTTTTAGAAGTAATCCTACAACAATTGAAGCATAAACATGGCTTCTAATTATTTTTAGAAGTAATCCTACAACACTTGAAGCATAGATATGGCTTCTAATTATTTTTAGAAGTAATCCTACAACAATTGAAGCATAAACATGGCTTCTAAATATTTTTAGGAATAATCCTACAACATGTAAAGCATAAACATGGCTTCTAATTATTTTTAGAAGTAATCCTACAACAATTGAAGCATAAACATGGCTTCTAAATATTTTTAGGAATAATCCTACAACATGTAAAGCATAAACATGGCTTCTAATTATTTTTAGAAGTAATCCTACAACAATTGAAGCATAAACATGGCTTCTAAATATTTTTAGGAATGAGCCTACAACATGTAAAGCATAAACATGACTTCTAATTATTTTTAGAAGTAATCCTACAACAATTGAAGCATAAACATGGGTTCTAAATATTTTTAGGAATGAGCCTACAACATGTAAAGCATAAACATGACTTCTAATTATTTTTAGAAGTAATCCTACAACAATTGAAGCATAAACATGGCTTCTAAATATTTTTAGGAATGAGCCTACAACATGTAAAGCATAAACATGACTTCTAATTATTTTTAGAAGTAATCCTACAACAATTGAAGCATAAACATGGCTTCTAATTATTTTTTAGAATGATCCTACAACATGTGTAGCATGAATCTCATCCTTATATATGATATAATACATCTACTACTTTAAATGAAACATACATCTACTGTTGCTACTTAGTAGAAGTATACATATCTACTACTACTACAACTTTATTAGAAACATGCATTTCTACTACTACTACAACTTTATTATAAACATGCATTTCTACTACTACTACAACTTTATTATAAACATGCATATCTACTACTACTACAACTTTATTATAAACATGCATTTCTACTACTACTACAACTTTATTATAAACATGCATATCTACTACTACTACTATAATTATCAACTAAAATTTATCCTAAACATCTACCATTAAATTACTACATAAGTTTCTTACTAGTGGGCATAAAAGAAATCTTTTTAATCTTTTTACAACTAGTGTTTAGAAAAGAAAAGATCTTTTTATTTAGTTATTCTACAACTAGTGATTTAGTTAGTTTCTTTTTCTTTCTTTAAGATTAAACTAAACAATGATACAATCAAATAAGAACACTTTATTTTAGGTTCAATCCACATATGTTCTCTTTTAATTCAAAGTTCAACATTGGTCCTACAACCTTACATGGTTGTAAACAATCCATATGCCTTATGTATGGTTCATAATCAAGTCCTACAACCTTACATGGTTGTATGTACAAACTTATATGCATGTGTTAATTTAGTCCAAGTAGTTAACAACTTCAAAATGAGAAAACTCACACAATCATACTACTACAAAGTAACCATATCAAAAGAAAAATAAACAAGAGGTTAAGAAGAAGAAGAACATTAAAACCATCATTCAAATAAACAAACAAACAAAAAACAAACATACAAACCATATGAGAACCCCCCACCTTGTTTCTTTCTTGATGGAAGACTAGACTACTTTCCTTCTTTCTCCTAGAACTTCTATCAACCTACAATTAAAACTCTCAAGTTAGAACACTCATTCTTTTCCTTTCCCCTTTTTTTTTCTTTGATATTTCTAAAGTAAGATTATGGAGAAGGAAGGGGGTATTTATAGGAGGAGAGAAGGGAGGTCATTGCAATTGTGCACCCACACAATTATCCAAAACCCCCTCCCTCTTTTATGGCCGGCCTCAACTAGGGAAGAAGGGAGAGGTGGGGGAGGTGTTATGTGGGGGAAAATAGTTCTAGAAGAATTCTTAATCCTTATGTCTTTGTAACCCTAGGTTTAGTTACAACAATCCCTAATTAACCCTAGGTTTAGTTACACAACCATCTCTAATTATTTATTAGATTGTCATGGCTAAAAGATAACACAATAAAATAATCAAGTAGTCATACGTTAATAAAATAATATTATTAATAGTCGATCGGGATATTACACCTGCAACAAGAGTTTCAGCCATAAAGCTTCCGCTATACATAGAGCTACTCCACGATACTCAGCCTCTGCACTAGAGCGTGCAACAATATTCAGCTTCTTGCTTCTCCATGTAACTATATTTCCTTCAACAAAGCAGAAGTATCCTGAAGTGGAGCACCTATCAATTATAGATCCTGCCCAATCAGCATCAGTATATGTTTCAACCATCAAGTGACCATGTTTCGCAAATAAGACCCCTTTTCCTGGAGCAGACTTAATATATCTCAGAATTCTCATCACTGTATCCATGTGATGTTCCTGAGGTGCATACATAAACTGACTTACCACACTTAAAGTATATGATAAATCTGGCCGTGTATACGCAAGATACATCAGTCGTCCAACCAATCTCTGATATCTTTTCTTATTACAAGGCACATGATCAAGTTCGTTGCAAAGTTTCAGTCCTTCTTCTAATGGTGTACCAATCGGCTGACAAGCAGATATTCCAGTTTCCTTCAATAAATCGAGAACATACTTTCTTTGAGACAGAAATATACCATTTCTCGAGCGAGAAACTTCAATACCAAGAAAATATCTCAAATGGGCAAGATCCTTCATTTTGAACTCTTGTGACAAGTAGCTCTTCAATGCCATTCTCTCCTCAGGATCATTCCCAGTTACTATCATATCATCCACATATATAATGAGAGCAGTTTTCTTACCTTCTTTCCTTTTCAAGAATAAGGTATGATCTGAATTACTCTGACAATATCTGAATGTCCTCATTGATTTTTTAAACCTCCCAAACCAAGCTCTTGGCAACTGTTTGAGACCATATAGCGTCTTCCTCAATCGACACACTTTATTACTGTGTTGGACTGGTCTGTTTGACCTTGGTGGAAGATCCATATAAACATCCTCTGTCAATTCTCCATGCAAAAATGCATTCTTCACATCAAATTGCTCCAACGGCCAGTCAAGATTTGCAGCAGTGACAGTAGCACTCGAACAGTATTGAATTTTGCCACAGGTGCGAATGTATCTTCATAACCAATTCCATACATTTGAGTGTATCCTTTGGCAACCAGCCTTGCTTTATATCGCTCTATTGAACCATCGGACTTATACTTCACTGTATAAATCCATTTGCATCCTACTGGCTTCTTTCCTGCTGGCAGCTCGACTATCTCCCAAGTCTCATTCTTTTTTAAGGACTTCATCTCCTCATCTATCGCTGCTTTCCACCTTGGATCAGTAAGGGCTTTCTGCACACTGTTAGAAATAGATATAGTAGATAATTGATTTACAAATGACTTATTTGATTCCGACAAGCGGTGAGTGGATACATAATTACTCATGGGATATTTGACATTACTAGTGGGATCAGGTTCATAAGTGAGTTTTGGAATATCTCTATTAGTACGGTGCAGGAGTTCTCTTCTAGGAGCTTCGGACAACGATGACGATTGGTTTTGGGGTTCTGACGGTTCACTCTCACTGAGATTTGGTACTGGTTGCAATTCTTCAAGCGGGTCTTCGTGAAGAGGGGCTTCTTCCCTTGGTTGCACTTCTTCGTGAGGGTCTTCCTCCCTTACTAGGTCTTCATTCAAGTGTTGGTCATTATCTGTATCCAGTTATTCGTTCTAGCTGGTAATTACTTCATCATACCCAAGAGTCTGAACTTCACTAATCCCTTCATCATACCCAAGAGTCTGAACTTCACTTTGGTAGTCCCCCTGAAGTTCAGTCGTAGAAAAATACATCTCATCTTCATGAAACAGAACATCCATAGTTACAAACATCCTTTGAGTTGGTGGTTGATAGCACTGATACCCTTTCTTATCCTGTGCATATCCCACGAAAACACAGCGGACAGCTCGAGGAGTTAACTTATTGCGTTCATGTTGATGAAGATGAACAAATGCAACACACCCAAACACAAGAGGTGGCAAGTTGATGATTTTTGGTGCATTCACAGCATCAGTTAATGCTTGAAATGGTGTGAGGAAGTTTAGGATACTAGAGGAAACTCAGTTGATTAGGTATGCAGCAGAAGCAAGGGCTTCCCCCCAATAGATGAATGACATATTTCCATGGATGAGAAAAGCACGAACCACCTCGAGCAAGTGTCTATTTTTTCTTTTTACAACCCCATTATGTTGAGGTGTATATGAGCATGTAGTCTGGTGAACAATTCTGTGTTCCTCCAAATATTGTCGCAGATTCGAACTCAAGTACTCTCCGCCATTATCACTCCTAAGAACTTGAATCTGTGATTTATACTGAATCATAACATGCCTGTGAAATTTCTGAAACGAACCACTAACTTCACTTTTCGACTTCATCAAACAAATCCAGGTCATACGGATACAGTCATCAATAAATGTCACAAACCATTTAGCTCCTCCAAATGTAGTGGTTTTGGATGGACCCCAAACATCAGAATGAATAATCATAAATGGAAAGGAGCTTCTACATGGACTTAGAGAAAAAGAGACACGGTGACTGATATGGCTAAAAATAGGATTAAATCGGGACCGTTCACATCGGAGACGAATCTTAAAGCTCAGGGGTAAAACGGTAATTTCGCATACAAATGGGTCTGAAGCAGGTATGGGTCTCCTTCTCACAGATCCAATAACCCGCGAATGGATCCACCTCAACTGGGTACGGGTCCCGACCCGATACAACCCAGTCCAACAAGAGAAAATCAGGGTCACCGATTTGACTAAATCAAAGGGCCTGATTTGCAATTATCCTCTCACCGGGAATCAAGGGATTACATTCCTTATCAGATCACAGGAATCACATGCCTTATCTGATCCCAACGGCGACTATAAATACCCCCCATCCATCTCCATTAAGAGGTAATCAATACTTTTCAATAAAAAGCTCTTTCTTAATCATATCACTGGTTACTGACAAGAGCGTCGGAGGGTGCGTCGCCGGGATCAAACCCGATGTCTCGCACTTCCTTGCAGGTGAACGGCGGGAGTCAGCGGCCCAACTCCGGCGAACAGGTTCGGATCTGCTATTCAGGTTTCTCGCGAACCCACAAATTCATCTGTTTACCCCCACACCGAAATTAGCGGTAACAGATTGGCACCGTCTGTGGGAAACCATACGAATAGCTACCTCTCCTCTTCCCGTCGACTAGCTCTTCTCCAGCCATGCCTCCCAAAAAGGTCAGATCTAAGGGGTCCAATCGTGCACCCAACCCCGCGGACCAGCAAGAAGTCCCTGTCCATCCCTCTCAACAACTGGGGGGGCTCCCTCCGCCCGTCGAGGATCGTGTCCAGCAGGACCAACCTCCTCTTCGGAACCAGAAACCCCCAAACGGTCCCGATCCACAGAGGCAAAAACAACCTCTCCATCAAGACCGCGTATCGGTACACAACGCCTCTACAGACTCTTACGCCTCCCACAGTCCTCAGGCCCCCGACCTTTGAAATACTATTCTCAACAGGCAGGAGGATGAGGATCTCCGCCGCCGTCTGGACGAAAAGCGGTCCCGAGAGGGAGCCTCCCGCCTACAACGTCCAGATGAGCGGAATCCTCACCACAGCGAGTATAGAAGGTCTCCTACCAGGAGAGGATGGAGAGAGTCACCCGAGCATCACAGGAGGAGGCGCCGCTCTCCTACCGGTCGGCGTCAGCCGAGGAACAATGAGGCGCCCATCACTCGCGCCGAGTTCCTGCAGTTCCAAGCCATGGTGTTGCAGGCTCTTAACCTCCGACCCAACAACAATGACGCCCAAAGGGTCCCTTCGCCCCAACAGGTTCCCAGTCCTCGCCGAAGGTCCGCCTCTCCTCCGCCGGCTCCTAACCACCAGGAGCATGATCTTAGCCCTCGCCGCTCCTGGGACGACCGACGTCGTAGCCCCAGCTCTCCCTCCTACGAAGACGAGTCCAGAGGCTCGTTTGACTACCGCGAAAGGGATGATGCCCTACGCCGCCGTCTCCATAAGGTGGAGAGGCGAATCGGTCGGATCCACGAGGGGGAGGGATCGAACAGCAGAACCATCCGTCCGAGCAGACCCCCTTTCTCCCGGACCATCATGGAGGCTCCCATCCCGAGGGGATTCAAGCCTCTGCAGTTTGAAACCTATTCGGGGGAGTCGGACCCCGTCGACCACATTGAGAGCTTCAAGACCCTCATGCTCATCCATCAGGCTTCGGACGCCTTACTTTGCAAGGCCTTCCCCGCCACCCTGAAGGGGTCGGCCAGGGAATGGTACTCCCGTCTTCCTCCCTCTTCCATCTTTTCCTTCGAGCAGTTCGAAACACTCTTCATCACCTACTTCGTGAGCAGCAGGCACACGGAGAAGACCAGCATCTCCCTCCTCCGGCTCAGGCAAGAGAAAGGTGAGAAATTGAGAGACTATGTGAAGAGGTTCACCGCGGAGGTCAGGTCCATAGCTTCCCTCGACCAATCCGTCGCAACAGCTGCCTTCCAGTCCAACGTCTTCAACTCCAACCTCCGCTCCTCTCTTGCTAAGAAGCCTCCACAGAACTTTGTCGACCTCCTTCTCAGGTGTGACAAGTACATTCGTGCCGAAGAGGCCGCCTACCTTCCAAGCTTCGGAGGGTCTACCTCAGGGACGAAACGAACGCTGACCGAAGAAGAAGAGGCTAAGAAGCTTCAGAAGGACGGCAATGGCCAGCGTCGCCCGACTCAGTTTGAGAAGTTCACCCCCCTCGTTGCCAATATATCAGAAGTTCTTATGGAAGTGGACAAGGAAGGACTACTCCGTGCTCCTCCGAGAATGAATACGCCTGGCAAAAGGAGGAACAAGGATAAGTGGTGCCGCTTTCACAGGGACCACGGTCACGACACGGACGACTGTCAGGCTCTCAAGGAGGAGATCGAAGAACTCATACAGCGGGGGCACCTGATCAAGTTCGTCCGAAAAGAGGGGGCCGAGCTTCCCCCTTGAGGAGCCTACAAACGAACCGAAGGGCCCGCCAAGCTTTAAGACTCAGAATCTCTCAGCTCCTCCCAAGAGGTCTTCACCTTATTGTAAAAGTAGGACCCTGATTTTCAATAAGGCCGATGCTTGTAACCCGGCCGATAGCATGTAATAATGGCTCGCCCTATTGAAGCGGCCACTTAGTTTATTTCAAACTTTACATCTTTTTCATTGAAAGTTATTTCTCCTGCCTCTCTCTCTCTTCGAGTCAACACTCTCTTAAATGGTGGGTTCGGAGTCCAGCTTCTTCTACATGGCTGCTCCCACAACCGTTGAACACCTCTACCGATGGTTCGGAATCCAACACTTGGTTCGATTCTGCTTCGCAAGCTCTCTCTTAAGCGAGTTAGAAGTAGTTCGCCATTCGGAATTGCTCCCACAACCGTTGAACAAACCAAACGATGGTTCGGAGTCCAACTCTTGGTTCGATTCTGCTTCGCAAGCTCGCTCTTAAGAGAGTTAGAAGTGGTTCGCCATTCGGAATTGCTCCCACAACCGTTGAACAAACCAAACGATGGTTCGGAGTCCAACACTTGGTTCGATTCCGCTTCGCAAGCTCGCTCTTAAGCGAGTTAGAAGTGGTTCGCCATTCGGAATTGCTCCCACAACCGTTGAACAAACCAAACGATGGTTCGGAGTCCAACACTTGGCACGATTCCTCTTCGAATAACCTGGTATTCAGCGGGTTAGAAGTGGTTCGCCATTCGGAACTGCTCCTACAACCGTTGATTCTCTACTTAAATAACGAGTTCGGAGCTCACCACTCTCTCCTAGAGTTGCTCCTCAAACTTGTCTCACAACTGGCTCTCTTCCAGAGCCAATCTCTTCACTCCACCCGCCTCCGAAGCAGACCTCTTCTCAACGGGTTCGGAGCTCACAACTCTTTCCTAGAGTTCCTCCTCACACTCGTCTCACAAATGGCTCTCTCCCAGAGCCGAGCTCTTTACTCCACCCGCCTCCAAAGCGGACCTCATCTCGACGAGTTCGAAGCACAACTCTCTCCTAGAGTTTCTCCTCACACTCGTCTCCCAAATGGCTCTCTTCTAAAGCCAAGTTCTTCGCTCTGCTCACCTCAAAGGATGGGTCTTCCCATGGCTCTTACGTGGGTCTTCCCAGCACAGCTTCTCCGTCCCTAGGAGTGGAGCTCCTCTTCCAAAATCCCCAAAACAAAAACTCTCCTCAACTTCATGAAGACAAGAATGTTGCGGGGCTATTTTGACCATGAAGGAGGGTGAGTCTTCATCCCACTCCTAAAGAGAAGTTGTAGATCTTCGAATTATCTTCGAAACAAGGGTCACACGCCCCGAGCTGACCTCCGTAGCATCGGGAACATCAAGAAGAACTCTGCAGGGGAAAATTTGAGTTCGGCACCCGCTGCCGAGCGTTCTTGCCACCGACCGTTTTACGGGCTTGAGTTCGGCACCAATTGAGTTCGGCACCCGCTGCCGAGCGTTCTTGCCACCGACCATTTTACGGGCTTGAGTTCGGCAACAATTGAGTTCGGCACCCGCTGCCGAGCGTTCTTGCCACCGACCGTTTTACGGGCTTGAGTTCGGCACCCGCTGCCGAGCGTTCTTGCCACCGACCGTTTTACGGGCTGGAGTTCGGCATCAGCTGCCGAGCGTTCTTGCCACCGACCGTTTTACGGGCTTGAGTTCGGCACCAATTGAGTTCGGCACCCGCTGCCGAGCGTTCTTGCCACCGACCGTTTTACGGGCTGGAGTTCGGCACCAGCTGCCGAGCGTTCTTGCCACCGACCGTTTTACGGGCTTGAGTTCGGCACCAATGGAGTTCGGCACCCGCTGCCGAGCGTTCTTGCCACCGACCGTTTTACGGGCTGGAGTTCGGCACCAGCTGCCGAGCGTTCTTGCCACCGATCGTTTTACGGGCTAGAGTTCGGCACCAGCTGCCGAGCGTTCTTCTCAACAGAGCCAAGCTCTTCGCTCTGCTCACAGGACGGGTCTTCCTAGCACAAGGGTCTTCCTAGCGCAGCTTCTCCGTCCCTAGGAGTGGAGCTCCTCTTCCAAAATCCCCAAAACCAAAAACATTCCCCAACTTCATGAAGACCAGGATGTTGCGGGGCTATTTTGACCATGAAGGAGGGTGATTCTTCATCCCACTCCTAAAGAGAAGTTGTAGATCTTCGAGTTAGCTTCGAAACAAGGGGTCGCACGCCCCGAGCCGACCTCCGTAGCACCAGGAACATCAAGAAGAACTCTGCAGGCAAAATCTGAGGTCCGGCACCAGTTGCCCTAGCATTCTTGCCACCGACCGTTTTACGGGCTTGAGTTCGGCTCTAGTTGAGTTCGGCACCCGCTGCCGAGCGTTCTTGCCACCGACCGTTTTACGGGCTTGAGTTCGGCACAGTTGAGTTCGGCACCAGCTGCCGAGCGTTCCTGACCCCGACCATTTTACGGGCTTGAGTTCGGCACCAGCTGCCGAACGCTCTCAGCACAAGACCCACGAACAACAACAAAAAAACGAGGGGAGCACAAGGGGCCGGGTTCGGACCCATTAAGAGGACCCGAACCCAAACCAAACCGCCACGTCACCCTCCTTCTGTCTCCTCCTACGTTTGGCGCCGAAACCCAAGCAAAAAACCAAAAAACCAAGGAACAAAAAAAGAAGAAGAAGAAGAACAAACCAGCTCCTTTCTTCTTCTTCACCGAGCATCCAAGCGAAGTGAACCCAACAGTGAGCTCCAAACTCCTAGCTCCTCCATCATCCCGAGCTTCACCATGGCCAACGTCCGCGACCAAGCTCTACTCCACCTCGCCGTCACCGAGCTCCAATCGAGCTCTCCTCCACGACCGAGCGCCATCACGGAGCTCCCCATGACAGCCGAAGTCCCCTTCGGCGAGCTTCGAAGCGCATGGCCGAGCTCCACCTTCGCCTCCTTCATGAGCTCAGTCTCCTCCACCCCGAGCGCACCGCCGCTCCAAGCAGACCTCGCCGACCCCCACGCTCGAGCTGCCTCTTCGTCAACCTCCTCAACGTCGAGCTTGCCACCTCCATGGCCGAGCTTCACCTCCTCGCCTCCACTGCCGGGCTCCGATGGCGAGCTTCGAAGCTCCTCCATGGCTGAACGCATTGCCAACGCAGCTCCAATGAAGAACCCAAGCATCTCGAGCTCCCCCTTCGTCGATCCTCGAACTCGGCACCACCTCGCCAACGTCGAGCTTCGAAACTCCTCCATGGCCGACCACTCCCACAATCGAGCTCCGCCACAGAGCTCCACTTCCTCCTCGTTGAGTTCACCGATGCCGAGCTCGACCCACTCCAGCCGAAGCCCAGTCGAGCTCGAACCCATCGCCATGGCGTCGACGAGCTCCATCTTCACCGAAGCTCCCATTCTCGTCGAGCTCACCACCGCGTCGAGCTCTCCCACAGTCGAGCTCCGTCACCGCCTCGACGAGCTCCGAACTACGCGAGCTCCGTCCTTAGAATCAATGGTCGAGCTCCATCCCGACGCCGAACCCAGTACTGAGCTCGCTTACCTGAAGCTGCCGAGCTCTCCCTCTCTCCGAGCTCCTCCATCGAGCTCCACTTCGTGAGCATCTCGCGCCTCGAGAACGGAGGTAGGAAGAAAAAGCGGAAGCGAAGAAGAAGACGGTCGAAGGAGACGGGGGCGAGAGTACGCGAAGGAGAAGAAAGAAGAAAAAGAGCAGTAGCGGGAAAAAGAGGAAAAAAAAAAGTTGACTGCCACGTGGCGTACACGTGGACTTCGGCCACTTTTTGCCGAACATTCATGAACCACCGACCATGTTACACCAAAAAATGGCCTTCTCTTTCTCCTCCCGATGCGCGCTCGCTTGATCGTGATCGACGCACACGATCGCGCCACGTGTCCAGGTAATATTAAATTTATTTATTTATTTATTTATTTGTTTTAATTATTCAAAAAATCTGAAAAAATTGTTTGAAAATCGAAAATAATTAAATAAAAATTCTAAAAAATAATTATAAATTCAGAAAAATTATTTTAAATTCTGAAAAATATAATTATTTAATTAGAATAATTATTTAATATTTTCCATAATTAATTATTTAATTCGGAAAATGAATAAAAAATTCAAAAAAATGAGGAAAAATTCAGAAAAATCTGGAAAAATCACCAAAAATCCAGAAAATTCTGAGTATATTTTTGAGCATTTTACAAGCCCGGAATAACCCCGTTACACCCCGAGCAAGATCCAAACTCCCTTAAGAACACCGATAAAATTCCGTACGCCATTAGAACAGTAAAACTACTCCTCAAAGGCTGAACAAACTCAGTCTTCGGGAGTGGGGGGCTCGTGATATGGCTAAAAATAGGATTAAATCGGGACCGTTCACATCGGAGACGAATCTTAAAGCTCAGGGGTAAAACGGTAATTTCGCATACAAATAGGGTCTGAAGCGGGTATGGGTTTCCTTCTCACAGATCCAATAACCCGCGAATGGATCCACCTCAACTGGGTACGGGTCCCGACCCGATACAAACCCAGTCCAACAAGAGAAAATCAGGGTCACCGATTTGACTAAATCAAAGGGCCTGATTTGCAATTATCCTCTCACCGGGAATCAAGGGATTACATTCCTTATCAGATCACAGGAATCACATGCCTTATCTGATCCCAACGGCGACTATAAATACCCCCCATCCATCTCCATTAAGAGGTAATCAATACTTTTCAATAAAAAGCTCTTTCTTAATCATATCACTGGTTACTGACAAGAGCGTCGGAGGGTGCGTCGCCGGGATCAAACCCGGTGTCTCGCACTTCCTTGCAGGTGAACGGCGGGAGTCAGCGGCCCAACTCCGGCGAACAGGTTCGGATCTGCTATTCAGGTTTCTCGCGAACCCACAAATTCATCTGTTTACCCCCACACCGAAATCAGCGGTAACAGTGACCTTTTGCGAGTTCACACACATCACACCGAAAGGCAGAAATATCTAACTTCAAAAATAAACCTGGAAATAATTTCTTCAAATAACTAAAAGAAGTATGCCCTAGATGTCGATTTCATAGCTAAATATCTGATTTCTTCTTCTCATCTTCGGATCCTTCCACACTTAGAACTTAACTCAACTTGCTCGAACATTCAGATTCTAAATCCAGATGTAGAGTTTTCTGTGTCTAACCCCATAACCAATCGTCTTGTAAGTCCGAATATCCTTAAATACACAATGTGAAGGCCAAAAGACTACAATACAATGTAAGGCAGTAGTTATTTGAGCAACAGATAATAGGTTAAAATTCAAGGTTGGCACAACTAGGGCAGTATCTAAGGTTAAGTTGTTTGTGAGATGTATGGTATCCTCGCCAGTAATAGTGGCAAGATCACCATTGGCCGTGGACACAGTTGATTTGGTGGATGGTTGAAAATATTGAACTTGTCTAGAATCAAAATTCATATAGTCGGTAGCACCCGAATCAATTATCTATGCATTATTCATAACAGATGCAGAAATATTAAATACCTAACCATCATTATCTACAGCTGTAACTAATGTAGAGGCGAGTCCAATACTCTTCTCAGCTCCATCAGTTTGTCCCATGGTAGCGGCACAAGAAAATAACGGATCTGATCTTCAGCAACCAATAGCAAACGACACAACTTGGCCAAGAACAGATCCAAGTCTTCAACAAACAGCAAAACAGCAACAATCTAACACCGGATCAATCCCTCCTCTTCTTCACAAAACAGCAAACACAAACTCCACAGCTCCCTACCCGAACAGCAAACACACACACCGAATCCCAACCACCAAACAGCAATAGCACAATAAAAGACAGCGGCAACAACAGTGAAGAGAGAAGCAATCACAGCACGGGTGGCTCGACCGACGGTGGCCTGGCGTCGCTGGCGGCTGGCGGTGGCCGATTGGAGGTCGATTGGATGAGGAGATGGAGTCGTCGATGAGGGCCGGGATCTGATACCAGAGATGGAGTCGTCGATGAGGGCAGGGATCTGGAGTCGTCGATGAGGGCAGAGATCTGGTGTCGTCGAGGTGTTGGAGTCGATGAGGGTATCGTTGGGTTTCGGTGGCGGAAGAGGGTAAAGCAGACGACAGCGACGAGTGTTAGAGTCGTCGATGTGTGGAAGATAGGTATTGTTGGGTTTCGGTGCCGGAAGAAGGCAAAGCAGCGTCGGCGACGGGTTGGAGTTGTCGATGTGATCGGCTTCGGGGTCGACAAGGTGTTTTTGTGATCGGAGACGAAGATCGGTAATGATCGGTGACGAAGATTGGTGACGAGATCAGTGACGGGATCGGTGACGAAGATCGGTGACGAGATCAGCAACGGGATCTTTGGACGGGATCGGATCAAGATGGAGATTGATCACCTCCTCTTATTCTTCAGTTAGCCTAGATCTGGTTAAACTCTGATACCATGTTGAAAACAGATTTGGGGAAAAGTCATTATTATTCTTCTTATTTTATTATTTATAATATACATCTATATATAAGGATTACAATCTTGGAGGAGAAGAAAGGAGATTGAGAGAAGATTGAGGGATGAGAGATTTGGAAAATCTGTTTCTCATAAATTAGGAAACAGAATATACATATTACTACTTACTACATTTCAACAATTCCAACCTTCAACCTTCAGCTCCTTTACTGCATTCTCTCAACGGAAGTTCATTTTCAGGTGGTTGCTATATCATCTCTAATGCCATAACCGGCAAGGACTTTTAAGAATACATGTGTGACGCATATGCAAAAATAAATATTTCAGAGAACTTGAAGACATGAATTGTAAGATATATTGAAATGAACTGTGCATTAAAAAAGCAAATTAAACAGTCATACAGTAACAAACCCCACAAGACGATCATCAACCGTTCAATTCCAACGAACGAAACTGATACATTACCAACTACCTCTGTGTTCTTCTTTAAACTACATTATCAGCTAATTAGATTCGACCCTAAACACTTTTCTAAAACCCACATCTTCCCCAACCAATAATGTAGGAGAAAACAACTCAAGACAAAGTTGTCGAAAGCAAAAAAAAAAAAAATCATTGTCACGTAACCCCCCACAGGACATCACTCCCTCTTCTGTCAAGCAATTCATGATATATAAAAAATGCATATAATGCCTAAAAAAATTTATTAACAGCCAACTAAACACCTATGACATTCCATAATGATTTCGACGCTTAGTTAACCTATATTACTTTACGTGGAAGCAGAGCCGGCCCCCTAGTGGAGGCAGGGGAGACGGCTGGCTCGGATCCCCGATTTTTTTTTCAATTTTAGGGACCAATTTTTTTTTTCCTCTTGTACATGTAGTTATATATCTTGCGCGTAAAATTAAATTACATTTGTATAATTAATTTTTAGGGGCCTCCTAATTTAAATTTTTGGGCCTTTATATTTTTTAAATTATTTGGGCTAGTACTTGATTGATAACTTATTTGAGCTTTTGTGGCATTTTTGTTGATTTATTGATTAAATTTCTCTTTAAAAAACTCCATTATACTTCAATACTTTAATACTTCAACATTTAATCAAGTGAGTTTGCTAAACTTAGGTAGTGTTCTTTTTCTCCTCTTATAAGTGATTTACCTCTTATAAGAGGTGGTTCACCTCTTACAAGAATTTTATTAGTGTTCTTTTTTTACCTCTTATAAGAGATTTCTTCCAAATTTGCTTATAAACCTAAATGGCTTCTACTAGCCTCTTTCAAAATCTTAAAAGTCTTCTATCAATTAAAAAGACTATATTATCCCTAAATTAATGATTTCTCCCAAAAAATAAAGTATGATTACAACAATGATAAAGTACTTGAATCTTTTGTAAACAGCGTAACTTGGCTCATACTAATTATTTGTTATTCTGGACGACAATGACACAGTAAGACTAGTCCATTTGCTTCCTTGATTGGTGGATGTTATATGATGGATTAAGAATTTAAACAGTACTTCCTAGGTGTCATGGTTCCTACAGTGTATTACTTGACTTCGTGAAACCATGTAAAGCACACATTTAAAGTGCAGTACAATTAACATCATTCTTATATCATCTGATTAGCATAACAAGATCAAGCAAATAATTTGTACGAATATGGAAAAATTGAATAAAAGTTTATTTTGGACAAAATAATTTCTTAATTTCCATAGGCAAAAGTTGAGCTGCTTCTACAACTATTAGATCAACTTGGCATCAGCTCTCATTATGATCTACAGCTTTGTTCAATCAAAACAAGATCAACCATGGAGAACAATACTCCTTGAAAAAGATGAACAATAGTTAAGAATGATTATATAGTAAGGGTAAAAATGTCTAAAAGTAGATAAAAGACTCTTGTAAGAGTTGAAAAAAGAACAAAAATCTCTTATAAGAGGTTCTTATAAGAGGTTATTTTTATATAAAAGAACACCTCAAAAAGAGGCTCTTACTGTAAATCTCTTATAAGAGGTCACCTCTTATAAGAGGAAAAAAAAAGAACAGTCTCTTAATGTGGGAAAAAAAAATCATACTTTATTGTAATAATAAAATATCTTATTTTGTCTTAAACAATGTGTAATTTTATATATCTCTACTACTATAATGGGAGAAGACCGTTGTCCATAATCCAACCCGTGCAACGCACGTGCAGGTAAAATTTTTTTTTTTGTCCTTTTTATTCCCCCCAATTCCCTTCCCCCCCCCCCCCCCCACGTGTATAGTATATTTATCTGAATATACTAAATAGTTATAATGATTACCAGAGTGGCAGGAGGTTTCTTTCCTTATTAGCGAAAGCCTAGGGAACAACAAAAACCATGTCCGGAGAAAGGGAGGCGACCCAGAGGACTTTAATAAAGCCCCCTTTTGCCTAAAAAGGGGGGGGGGGATCAATTCGTTTTTCCTATTTTTTCTCCCAGACAGCACGTGTATAATACTAGTATATATATATATATATATATATATGTTTTTTATTCTTTGTTTGTGTGGGGGCCATTTAGGGAGATTGCCTCAAGCCCCCTTATGAACGGCCGACACTGCATGCAAGTGTCATGTGGCTTTGCTTCCGCAGCAGCGTGGACCACATAACTTGGTGGAACCTCACCAATATACTCTCCTATTTACGGCTACTTGTTAAAAGCTTATGGAAGGTGTGAAGTCTCAGAAAAGATAAAGGAATCTTGTGCATAGTTATAAGTTTTTGGAGTGCACTGAGATACTAAATGGTAAACAAATTATGTGATCAACAAAAAGTGCAAGCAAAATTTTGTTCTACGCCACATTCCACGGTGATTTGAATTAGTTTACATAAAACAGTTTTTTTTTGAAACAATGATAGAATCGTGAGATTCTAGCTCAATATATAAATAAATAAGAGAGAATACAAACAGATACAATTTTACAAAGAGTAAAACTGGAAACTAAAAACAACAGAAACAAAGATTACAAACTAGCAGTAGAGAAACATTGCATAACGAATACCACAGACAGCTAATACAACAAAAGAGCCTAAGGGGGCTAAAGTAAACAGGGCGATGCGGGCAGGACGGGATGAATGAGAAGAAAACTTCATCTAGGAGACGAAGCGCCAGAGCCGAAAAAGACAAGACAGACCACCTCCAGCCACAGACTCCGAGCAAACACTCCCCTACTGAGGAGGAACCATCGGCAGGAGGGAGAGCCTCCAAGCAGAAACAGGGAAACAATGAGTCAAAAGTATCAGAAACAAAGAGAATCAGCCAGGCAACCAAATGAATGCTCAAACCAGGTTGAGAATAAATAACCCAACTTCCCACAGCCCCCAAAGCTGAAAGGAAGAACAGCGAATCCAGAAACCTAATTCGATGATGAAAAAAGCTGCTAACTCAAAGCAGGCGCAGACCAGGAGGACCAACACCCAGAAAATGGCAAGACAGTGATGATGAGATACGCAATGCCCTGAAAACCGAAATGTGGCCTCTGGACAAGAAAACAAAAACGTAGGAGTTCCATTAAGAGGCAAAAAATGAGAAAACAGTTAACGACGCAGGGATAACCTCCTCCTCAGGACAAAGGAGGACCAACTCAACTCCCAAATACTTAGAACATCACCGCAAACAAAGGTAGCAGGCTGAACAGGCCGCTAAGCCGGGGACTGAAAACAAAGTCTAGAAACAGTCAAAGAAACCAATTTAACCATACGCACCCCAAACACAATACAAATCCAAATAGAACCTTAGCTAGAGCAAACAAAACACAGAGAAGATAACTGATACAGGAAGAAAAAAGAACATAAATGAACAGTCAGCAAGGCCAAGGCACTAGAAGTAATAATCGGCCTAAAAAAATAACAGAGGATAAAACCGTAAACCATCTAAAAAAGAACAGCCAACCAAAAGAACAATTTGCAACCATCCACCAACAAAATCAGCACAGTCAACCAAAAGATTAGAATAAACATATCCAGATAAGTAAGAAAGAGTGAAGCTAACTTGAGCGCAGGAATAGCCATCGAGCATAACAAAAGATACTCAGAGAAGTATGGCAAGCAACCTTCAACCAACTTAGATCTGCAAAGGAGAGAAGAGAACAGAAAATTTTTAGAGAGAAAATAACTAAAGAACATTAGTATTAGTGGAACGAACAATAACAGTCACCTCTTCGAGGCGAAACAGTTGCAAAGCAACCACTTTATCTTGTGTTAAAGTGGAAGGCCAAAATTTGGCAAAGAATAAAAACTCATCAATAATAGTATCGATCGTGGAAGAGTTGTGTGAAAAAATGCGTTTGTTCCTTTCAGACCAAATAACCCAGATGATCACCATGATCGAGAGGACCCAAGATTTGCGATAGTCTTTTCTCAGAAAATGGGACTTCTATCACAACGAAAAAGTGGTGGAGATTGTAGGAGCCTGCCAAGCTAGAACACATATCTGCCACAACGGGCAGATAAAATTGCGCTGAAGGAAAAGGTGATCGGTGTCTTCGTGTTCGGAAGAACACAAGGAGCATAATTGGCCTAAAGCAAGGTTAATTTTATTAAGAATCTCCACGGTCAGGAGTTTGTCATTAAGGGCAAGCCAGCAGAGGATTTTAGATTTCAAAGGAACACAGCTGCTCCATAAGGGTTTGGCAAGCGGTGAGTAAACACCACCAAAATTAAGGAAGTTATAAAAAGATTTCACTAAATAATTACCAGAGCTGGTCCATCGCCACTTAAAATCTTCTTTGGGATGTCGGGTGTAATGGTTTAAGCTAAGACAAAGCTCAACGAATTCAGGTTCAAGTGAAGAAGGTAGGTCACTACTAAAGGGAATAGACCAGAACTTATGGTTATTAAGGATTGTAACCTGACCTGCCACCGTGGCCACAGGATTAGAAGCCAAATGGTAAAGAGAGGGAAAAGCCGCGCTAGTTTAATATTACCGATACATAAATCGGACCAAAACTTAGTTTTGGATCCATCGGCACACTTGTGGAAGATGCCACAGAGAAAAGGACTGGCAACCTTCAAAACACCCTTCCAAAATGGAGAGGCCTTGCGGGAAAGAGTAGGGGAGAAATCTCATATCTTACGCCGGGAGAAACATTTAAGAGTGATAAGGTGAGCCCAGCATACCCCCGGCTCACTTCGGTTGCCATTTCTCCTTAGGCGCATGTCTCAGCAACACAAAACGAGGGATACCGTACTATCAAGAGGATTAGCTGCCAAAGGCATTTATCCAGAAATCTGTTAAAGCCTAGCCTTTGACTGAATTTTTTGAAACATAAACCAAATCAAATTGGATTAAAGCCAAACTCCATTTGATAACTCTACCTTTGAGCAATGAACCATTTACCCAGAAGGGCTAAATTTTGGTTTCTGAGATCAAGAAACACCTAAACCACCCGCTGCCTTAGTAGTGCAAATCAACTTCCAATTGCAGAGGTGAGTGCCAACTTTGTACGTATCAGCACCCGACCAAAAGAAATTCCTTCTAATTTGGTCAATTCTTTTAATTACCCAAGAGGGAACGTAAAAATAAGACATATTATATAAAAGGACCGAGGAAAGGACAGAATTAATAAGAATTAATCTACCCCCGCGAGAAAGGTGCTTACCAGCCCAAAGGTTAAGTCTAGATTCAACTTTTTCAATCATCAGCAACCAATCAGATTTACGAAGCTTCCCCCATCTCAAGGGTATACCAAGATATTGGATGGGAAAAGAAGCAGAGGCGCAGTTGAAGAATTGAGCAATTTCAACCTGCCGGTTGTCTGACCCTCCTAGCCAAAGAACTGAGAATTTTTGGAAGTTAATCGATAAACTAGAGGCACTTTCAAAAATATAAAGAAGAAGCTTCAGGTTACGTAAAGTACTCTCATTGGGTTTCGCGAAGATAATAGTATTGTCGGCATATTGGAGGTTCAGGACCCCGCGGAAGCTCTGAGAACCTCCAAGTCCTTCAATGACATTGGCATCCCAAGCATTACAGGGTAATTTACTGAACACATCAGCACCAAGAGAAAATAAGAGGGAGGAAATAGGGTCCCCCTGACGAAGGCCACACTTACATTTAAATTTGTGACCTTCCGACCCATTAATTAGGATGGATGAAGCACCAGCGAAGAGACTGGATTTAATCCAAGCGATCCACTTAGGACCGAACCCATGATGTAGAAGGATTTCAAAAAGAAAATCTCAACTGACATTGTCATACACTTTTTGAAAGTCTAATTTTAACAGGATCCCCTCGAAATTGGATCTATGACATTCAGAAATGATTTCTTGGGCCGACGCCACGCTGTCGAGGATAAAATAATTTTTGATAAAACCTGATTGAGCAAAGTCAATCAGAGGCGAAATGATAGCACTGAAGCGGTTAGAGCGCACTTTCATGATGATTTTGAATGTAGTGTTGAGGAGGCTAATCGGCTGAAATTTAGAGACTGAGTGAGCTCCCATAATTTTGGGGATCAGAACGATATGTGCGTAATTGATCCTATCAAAGGAGAAGGATCCTTGGTGAAGGTCCGAGAACATCTTGAACACGTCGTCATTAAAACAATCCCAAAATTTTTGGAAGAAAAAGGCGGGGAAGCCATCCGGCCCTGGAGCCGAATCACTTTTTAAACAACAGACTTGATATCCTCCAATGAAAAAGGATCTTTCAGACTAGACAGGTCATGAGCCTGGTTACCGTATAATAGGGTCCAATCCAGGTGAAAGGAACGATGTTTGTGATACCCTAATAGATTTTTATAAAAGCAAAGGAAAAAAGCATGGATTTCCGAATCAGAAGTCAATTCTATGTCATTGTCAATAATGGAAGAATTATGATTGCTGCGCTGATGATGCGACACAAAGTTATGGAAGAAGGAGGTGTTACCGTCACCCTCCTTGAGCCATTTAATATGTTCGTTGTGGAGAATACTAGCATATTCTCTCTTACAAGAACAACGTTCAGAGCGAAGGGAATCCGAGATAGGACCAAGTTCCTCAAGTTTATCAATGGATTCAATGGAAGAAAAGAAGACATGTTTAAGGAAATTGGCATTGGCAAATCTCTCTTAATGCCAAACTTTGGAGCCGAATTTGATAGCGTGAAGTTTTAGCAAAATGTGTCCAAGGCCGGAAGAGCCCATTATAGAGGAAAGGCACTCAATGATGAGATTAACAATGATTTGATCTTAAAGCCAGAATTTCTGAAGCGGAATTTGAACGGTCTTGCAAAGTTGTAGTTAGAGGACAGAGATATGGGCACGTGGTTCGAGGAAGAATTAGGCATGGCCGAAGCAAAAGAGTTGTGAAAAAAGGTAATCCAATCATAGGAAACAAGGAAACGATCGAGCTTTGCCATCGACGGCACGCAACGCATGTTAGACCAAGTGAATGATCTGCCGTTAAAAGGAAGATCAATCAAATGAAGTGAACGAATGTAATCATTAAAGTGGGAGGAGTCTAAGGAAAAAGAAGAGTTTCCCAGTCTTTCGTTCCAGAATCTGGTGATGTTAAAGTCACCACAGAAAAAAAGGAAGTCATTAATGTTGTTTTGGAAGGAATTAAATTCGTTCCAAAATAGGGATCGGCGATCTGCTATCGACGGTCCGTAAACCGAGACAACTGTGAGGTCACAATTGAATTCAGCCCAATGAAGGCAAACGATGAGGAAGAAGGTTAACCGCTGTATAGAAATGAGGGAGAAGCGGGAGTCTTTAAATCCAAACAGTATCCCACCTCTAGATCCATTGGCATCATGTGAGATCAAATTAGAGATTAATGAACCACCGATAGCGCGTAAGATAGAAGGGGAAGGGGAATCAAGTTTCGATTCTTGAATGGAAATCAAATCACATTGGGAAGAAAAAATGAGTTGATACAAAGCCTGTTGCTTGGTCGGGCACCGTAGACCCCGAATGTTCCAAGAGATGCTAATCATGAGGATCTTGAGACTCAAAAGCTATAGAAATTTCACGAAGACAAATAGCATCAAAGTCAACAAAATTATCGGAATTAACCAGAAACCCCATATCCTTAGAGATGCGAAGCATGTCTAGGTTAGAAAGGGTGTCGAAATGCACACAATAGATGGATCCTAATAGAGCTGGTCCTGAGGTAGCAGCTGAAGGGAGAGGGGAGTCTAAATTTCGGAGCTGGGCCACAAGGGACGGCTGAGATTCCGCTGAAAGAAGCACAGCCTTTTTAGCCCGAATACGGGCGCTAGAATGAATGATGGGAAATAGACTATTATGTAAATCAATTGTCTGCTGTCTCACAGGGGAGACCTCAGGCGCTGATGGCTGACCCATCAAAGGGTTATCGGCAAAATCTGTAGTATTAAAGGAGGGGGAATTAGGGAGAACCAATTGTGATGAGTGAGAAGATAAGGTAGGAGAAGGAAGATGATTAGGAGAATAGAGAGGAAATGTGCATAGAGAAGGGGAAGACTTACGACCACATCGCGGTGGATTGAAACCCACCGCCAACGGAGCGGGCGACCACATAGATGAACAAAAGTGATAATAAGTAGCAAGACAATAAGAAAGTGAATATCTAGCCGGAAAAGAGGAGTAGGGCCCCAATCGAAAAACACGACAGCAATTAAAACCAATAAAATTCGGTGAACAAAACTCAATAACAACAGAGTGAACGGAAGAAAATACCTGCTGTTGCGACTGGAGTTGATCAAGCTCCGCAACTTCTTCATCCAAAAGGTTTTCGTGATCACACCAGGCATCGAATTTCGGATTGAGAGTCACGGAAGCTTTAAGAGAATCCGAATTAGATTTGACCCTCGAAGAAAGAGAACTGTGCACCGCTAGTTTGAACTTGTCCCAATCGCTGGAGAAAAATGGGTTAACTTCCCATGCCGGCCACTTATCATCTGATTCAATAAGTTTGGGAACATAGTGATCAGAGCACCGGCCTGCATCTGCTGCAGGAGCTGGCGGTGGAGGAGCTATCGAAAAGGAAGGTAGAGTAAGCTTAGGAACATGGCCAGGAAGAGGAGGAGGAATATGTATCACTGTGGACTGAGGAGCGATGTCTGGGTTAATCCAGACAAGGTTGGGGGGCTTCGACGATGAGATTTTGGAGTTGGAGGGAGAATTAAAACTTCTACGTTGTAAGGCGAAGTTCTTTTCAGGAGTAGCTTTGGGAACAGCCTTAAATGTGGACGATTGAGCCGAAGCGAGAGAGGAAACACCCATGGAGAAAGTTTTGGGTAGAGGAGAGGCAGACGTCAAAGCCTTAGGGTCATCACTAGACAAAGGCAGTATGGGCAAACCTCCATTAGCATTGTCGTGATAATTGACCAAAATGGCAAAGACAGTCTTACTGTCTCTCAGAGAGTAAGCAGCTAGCCTATCATTAATCAGAGGACAAAAAAACTCCGCTCCCACTTGGAGACATCCCGAAGCCAACATTGATGAAGAGGATATGCGAATCAACTCACCAATACAATTTGGTCATATCCGATACGGGGAGAGTCGCAGAACGGAGGAAGGCCTAAAAGAGTGGCTTTAACAGGGAAAGGGATAAGGGCCGATGGAGGATGGCCTTGATATACCCATTTGCAAATGGAGAGCTTAATCGATCCAATGGAAAAAGAACTGTTGGCAATAAGATCATCCAGTTGAGGAGGGGCAATTGATGACCACCTCACCATTGGAACGTGAATTAATAGCCCACACCCAATCTTTCACATTGCACGAATTGTTGAGAAAAGAGTCTAAGGTAAAGTTGGACACCGAACCTCCAGAGAAGGAGACAGCTCCGTAGCACTCAAACATTTTCATTTTGTCAGAGAGTTTGGCAGCGGAGATAAAGACGTTAGTGGTCTGGGGCTTAGTAACCTGAGGAGTCACCTGAGGCAAGGGGTGAGAAAGAACTTGGGGGGTAGGGTGAGAAGCTACTGGAATGCGCTGCGAGACCGGTGGGGTTGAGAGAAGAGGAGATGAGGAAGACAACTTTGCTTTCTTTGGCTTATGAGCATGCAAATCCGCAAGCTTGGCTTGAAGAGATGGAAAATCAAGTGCTCCCAGAACTTGATCGGAAATTGGAATGCCCATTGAGAGGCCATATAGTTGTTGAAGAGAGAAGCACCAATTACGGGAGTGGCCAGATTTCAGGCAAAACAAACACTTCATGGTGGAAGTACAGAAGGCCTTAAGATGCCCAACTTGTAGACAACGAAAATAGACCAAAGCGGAGGAAGACGAAAAGGGGGAGGAAAGCTTCGAAAGGGAGAAGGAATGAGAATTGAAAGAGCGGTAAAAGGGCGATGTGAGGCGCCCTAGAAACTTCTGAGAATTGGGCCGAATCAGAGAGTGTTTTATAGGGTTAAGTTCATTAATAGAAAAATCTTTTTTTTGGTCCTTTTTTTAACGATCTCGACCCATGATGAGCCCATTGGGGCCAGGGCCCAAAACCAAGAGAGGGAGAGAGAACAGGGGAAATAAGACAGCTATAAAACCAACACTGTAGAGATCAGCACCGCTGACCAAAACGCTCAAAATCAACTAAAAAGAGCCAAATAATTGAGTAGAAAATATCGCTGACAGAGCTAAGGAGAATAAAGAACGAAGATAGAGGAGCTCGAGCACTTGCACAAAGGGATCTGGAATTCCCACTCCACCTAACATAGGTGACCAACCAAGGGGTCACAGTGGACAAGCAAAACGGCGCATCCCTGGTAAGGCGAAGGAAGAAAAAGAGCACGAGAAGAATGAATGCACGAGAGTAAGAAAAACGAGATCGAAAGGGATCACGCGAAGCGAACAATAGAATCGAAACAAGAAATCGAAAAAAAATAGGCCAAACAAGAAATAAGCAATGAATTAAAACTTATAGTGATAGGTTAGAGAATCTGCGCTGAAAATAACCAGGAAAAAATGAGAACCTGAGGGGACGCAAGGCTGGGAGAAAACACCTGCCCGAAAGGCCAGGGAGGAGAGGGGGAGCCACCGGAGGGGAGCACCGAGCAAAACCACCAAGACCCCGAGGAACTCGACCGCGATGAGAGCATGTCACGCCCCGCTTCCCAAAAAGAATGTGGAATACGGATACAAGACAAAAGCCCAGCGAATGATTTTCATCATCCATAAGCTTTTCAAGAATCTTTACAACATCTCACGAAATCATCAGAGTCGGAAGCAAAAGTATCAACCAACATGCACATATGAACCAAAATACCAACAAGAATACTTGAAACCAAATATATAAATCTCAAATGGTCATGATCTGAATAAGTCAAATATCATGGGTCACATTACCCAAATACAAGAATAAATCCAAGTAATCAAGTACATCTTATTCAAGTTTAAGCAACAATAATAATAATAATCATAAAGCAGAAAATCCAGCACTAATACATCATCTCGCCAATACCATCTGGCAACCAACCATCCTGATCTACAATTAATAAATTGCGGGAGAAGGAAAAAGAAAATAAGTACCCGTCAATTGCAAGTTACGGGCCACTTATAATATAGGATACAAGTACATGGGATAGGTAAATATAAGTAACGAGCCTAGCATGGTATAAGAAGGATAACAGAATATAAATCATGGCATGACAAGGTGAGCAAGTATAATAGCATGTGTCGAGTGTCAAGTAAACAAGTGTCATGCATCAAGTAACTAGTATCAAAAATCATGTAATCATGTAGCATGTATCAAGTATCAAATCTCATGTATCATGTAGTCAAGTGTCAAGTGGGCATGTATCATGTACAAGTATCATGTATCAAGTCTCATGTATCAAGTCTTGTAATTATTACTATTTAGGTAGCACTTCATGCACCCAAAAATATAACACATGGTTGCTACAACAAACAGTTTCTCTTTAGATTTCATAGGGGACCATACAGGGCAGTGTACTTAGGGACAAGCTCCAAGTATCATGTAATCATGTATCATGTAAACAAGCTCCAAAACCCAAATAAGCTCCAGTGTCATGTGTGTACGTGTCATGTATCTCGTGTCAAGCTCCACATGTAAACAAGCTCCAATAACCACTAGGTTCATCTGAGTACACGTTTCTGCACTATCCACTACTAGATCTTTTCCTTAACCCCGGCTTGGTTATTTTATTATTAATGTCAACAAGCATGCATAGGTGCAAAACATCTCAAGAATAATATGGCATGATCATGTAACAAGTTCAAGTTGCAAGATAAACATGTGTGGGTACAAGATAACATATAACAGGGTAAAACGACTAGCTTTCTAATTCAGGATAGCAAGACCATACTGTAGTAAAATAGTGATTCCCAGTGATACAAGCATGCAAATCTGAATCCGTCGAGACATCTAGAAAATAGACTCCCAACCGAATCCAACGAATACAAATAAGTCATATAGTAATTGACAAAATCATAACTCAAAACTGATTTGAATCCAGAAAATAGGTTCAGCCAGAAATCAGAAAAATAAATTCACAGTCAATAAAACAGCATCAAAATTCATTAAATAAATTCACGAAAAATCTGGGGTATTTTTCTATATGTCCAGTATCTAAATATAAAGTTTCAAATTTTTCCAGTAAAATTAGATCAGTCATCAAAAATCAGGAAACATAATATCTCGCAACCAGTGAAACGAAATCCAAATCCACCAAAGGAAGATGAAAATAGATAGAATAAGCTAACTTTTATATTTCACAAATATTTTCCATACAATAAAAAGGAATCAAGGTGAAAATACGATTCTTTATAGAACAGCGAGTAAAATACAACAGTTATAGTTTTCATAAACGAGCATGAAACGGCATATAAAATTCATCAATAAAATCTGCCAAAATTCTGGGTAATCCCTAGATAAGTGTAGAAAAACTGACCAAACTTCTGGATCAAAATAGTATGTGTAGCACAAGTATCAAAATAATTTAGTCCTCAAAAATACCAAGAAACAAAATCTGTAAAAGACCTACACCTCTGTAGTAAAACAGTCATATCTCATATATACGAAACCGAAATCAAGCAAGGTCAGAGGGGTTGGAAAGAAGACGAATTTCTCTACAATTCATGTTTTATACCGAAATTAAGATTCTGACCTTATTATGATCTAAATTACTGATCAAGACAGATTATCGGCAAAATACAGAATTTCCTCAAAAACCAAAATCAACATAGATCCAACGAAACTTGATCCACACACAACCAAACATGAAATCGAGTCTACCAAGTGTCCAATCAACATGGATTAGGGTATATAACAAGTCCTCTACAAGTTAATCACATGGATCTCAGTAAATAATCAAATTCTCCCAAATAGTTCACATACATGATCAAGTCAAGAATGGGCAAAAACCTAGTTATTTCAAGTCGAATTCGTGTCGTGAGTTAACTATGGTTAAATAACACTATAGAGACAAAACCTAACAAGAATAACACACAAGAGTCGTCTCTAGAACCCAACTACATTATAGGTGGTATTTTTAACTTATATCATACAAAGAAATTTGAGTACAAGTTACTTGCCTCAAAGACGACGACAGAAATGGCACAAAGCAAGAATAACGGGAACGGATCCCGGAGCATGAACACACACGCAACCAAGCGAACACGAACAAGATCACGAACACATGATCACAAAGAACAACAGATCGCAAACACGATCAGAAAGCTGAGATCAATGGATCAAGATATCAAAGCAATCGGATCAGATCGGATGACTCTGATCGAAGTTCAAGATCAAGATCAAGATGTGATCAAGTATCATGATGATGATGATAATGATCGGATCAGATCGACAATCGGACGGTCCACAATCAAAAGATCAAGACCCCATGACGATGATCATGATGATCAAGAACGGACGGCCAATATTCAAACCATCAAAACCCACATGATCAAGAAGATCAAGATGAGAGATCATGAAGATCCGATGGCCCACAACAAAGATGATCAAGAGCTACCATCAAAGAGCAAATGCACAACAACAACATCAAAGACGACGCACTGGCTTGGCCTGGCAATGATCGGCAGCGGATGGCAGGTGGTGGCCAGGGGACACGGCGGCAGCAAGATGACGGCCGCAGGTGGCTTCAGCGTCGAGAGGCAGGGCACGCATAAGGGGACAGTGCACAGTGGCTGCGCGCTGCTTTGCTGAAGTTGCAGGTTGTATGCTAGTGCAGTCGCCGGAGGAAGCAACGCACAGGGGAGAGCGGCACGAGGGACATCGCGGCAGCGACGCTGGCTAGCATCACGATGTCGGGAGGAGACACGCAATGTAGGGAAGCTATGCTGCGGCTTCGCGGCATCGCTACAGTCGTGGCTGTCGACGAGAGGCAGGGGCTGGCCTGAGTTGCTGTTGCGGAGACTGGGGCGTCATCGGAGGATGCTGCAGTCGAGGCGAGGGCATGGAAAGAGGATGAGCGGGGGAGAAGGCAGGGAGACGATGGATGGTAGAGAAATGGGTTCGGGAGAGGGTTAACAGGGGTGCGGAGGTCGGGAGACGGAGGTAGAGGGTGATGGGAGAGGGATGAGCAAGCGGTAGGGGAGAAGTCGAGAAGGAGGCTGAGGGGTATAGGAAGGTGAAGAGGCGGGTATTTATATGGTGCATGGGTTTAGGGTTGAAGAGGTGACAGGGGGGTATTGGGTAGGTATTAAGTTAACGGATCTGGGTTATTTGGGTTTTGGGGATTAGAACGGGGTGTGGGTTTATGGGTTGAGTTTCTTGTGGGTTTCGGGTGTAGGTGGGAACAGGGTTTGGGTTGATAGGTTTTAGGTTGGGTATTAATAGATAAGAGGGTTATTGGGTAGGGTAATGGGTTTAAGTTAATTGGGTGTATTTGGGTTTTGGGTATAATTAATGGGTATGGGTTTTTAATAAGAATAAAAATTACAATAATTAATAAAATATAATTTTATAAAATAATATAATTTAAATATAGAACTTATTTTGAAATAAGCACAAATATACTTAATACATAGAAATAGGTTTTTTAATTAACAAACAAAAATAGTAAAAAGAAAAGGAATAATAACAATAATCATAATAATAATAATAAAAATAACAATAACAGTAATAATAATAATAAGATTTGTGTTACAATATAAAAATCATAGTAAATAGTTACAAATAAAATTACTGATAAAAAAAAAAAAAATTTTAAATGGAAGATCCAACCATACCTTTTGACCCAAAAAAAATTGCGAAAATTTTAATGCAGAAAATACATTTTTGGGAAAATAGGGGTTACAGAGCACAAGCGAAGAACACGATGGAGGGGGGTGCCAAGCTCAGATTGGTGCAAACCCAGACACACAGGTAAAAGAGCTAGAGACAGCAACCAGGCAAGCGATGGAAGGAGGGAGCGACCGACGGAGAGGACGAGGCCAAAAGAGGGGGAAAGGAGAAAACAATGAGATGGGTCTGTCGTGAATCACGAGCACAGCAAGTTTAGTGAAGGGAGAAAGGTGAGTGAGTGGGAGGGACGACGGAATCTGGGTGAAGAAAGATGGTGTTTACATAAAACAGTTGTAACACCTCGAATTTGCAAAATACCGAAAATACCCGTTTTTATATTCCTGGAGTGGTGAGAATTTTATTTGGTGTATTTTTCTTTTTTTTAATATTGATGTTGGTGTCAAGATTTGTGTTAGAATGGTATTATTGTTATATTAGAGTTAAGAGTCGAGATTTTATGTGAAGAAATATTGTTTATTTTATTTTATGATTATGATGGATTATTATAAGATAATTTTAATGTATTTTGTATTGTTTGTATGATTAAAATATAAAGTTGGGGTTTATTTGAAATGAGATGTGGGGGGCTTATTTGTAAATATTCCTTCATAAAAAATATATTTATATTATTAAATTTTCCTAAAAACCCCCTTCCCCACCTTTCCTCCTTCCCCCTTTCTTTCCTCCTTCTGATCCCAGCCAAACCCACCGAAACCAAATTTCGGCCTCCCCTCCCCCCACCCAAATCCACTCCTATTCTTCATGATTTTCAAATTAATTTGAGGGTTAAGCTAAGTGAAGGGTGCTCTAGCTCGTGGCAGTGTCGGTTTTTTGAGAAAGCTTCGAGAAGGTATACAAAACTCGTTATTTGTCTTTTGGATTGTATGCTTTTTATTTCTTTTAGCAATAATTGATGTGGGAGGCTTGTTAGTGTGTGTAGATCATGTTAGGAGTGAGATATGGAGGGTTTCTTGGTGAAAAGTTAAGTTGTAAATTTTTTATAACCCTTGAGTTAGGGTTTGTAGATTCGGAATGGGAAATTGGTTCAATTGATGGTAGGATAAATTATTGGAGGGTGAAAAATGTTACAAGATGATTAATAAAAAATTTTGGTAATTTTTACAGGCTTTAAACTCGATTAAATTGAGTAAAATGGAGTATAGGCGAAAAGTATACGCCGGGTGTTCGGTGGAATGCCCGAGAGAGATTTAGGTAAGAATTTGTTAGGTTCGGAAGTGTAATTGAGTCTTATTATTATAATTACCCCTAATTTGATTTATTAGGACAAAGGGGATTAAAGAAATTAGGAAATAGGAAATTTTCATATTAGGAAGCCTCCGATCAACATATGAGTTTTTGCATTAGGATCTGAATTTGAAATTTGTCGATGTAGCTCGGCTACTTATGTCATTTGTGACGTGTGGGTGAAGACGGATTTGAATTTGGAGGTTCGTAGGTCGAGTTTTGAGTTTTAAGCTAATCGGTCCTATAATTTTCTATTTAGGTGGAAAAAGTTGAACTTCGACTGGCTACCGGGCGGACGTGGGACATCGTTTGCTCGATTCGTCATGTGAGTATGTTGTATCTACATATATTTTATGTTGTGGTCAAATTTCGTGACATTTTTATATATATCGTAGAAATATTGATTTTGAAGAAAAATACGGATTTTTAAGGACCCGAAAATGAGTTTTTGTGATATTTGGTGAAATTAACTATTTTGAGTATATAAAATCTATATTATGGATTAGTGTGATATGTTAAAGTATAAAAATTAATATATTAAATGGTTTATGCATTTTTCTATCCCGTGCATATTTCGTGCATGTTTTTGGGCATATAAGCCATTATAGGTGATTTTGTATCTGTAGAGCCTTGTGTATGGGCTAGCATGCTATAAATGAATGTTATGAGGTGTAATTAGACGAAATAAGTGATTGTGGTCATGTTTTGAAAACCCGTGTATGCGTGATGCATGTTTTGTGCATGTTTTGGGGCATATAGGCCCTTATAGGTAATTTTACTTACATGGAGCATTGTGTGTGAGCTAGCATGCTACGATGGGATGTTATGAGATTTAATTAAATGAAATAAGTGATTGTGACCCTTTTCTTGGAAACCGGCATAGGTGTGGTGTATGTTAGTGATAAATATATAGATGATAATGAGTTGTGATGTGATAATTGATGAAATTAGTAAGTGGGTATATATTCACATTATAGTTATGTTCGAAACGAATTTATGGACAATAATATGATATTATTATGTGATGAATTATATATTTTGATACGCTTACGATACGGAATGACATGATATAATTATTTTATTAATGATATAACCGGGCATATGCATATATGTAATATAATGGGGTAATAAATAGCATGATATTCATAATGTGTGTTGTTGTTGTGGCAAAATAAATAACATGGTGCATTCATGATATGCAATAATATGACATGATGGTTTTATATGTTAAGTGACATGGTGTATGCATATATGTGATATAATGAGATGATAATTAATATGGTGGACACTGAATACGCGTTAAAATGTAAGGTAAAAGATAAGATGATATGTGTATATGATGCGTAAGACCTGTGTGGAAACGATATGTGTGCTTGATGCGTAACACCTGTGTGGCAGCGATATGTGTGTATAATGCGTAAGACCTGTGTGGCAGCGATATGTGTGTTTGATGCGTAAGACCTGTGTAACAGCGATATGTGTGTTTGATGCATAAGACTTGTGTAGCAGCGAAATGTGTTAATAATTCTCGTGGTTAAAGTCAAAGACATGACTAGTATTTGAAATGAAAGATGAGATGTATGTGGTGATAATATGAGATGAAAAGATGAAATGATTAATGTTAATAACAGATGGATTTTGTTGACCGGTACCTACAGCAATCTTGGGGGGTTTGGGCTAGACCTTATAATACCCAAGGGTAAGTGTTTTTATCGCCCAAGCTATCGGCTTGAGGCCCGGTTATACCCTCAATGACAGCTGTTGCGAGGAAGTACCCAGTTTACCTGGGGTCAGTGTTTTTCCCTTATGGCTTCGGCTGGGAGGAAGTACCCAAGTTTTACTTGGGGTTAGTGTTTCCCTCGCTAGTACGGCTAGGAGGAATACGTAGCCTTGGATGTGTAAGATTCTGTGTGAGCATCGATTCGCGTGTTTTACTGGGCTGTCAGCTTTCAGTATGTTGGGATACTGTGACTCACTGGTCGACAAATGAATAAAATGAATAAGTGTAAATTAGAATGAGAAAGTAACGAAAGTGAAATGTGAATGTGAAAGAAAGTGATTATGAATGAAATCAAGTATGAAGGAATACGAGTATAACCTTGTATATGAAAAGAAATGGTAAATACAGTATGTGGTTAATTTAGAATGAAGAATGAGGTGATTGTGTTATAATTTGAAATGAAAAATAAAGGAAGTGTTTACGTGGTTGTTTTATACAAATGAAAAAGTAAAAGAGGCATGTTTAATATGAATAGTATGAAGTAATTGTATTGTGAGAATGGTTATTCAAGTAAGATTCGGTATGATATGAGTTGATGCACCTTGAAATTGTGTTGAGGAACTACCCGCCCGCTATTTCCATAGAAATGGTGGGAACTACCTGCCTTGGCACATTTCGCAGGGTGAGCTGGTGAATAGTTAATCTAATATTGGTATTGTGTAATGAAAATGATGAATAAAGTAAAGTGTAAGATGAAAAGAAATTAAAGTAAATTAATAACCGAGCTATCGGCTTTGGGGTGTGATATATTATTGCCCAAACTATGTTTGAGATGTGGAGTATAAATTGATGAGAATGAAAGTGAAGTTAATGGTAACTAGAGGTATAAGTGAAAATGATAGTAAGATATATTACTTATAAGAATGAGAAATAACTAAAGTCGTCTGACGGGATGAGAATGAGTTATAAAACATGTTTTGATGCAATAAGGATGAACATTCAAGTAAGTGATATGATGATGTTATGTTTTATGTTATAAGACATGAATGAATGTGATATTATGGGAGTGAATGCATATGATTTTGATGCGATGGAATCAGATGAATGTGACGTTATGCAATAAAATAAATACATGTAATGAGATATTATGAAGATGTATGTGATATTATTGCTTGTATGCATGCGATGTACGTAATCTGAGAATGAGGAAGAAAATGTATATGAATGAAAATAAGTGTGAAAGAATATGGGTCGGGAGTTTGTAAATGACATCGATTGGTAAATGAGATACGTGATTGAAAAAGTATGAAGAAAATGAGAAAGTGGCATTGTGTGATTATATACGAAGTAGAAGATTTATCTATGTGCAGTAATACAGTGTTATGTCGTTGATTATAAAGGTAAGAAATTATCTACTTGAGTTAATATGACGTGGTACCTATGAGATTTGTAATGAAGAATTGTGTGGGTAGATTAATGTGAATAACTTGAACCAATTGTAGTATGAAATAGGGGGAGTAAGGAAAGCTGTATGTTTAATACACTTGAGCATGAGCGCAAGATGATGTTATTTGGGAAAGTGCAGTGTTTGTGAAAGTAGAGTTGTGTGTGAATGTTTGTATAAGCATAAAGTGATGTGTGTCAAGTGATGAATTTGGGTATGAGTTCAAAACTAAAGATAAGTAAGTTGTGAGCAGAAATATATATAAATAGGTGATGATACAGGTGATGAAAAGTCACACTTACGGTGTTTATATGTTCAGATTTCAGGTGAAATTTTAAAATCTTGGTGTTCGTAAGTTTATTCTATTTTCCTTATAATGTTTAATTTATTTGCTTAACCATTAAATTATACTCACACCAGAAATGGCTAACCCCTGTTGTTTTCTGGGGGTTAGGGGTGTCCCTTCCTGAGGGTGGACAACCCTAACTCTCCGCAGGTTTGATAGCAGCAAGGTGAGCTAGATGTGGTAGTCTGGTAGTTTTACTTTGCTCATTGTGAATGAGACATTTAAGTATATATATATTATTTATAGAAATGGGAGTAGAATGATGTATTATATGGTATTATGAAAGATTGTAGGTATGACTGTAAGTGGGAATGTACCTATAGTGCTGTGAAGAAGTACTAAAGCCCGTACCCATCTTGTTGTGGAGTTCCGGGTTCTGTGTTTGGTTTTTGAAAAGTTTTACTACAGTTTTTCTATTACTTATATAAGTTTTCAAAGGAAATTTATGGTTTTTAAATTATAATTGATATTCTGTTGTGAGTTTGGCCCCCAGTGCATGATATTTATCTTACCTGTGTGATTCTGCTCATTTTGGCCTGGGGAGCCCATGATTATATTGCATGTGTTGTGAGTTGCGGAATTTAGAGCAGAATTCCGTAAGCTTTTTGTGTTTCGGGACAGAAATTTCAGAGGAAACTCTGCAAAAATTTTATTTGAAATATACCTATCTTAGTTTATGTTTACGGTGATATAAAAATTGAAAGATTTGATTTTCGTAGTTTAAAAAAAAAAATGGGATGTTACAACAGTTAAGCTATACTTTTCTACACGAAGAAACAATTTCATTGTGGGTATTATTTCACCAAAATCTTTTCAAATACTATTTTTTAGAATTGATAGAGGTTTCCAACATATTTTGGATATAAAAGAGTTTAAAATGTACAATAAAGGAAATCAAAGGATCCAAAGGAGAATGATGGTTGAATGTGGGTCAAACAAATTTCGCTCAAAAGGAGAAAGCAAATTTGTTCCTATGATACCAACTAGCTTTTATGGTGCCACCCAACACAGCTCCACATGGGAAATAGGTAATCTTTACAAATTTACATGTAACCAGTTGGGAATAGTTAGAGGTTGTGATACGGGCGTCACCAAGATCAAACACTTCTACTAACAGCTCAGGCTTTCAGCAAAGAAACAGAGACTATTGAATTAAAGTCAACTGAATTACAATTTCTAGGGTTTGGGGAAATGGAGAATTGGGAAAGAACAAGGTAGAAGATGAGAGAGAGGTTCAACATTGAAGGAGACACAAAATATCTAGCTGCTTTCTTATTACAAATCCCCACTATTTATAGTTTGTCACAATTTCACCCTCTTGTGCAAAGTCTGTTATTTCCTACCACTTCTTCTTTTCAAAAGCACATGCACGTTACACTAACACAAAATCCTTCAGATGTTTTTTTTAAAAGAAAAGATGGAATATGGCCACCATATTTCATTAATAAGCAATTAACCAAACAAATCAAGCGTACTGGGCCAAATTACAAACTACAAACAGAAAAATAGAATATGAAACGACATGATCAGTACATATAATTAGAGCCCACTCCAACACCCTTAGAGGGTGGGCTGACTAAAAAACAAAAAAAAAAGCAAGCATCAGTCGGCTAGAAGGAACCGTCCACAGCTTGACCCCGTCTTGGGCCCAGTCACAAAGCAAGACCAACTAACTGTATGCACGTCAAATAAGCTTCGTGCACTGCCTCCCCGGCACGCGCACACCCACCTGAATCGAATCACGTGGGATTTAGAAGTTCGCCGCTCCCATCCTTCTCCCCAACTCCCATAAACTCTCCAAATCACTCACATTCCACCCAGTCAAAGTCACAACTAAAAAGAGAGTCGTGGAAATGATACATTCACCTCTCTCACGCTTTTGCCCTCTCAAGTGATTTCTCACCAAACAAAACTCTCACTCACCCTAACCACGGGCACAGTCAAAGAGAGAGCTGTGACGATGATATCTTCCCCTCTTTTACGCTTTTGCTCTCTCAAGTGATTTCTCACATACACCTACATAGAGTAGTGAGAAGCAACATCTTCAGTATCTCACTCTCTCACTCTCTCTCTCACGCAAAAAAATCCGTAACAAATCACAACTAACTGAAGCATCACCTTCCCCTCTCACTCCTGCAGGCGGTGGACGTTGTAGATTTCAGGTTTACTGATGAGGGCGTAGTGGCAGTACTGTCGCCGAGCCTGTGGCCGTTGGTTAAAGGAGGTCGAATTCAGGGTGTGACTTTGTAACCCCTGTTTCCGTAAATTTATATTTTCAAGTATTTTCCTGTATTTTAAATTAAACTATTCTCTTTTAATTTAATATGATATTCAAACTATTTTGTGAAGCCCAATATTTGATTATTCAACTATTTTAATATTTGAAATGTTTTGGAGCCCACTTTTTATTATAAGCCCAGTAATTTAAATTTAACACAATGGTCTAATTATTTATTTTGAGCCCAATTCTATATTTAAATAATTAAATTTGTTTTGAGGCCATAGACCAAGCCCATCCCCTATTGGGTCTTGAACTACTAGCCCAAACCCAAAAACTCCCCATTGTTGACCAAATCAACAATTTCCCCTAATCTCTCCTACCTCCTCTAATCCCCAAATTAAATCCCTCCCCATTAACATAGCAGTTATAACAATCCTAATCACCTTCAATTCTCCTCCACACAATCAACTATTTGAATTCCGTAACCTCCTCTCCCTAAAATCACTCCACTCCTCATTTTAATATTATTTCTATACATTTACTATAATATAATATCTTTCTCTCTCTCTCTCCCCGTACTCTCTCTTTCCTTCTCTGATTAAAACCCAAAAAAAAAAAAAAAACAGAACCCAAAATCATTTCTCCTTCTTCATCTTCCCTGTACACCACCCGAAGAACCCATTTCGCATCGCCTTCGCCTCCTCCATCCATCGCGACCTTCACCGTTACCGCCCTTCGTCATCCCTACAGAACCACCACCGCCATCGTCACCAACTCCCCAACTCCACCATTACTCAAACCATCGAACCCACCTCCGCCATTACCCAAACTCCGAACCCGCCGTCTTCGTCAACCTCACACCCCATCCCCTTCCTCGTCGTCATCACCTCTGTCTCTCGCCCAACCTCTCGCTCGACCGAACCCAACTTCCCATTGCCGCTTCACCATCCCTTCGTCGAACCCATTTCCGAAAGCTCACCGCCGCCATTTCTCCACTCCGTGCACCCCCACAACCTCTGGCGAAACCCCCACATCGCCTCGACATCATCAACATCCAGAACCCCCGCCATCCTTCTCCTCTATTTTTGCCAAAAACAGAGCCTGCTCTAGCTCGAGCCGCTGCGCTGTCGAAGCCATCACCAGCCACCAGTCGCCGACGCAACCGCCTCCCACTATGCCGCTGCAGTTGCGAAGTCGCCGCGGTGCTGCCGTCGCCGTCCTTTCTCTTGCTCTCGCTCTCTGTTTCGACGAAGAAGGAAGAAGAAGCAGCTGATTGGGCGGGATCCGATTTCGACCGTTGGATCGCATCGAGATCCGAGCCCATCTATCCGATCGGTCCGCTGTTTCCTGTTCGGCCAGATCCGCTGCGTAGGAGCGATTCCACTGGTTGCTTTTGCTGTCCCGTGTGTTGGCGCAGCAGATCCGCGATGTTGTTTGCTGTTCGGGCTGATCTGGTGTGGGGATTCCCTCTACTGTTGGATTTTTGCACGTGATTCACACGTGCTTTTGGGAGACTTCGCCCGGAAATTTTTTGATCACATTTTCTTCAACAATCGGATCTAATCGGTGTCAAAAAGGCAAGTATCTCTTGTACAATTTTATTTGTTCTAGTACAAGCCCTTGTAAAAATACCGCAACTATATTATTTTTTACTCCAATTCGCATTCATAAGTCGAATTGATACCCGTTTCCATACCTAATCCGTCGATCTGTATTCACATGTGATCGTAAATACTTTGTTATCCTACGCATGACACGAACACAAAAATAAATACAAACATATGTACTTTTAGGGGTTATACATATTGGTGGAATGACTATTTTGCCCTTAATAATAATTTAAGTGTTGTATATTATCCCTTAAATTTTGATTTAGTTTTATACATGTGATCACTCACTTTATAGTTGCAATATTATTTTATACGACCCTCAAATATTATGGACCCATCTATGTAAAATAAAGTATACCCAAATATGACATTAAAACTACATGTTTCCCATCTCATTACTTAGAACATATTGCATGCAAAATTTCTTGTTGTTCCCTGTCCATATCTTGACATCGTTCTCGTTGCATTATGATTGTGTTAACAAAAATTAATTTAAGTAACAAGCCGGGGTATAAGGGAAGGATTTAAGTAGTGGGCAATATAGAAGAGCGTACTCGGACGGGAGCTCGTGATTTCCCGATGCAAAGTGCAAATTACAAGTTGCAAGTTTGCGAATTATATGTTTATATGTTTCATGCTATATGTTTACACTATGTTTGACTTGATATGTTTCACGTTATATGTTTGCACGTATCTCGATACAATATTGAATGTACATGTTTTTCTGAGTACGTGACCTATAAAACCCACCACTAAATCTAAACGAAATTGTATTGACTGTAGCAACCATGTAGTAAAAGCATGGATGCATGAAGTGCTACCTAGATAGAATCGAACATTAGACATAAGATTAATACGTGCATTTGCATGATCCAACTATATGTTATATGTTCATGTTGACTCGATACTTGTTTACTTGATTACTTGTTTTATATGTCACCTGTTCCATATTGCTTTGTTTTTTTTTGAGGAAAAGGTGGGATAACGCCACCCTGTTTCATTAATAAGAAATTAATAAACAACCCCGAGGTCCCGGGGGAAAGTACAGTGCAGGAAATAAAACATAACCCCCAACAAAACCCTGGGGGGTGGGCTACATCATCAAAACTAAACTGACCAAAATACAACAACCAAAACAAGGCCTGATACCACAAAAAGGGACTAGAGTCCACCCATCAGTCTAGAGTTGGCCCGAACTCTATCTCCTCGTCATCAAAGTCCTCCACCTGAAAAACCCTTGCAATCCTTCCTCTTGCTCCTGAGGCAGCAGCTGTAGCCCAAAAGGAGATTAGATGCATAATATGAGTGAGATTACTAGAAATAGAATTACATGTAGTACGGAAATAAAAATTATTCCTATCTAGCCATAACACCCATGTGGTTGCCGCAATGGCAATAAACCATGCATCTTTCATATCGTGACGGACTGATGCGAATCTGGGACCAACCCATAGCTCCTCATAGTCTCTTGGGTAGTCACTTGTTCCAAGTGCTCTCAGCACCTCTATCAGAACGGCCTTGCTTCTAGTGCAGTGGATGAACAGATGATTCAGACTCTCCACGTGAACGTTGCAGAACCCGCAATTGGTCGCAATGTTAGGTTGCCTCTTGGCTAGGTTTTCTCTAGTAAGGATGGCATTGTTGAGCACAAGCCAGAGAAAGACCTTGATTTTCAACGGTGTTTTAGCCTTCCAAAGCACCGCTGCCCAACTTGGTCTGCACCCTCGGTAGTGAATCCGATGGTACAGTGATCTAACCGAGAACCCTCCCTTGTTCTCAGGTCCCCACCGCATGTGATCTGGGCCCTGGGTACAAATAATCCCAGATTGGGCAATGCACCTTTGTAATTCATGCAGTTGCCTTAGCAATGTTGGCGATAGATTTCCTTGGAACGACGGCCTCCACGTTCCTCTTTTCCAAGTATCCGCCACCGATATGTTTGGTCGATGCGTTCTAGCAAACAGCTCAGGGAACTCTTCCTTGAGAGCATGAAGACCGCACCATTTGTCCCACCAGAATCTTGTGTTTCGTCCATTGCCGATCACAGATGATATAGCTGAGTTGAAGGGTCCGCTTGCTTTCGCAACGCCTTTCCAGAAACGGGACACTTTGGCTCCTACTCGAAAGCCTAGACTTCTAGTCCCTTTCCCACGAAGGTAAGGTTGAATAAAGGCCTGCCATCCTTCCCCGCAGTGATGGAATACCTTCCACCACCATTTTCCCAGTAGAGCCAGATTCATATCTCTGAGGTCTATAATGCCTAGTCCTCCGTGCCTCTTTTTCATGCATGCGATATTCCATTTAATCAGGTGGTAGCCACCCTTAGTAGAATCTGCACCTTTCCAGAGAAATCTTTTCCTGACACGGTCGATCCTTTGGATCACCCACTTAGGGAGTTCAAAAAAGGACATGTAGTATGTGGGCAGATTGGAGAGCACAGAGTTGATGAGAACCACTCTGCCCCCAAGAGAGAGTGAAATGCCTTTCCATCCGGACAATCTGTCCTCCACCCTATCTATAATAGGCAACCAGTCCGCCTTATTTAACCTCCCTGGGCGTAGCGGAAGCCCTAGGTATTTGATTGGGAATTCTTCTATCGCGCAGTTAAGAATGATGGCATGTTCCCGAGCTTCCGCTTCTGATAGTGAAATAGGAACTAGCGCGCTCTTGTGGAAATTTATTCTCAGGCCTGACCAGGCTTCAAAGCAGTAAAGGATCCCTTTGAAGCAAATGGTTTCCGATCTAGACCCATTACCAAAAATCAGGGTGTCGTCAGCATATTGAAGGATCGTGCATCCCTGATTAGCATTGCTGCTGGCCACAGGTGAAATCCACCCTTTTCTTTGGCAGTTATTAAGCATTCCTCTAAGCACATCCGCTACAATAGTGAATAGTAGCGGAGACAGTGGATCCCCCTGTCGAAGACCCTTCTTGCACGAGAACGAGGGACCAGGTCTCCCATTCACTGAGATTGCCGTTTTGCTAGACAGCAAACAATGTTTAATCCAACTAATCCATTTGTCCCCAAAACCTCTCCCCCTGAGAGCCTCAAACAAGCATTCCCAGTCCACGGAGTCATATGCTTTCTCAAAGTCCAGTTTGAGGAGGAAGTTCTTGGAGTTGCTCTTGTGGCAGTGGTGGATGACTTGTTCCGCGGTAGCCACACAATCCAGGATACATCTGCCCTTAATGAATCCCGTTTGTGTTCTACTGATCAGGCTATCCATGAGGCCTCCCAAGCGGATGGCTAGGACCTTAGTAATGATCTTAGCAGAACAGTTTATCAGACTGATTGGCCTAAAATCCCCTACGGTCTTAGAATCCTCCCGTTTGGGGATCAACACAACTTCTGCAAAGTTGAACATACCCAGCCTCAGGTTATTGTGAAAGAATTCCGTCATGACATCCATAAATTCTCCTTTAATTTCTTCCCAGAACACTTGGAAGAACACCATAGGAAAGCCATCTGGGCCAGGTGACTTGTCAGCTCCCATCTGGTCAATGGCCGTTTTGACTTCAACCTCCGTGAAAGGTTCTTCCAAGGAAGAAAGGTTATGACACGAGGTATTCTGATATTCCTGCCAGAAGTCAGCCCCCATTGGAATCCTGAAGTCATTCTTCTTCCCGAATAGGCCCTTATAGAAAGAATGGAAGGTAGTGGCAATCACCTTTTCATCCTGCGACGGTCCTGTAGCTGTCTGAATTGAGAGGATGAGATTGGATCTCCTCCTTGCACTTGCAACCCGATGGAAGTAGGCTGTATTCGCGTCCCCCTCTTTGAGCCACGAAATCCTGGACCTCTGTTGCCATTTGATCTCTTCTAATCTATACAGATTGGCAATGAGATTGCGATGCTCTAAGAGCCTGTTGCGCTCTTCCTGTGATAGCACTCTAGATTCTTCCACCCTCTCAAGCTCATCAATAATCTCCAGAAATGACTCTTTATCACGCCAGATGGTCGAGAATCTAGATCGGTTCCATCTCCCGAGCCTTTTTCTCAATCTTCGAATTTTGCCACACCACCGAGACGCCGCGTCCCTGCCAGCCATTGGGAGTGCCCAGTTCTCCATAACCATATGATGGAATCCCTGAATTTCCAACCATGCCTTCTCAAATCTGAATTTCCTAGGTTTGCGGGCTCCCCGATTCCCCACATCAAGGAGGATCGGAGTGTGATCAGAAGTTGGTTTTGGAATCGTTTTGGCCGTTGCGAGAGGAAATAGGGCTTCCCAATCCATAGAGACTAGAACCCTGTCCAACTTTGCCATAACCGGGTCCACTTGTAAATTAGACCACGTGAAGAGTCTGTCATTGATTGGAATATCAATCAGTTCAAGTTCCGTGATAACTCTATTGAATTCTGCTCGGTGCCTGTCGCTAGCTCCTCTACCCTTGTGCTCAAAGGCAAATCTAGTAATGTTGAAGTCCCCACCAACAATCCATGGGCCTGCCCAGCGTTGACGGACGTCTGCTAGTTCTTTCCAGAAGGCTTCTCTTTCAGTGGCCACATTCGGCCCGTAGACCACAGTCACCGTTTGCCGCCAATCATCAGATCGTCTCTTAAGTCGTGCGGATAAGGAAAACGTACCGCAGTGAACTTCTTCGCAGGAGAGGAGATCCGAATTAAACCCTATAGCAATCCCCCCTGAGGCACCTACAGATGGACGAAGCCGCCATTCCTTGATTCTATTACCCCCAACTCTTTTAAGTTTGAGCCCATGCTGGAGTTTGGTTTCCTGCAACCCAACTATATCTACCTTGGAATTGTTGATAACATCCCGCACCATACCTCTCTTACCCCTCTCCCCCAATCCCCTAACATTCCAAAAGAGTGTATTCATTGGGGGGAATTGACCTGGGAGCTCGTTGTGGAGGGTGTAGGGCCAGCTACATCCTCGAGAATGATAGTCGGCCCTGTTCCGACTCCAGAGGCAACATCGATAGATGCCCCAACCCTTTGTGTTTCCCAACCCCGAAGTTTATTGAGAAGTAAGGCAATACGCTCAGTGTCCCAAACTTCTAACCCACAAGTGATAGCAAGGGATAAAACATCGGAATCTGACATGTAATTTAAAATAGATGCTAAAAAACTTGTCGTACCTCCATTGTCGAGCTTAGCGGCCTTGGCTGCAGCGGCGACCTCAAGATAGTCATCCAAGGACTCCACATGAGCCCTCTTCGGAGAGCGACGAACCCTGAAACCCACCGCACTGCGAGGCTGTCCCGAGCTAAAACCCGGAGCAGAATCTTGAATAGAGGAGCGAACAAGTTCTGGCGAAATCTCCCTCTGAGTGTTGGCAATGACTTCCGAATCCTCAGATTCCTCCTCAGATAAAAAGCACTCTTCATCGAGATTCAGTCGTCCCTCTGGATCCTCATCACTGTCTGTAAGCATGGACTCGTTATAAATAGTAGGAGCTATCACCCCGGACCCCTCAATGGGCCCGTCACTAGCCGAGCCAATAAAAATACAAGAATCAGCAATAGCGGTCCCCTCTTTGGGACCGCTTCCAGTCATCGAGTCCTCCGATACGGACCCCTCCCTGGGCCCGTTTTGAGGAAAACCAATATTGTGTGGTTTAATAGGCAATTTGGGCCCCTCAAAGGGCCCAGTATTCCCTATAATTCGAGCCCACTTTAAATCTGTACCAGCCTTGTCCACCGGATAAGATTCCAAAGCTCCGCGGAGCAGCAGACCCCCCATATCGATACTCCCGCCTTCCACACCGCAACTCGGATCAATGGGCTTAACCTCTTCGACACGTGTCAGCACTTCATTTGTGGGTCCATAGGTGGGTGCACTACCCGCTGAGTGAACAAGAGACAAGGCGCCGTTTGGGCAGCCCAAAGAGTCACATGGCCTCTCACCATCGAACTCTGCTGATCCATTCCCCAAGGCGGCACGTGGCAGCTCCATATTGGGCATTGCTGCGGTGGAAAAGCTCAGAGATTGAGACGCATTAATTCGAGCTTCATTAGCTCTGTTCTTTCCGCAAACGGTAATATCTTCGTCAACCTCTCTATCTTCCACTTCTTCCCTCATACCATCCTCAGCTCTCCTCAAAAGCGAGATCTTCTTTTCCAACCCTTCCACACCATCTCTCTGCTCGCTCTGGGGAAGCCCACCAACTCTCGTCGTCGTTTTCCCCAAAATGGCTCCTGCCGCTATCCCAAGATCATCAACTCCCTCAGCCCCCCCCCCTTCCTGTGAAACCGAAGAAGCTTTATCAGAAGGGAACCAACGTTGGGTTACCCACTCTTTGGTAGAAAGCGGTCGCTCACTTGTCTTCTTTCCCGAAGTGGACAAATCCGCCACCAACTCTTCTCTGGGTGGTTGCATGCGACGCCCAAAATCAGCTTTGCCACTATTGGAGAGTACAGAGTGGTTGGTCGAAGACACCTTTTTGACCACTGAGTTGGGGGCCCCAAGTGGTCTCTGACCTATGGTCTGAACGGTGCTCTGCCTACCTCCATCCGCCCAGCTCGGAGATTCCTTCTCTGACGGTGGATCATTCTCCGGCGAGAGCATGCGATGTTTTGAGCCCAAGGCCATCTTGATCACCTCGCGGTGTGCCCTCTCAATCAGATGGGCTCCGTCTATGGTGGTGTCCTTCGTAGGCGACAACACCTGTTTGTAACTACGATTGTCCCTGATCGAAGACGCTGGAGTTGGGTTGGGCGTCGGCATGGGATCAATTTTCTGATCGAGAACAAATCTCACCAAATAAGCCTTCTCAAACGAATAAATTTTTGCAAATCTAGGCAAGAGCGCGATGTCGCTACACCTGATCAAAACCCTAGCCGAAATCAAATTTGATCGACGCTCCGTCTTCTCATCAAGCCGATCCACCGTCCCAAAGTCGGAGATGATCTCCTGAATGGCTTCTCTCTTCCAAAACTGGATAGGGATGTTGTGGATCCAAATCCAAAACAGCGATCCCTGTGGAAGTTCTGCTCCAAATGTTGGCGACCAGTGGCTGAACTCCACTTGGAAGTGTCCGAAATCTACTTTCCCTAGCCCCACCACTTCAGATACCTTCTCTGGCTTAGGGAAGGAGATCAAGAACTGTTGGTGGCACAGTTTCTTGACGACCCATTCCTGGTCGGCACGCATTGGCCATTTATGATTGAGGGCCTGGAGCAAATGATCCTCCGAAGGGCTACCCGACCGAATCCTAGCAATCGCGCACCACCGTTGTAACCATGCTTCTTCGTTCTTGATCACCTCCAAGCTGTTGGCTAGCTTAATTTTAGTGGGGCTCTCCGGTGACTTCCCTCTAAGGACATGCCGCTCCTCATCCACACTGGATTTGACAATGTTAGTGCAAGAGTAAGATAAGTGGCCCCATTTTAAGCACCTGATACACCGCACTTCCTTCGTGCACTCGGAGCGGAAGTGACCTAGGTCCCCGCAGTTGAAGCAAGGGACGGGTTTCCTCTTACCCTTTCTGTATCTTTTCTTTTCAGTTTCACTGTGGACCAATTTGGAATGGTGATCGTCGGATCGGTGTTTAAGTTGGACTGTAGTAGATGTGGACCAGTTACTCCTCTTGCCCCTTCTGTTCACCACCGACCACGACTCCGTTTCCTCCCCTCCTCGAGCTCGTTCCCCTTCCCCTAGCGGCGCTTCGTTCGGAACCCCACGATGGTCCCGATCGGAAGTGTCCTTGGGGTTGGCTGGAGCTTGCTCGCCGGAGCGGACGTCGAGGCGTCTCGTGCTAGGGTCGGCAGTCGGTTGGCGATTGAGTTGGACACCCTGCTGCATCCTCTCCGCAATGTCTCGGTTGTTATGGTAGAGGTAACCTGAGGATACTGTTGTATTAGATTTTTTCTTTTTTTGGTTTAAGGCCTCCCTTGGAGCGCGCGCATCCTCTTTGTCCCTAGTGTCTATGACACTCCTCCGATGGTGATGTCGGTCCAAGTTGGGTGTTCTCTGAAGCTCTCTGTAGCGAGTAGGAGGACCCCTCTCATGGGCCCGTCCCCTCGGAGAAGGCTCCCGATGCTGGCGATGATGAGCGTCGCCTTTCCCCAGGCCGTGGAGTGCACTCCGGTGTGCCCGCCTAGAGGAAAGGTCGAGCCTGAGCCTATGGGATTGCTCATCCCTATTGAGAAGCTCCGTCGATGCTGACGCATTGTGAGGGATAGCTAGAGGAACCTCAACTCCAAGCTGTGGGAGGTTGCTAGGTGTGCTTTGTTTGTGTCCCTGAAATGGTTTAGGAATAAAGGGTTTTTGTGGAGATACAGCGTTGAAAACGAGATGGGGTTGAGCAGAATGGTCGGAAGGTTGCTGTGGAGGTGGTAGTGGGTCAAGGTGGGGGTTGCGGTCCCGCTCAATGGGTCCACCACCCCTCATCTCCATTTCAGAAAGCATAGGAGAGGAGTCAAGTTGAGTAGTTGAGTAAGGTGGGTGGTAGCAGAGAGGAGATGGGGTGGATTGGTAGATGAGTAAGGGTTTACTGGATGCAAAAACAAGCAGAGGATGTGATCGGGGACGTTTCAGGGAAGGGAAGTTGGAGGAAGGTTTTCATGGCCATGGTTCCTTTCTCTCATCTTCATCATCTAGTAATGTTTCTTGTGGAGAAGAAAAGTTGTGGCTAGGTTCCAACACCATATTGCTTTGTTCATATCATGTTTACATGTTGTATTTTTGTTCCTATTTCATGACTATCGATTCCTTGCTCTTTCCTGTTTTTCTTTTGTTTTGTTTTGTACCTCTTTTTTCTTAGCTTGTACCCCCTTGCGGCCCGTAACTTGTATTAACGGGTCTCCTTGTTTCCCTTTTCTTTTCTTTTTGTTATAATATACTTGCAGGCCCAAACGGAGAATTACCAGAAGGTGTCACTGACCAAGTGTTCAAGTTTAATATTATCATGTTATATTTAGTTTGTGTTTTACTTCATTAAACTCTTAATGTAATCCGGGCTTGTTTGACCCGTAACTATTGTATTTTCCAGTTGTTGGTTATTTATGGACTATGTCATGAACTTTCATTACTACATTGTGATATTTATATGCCTGCATGGTTTGTTTTATTATCTTGTTGTTGAGTTACTTGTACAGCTCATGAATGGTGCGTTCGCACCATTCGCTGGGCCTTAGTCTCGCGCCCGTATTCCCTTGTTTTGGGAAGCGGGGCGTGACAGACTTACACACTAACAACCAAAAATCCCTAACACCTCCAATACTACATTACCACTCAGCTCACCTCATGGAGGGACCCCTGTCTGCGGGCCCAAGCCCCACAACTGTGCTGCAACCAGTGGGCGCATCTCATGGAGGGACCCCGTCTTCAGGCCCAAGCCTCACTACCGTATTGCACATCAACAATCTCCCGTCTCATCTCACAAATGCCAAACTCTAATCAACTCCTCCACCCACAACATTCTCGGACCTCAAAACTTGTCGTCCCCCATCTCAATCACTTCCCCTCACAATCATCACACTCACACACAATGAAATCCCCAACACACCGGGGTGATCAGTGGATGAATCAAAGGTGGTGCCATCGACAGAACCACCACCGCTACTGCAGCAGTGACAACCACTGCTTCTCTGATCCGTCTTCGCTGGAGTTGGACGGGATGGAGCGTCGGCGAGAGAGCTCCATCATCGATCGAAAGGACGGCTCGACGGGACGTTGCGGTGATGTTGGCCCCTCCAGCATCGCTCGAACGACGACTGGAGGAGCACACTGGGAGGAGCTCGACAAGAGGACTGGAGGGCCTCGACGGGATGGAATGGCGGCAAAGGAGTCTCCTTCGTCGAGCGAGCGGACGGCTCGATGGAACGTTGCGGTGACGACGATCCTCCAGCATGGCTCCGACCGGAGGAGCACGCCGAAAGGAGCTCGACATGAGGACTGGAGGTCCTCGACGAGACGGAGGGGTGCGTCTCTCGAACAGAGTCCTCGACGGGACTGGAGATCCTCGACGGGACGTTGCGGTGGGAGTAGCGGCGACGAGAGGGGAGGGGTGGATGGCGGGGAGGGGCGACCGGGGAGAGGGGCAAAATCCTAGCCGCCACCCCCTCCAAACTCAGATCTAGATCTAGGGTTTTCTTTTTTTGGTTATTTTGAGGGAGCTTCTCTCTAGAAAATCTAGAGAGAGAAACTCAATCTAGTTACATAAAGACTTGTCTACTGATACGCGGTTGTAAAAATCCTTCAGATGTTTGGGCTGCTTAACTATGTGTCTGTTAGGTTTCGAAGGCAATCACAGATTAAATACACAACGAAAAAATTACAAAAATATCGAAACCTAGTCATAGATCAATGCAAAAACTATAAATCGTGTTTAGGAGTTATACCTTAAGGATTGATCTGTTGTCTCCATATTATGTCGATCACAACACTGCAATATTGCGGTGCCTCTACGGTATCCACACGAACGGAACGAAAAAGACTCTCCCTCAGACCGTGGTGCTAGCTGCGGGAAGGGGATGTTCCTCCGTACGATCTCTCTATCTCTCTCACTTTCTGTGACAGCTAGGATTTTTTACATATCTCTTTTCCACAGGTATATATCATATATATAGGTGCAGAAAACCAACCCTAAGAGAGTAATAAGGGTGTTGGGCTCACAATCTGGCCTGGGTCAGATTCGTGTGTGTGTCTTTGAACTTTAGTCGGCTCATTTAATCCAATTATATGTCCAACCAATATCATGATTCAAAGTCTTACTTGATCCTTAATTAAATTCATCTTATGAATTTAAATCTCAATTTCGATCCATTCTAAGTGTTTGACCATGTAGGTTCCCATTACCTTGACAGTAATACTAAAATTATATTCAAGTATTACAAATAGTAAGTGGTATCTAGCAATACATCATTACTAATCAACTAACGGAAATGTTAGTGATTTGACAGAACCTATCCGTGACCAATATTACCATGTAGTCTAGTCCCTTTGACCAGAGATCTTAATTAACCACAATGCATAAAATGTGTCACTCTTGTATAGTTTAATCTTTGGTTTCTTGATGTTCGAGTAGACTTACTAAAACAAATGAGATCAGTGTCTCAATTTGACTTATTTGAGCACGGCCATACATTTTGCAGTCTCACTCAATCAAGGGGCCCATAGATATTACTCATGTTATGTAAAATGGACAAATCCTATCTAAGTCACTCACATCCCTCTGCATGATTTGTAGTATATCTAATGGTCGACTTTATAATTACCTTATTACAGGCAACATTTGACAGCATTGAAACATATAACTTCTCATGTAGAGAACCGTAGTGACTTCAAGTCAAAGAACTACGTACACCATGGTCACTGTGAGAACCGCTTATGATACTCATGTAACGTTCCATGCAATGTTCTCCTGGTGGGTCAGTCCAGTACATTATTACTCTAATATATACTCATGTGAAGACTTGATATCTCATTGTCACGCCCCGCTTCCAAAAGGAATACGGAATATGAGTATGTGACAAAGCCTAGTGAATTATTTTCATCATTCATAAGCTTTAGGATCGACTCAACATCATAACAGAAATAACAGAATATACTCAACCACACATGCATGAATACATTATTAATCAACAGAAATAATTTGAAACAAATATAAATTTTTCAAATAAATTCAAGATCTGGATCAAAAGTAAAACTTCGGGATAACAAGCCCGTTACAAGTTTTAAGTAGCAACAAGAATTAAACAAACTCAAGCACAAATAACTAAAGCAAGTTTTTCCAGGCGAAGCCTAAAATGTTTGCTCATCAACTCCTGCAGGAAATTGATCTCCAAAACCTGAATTTATCATATGGAAGAAAAATAGAGAAACAAAAGACAGACGCACGTTAGTGCAAGTTACGGGTCGCAAGTAGTACAAACAACGGGTATGGAATAGGTGCAAGAAAATATGAAACAAAATTTGGAATCAAGAGTATGCAACATGACATGACAGGGATGCAACAAGTAATGAAGTTCAAGAGACTAGCTAGCAAGTAAAATGAATCAAGTAACAGGATCAGGTAATAAGTACAAGTAACAGGATCAGGTAACAAGTACAAGTAACAGGAACAGGTAACAAGTGAGCATGTAGTTTGTATCAAGTAACAAGTAACAAGTATCAAGTAGCATGCGACACACGTGACAAGTGTGTAAAAGTAACATGTTATTCATAAGTCTATTGTTTAATTCTATCTAGGTAGTAGCACTTCATGCATCCCAATTATTTACCACATGGTTGCTACATACAGAAAAGTTACGCTTAGACCTAGTGATGGATTTTATAAGGCTGTGTACTCAGGCATCGTATAACCAGAACAGGCACGAATCACGTAATCGTGAGATCGTGGCATCAAGTGATCAAGAACAGGCATAAATCTTGTAATTATGAAATCATGGCATCATATAGTCATGTACTAGTAAAAGGCATGAATCATATAATCAACAATCATGGCATCATATAGTCATATACTAATAACATGCATGAATCATGTAATCACGAAATCATGGAATCATATAGTCATATATAGTAACAGGCATGAATCGTGTAATCACGAGATCATGGCATCATATAATGATAAACACGGGCCCCCTTCTGAGTATACTTACCTATATTGTGCACTACTATAATCTTTCCCTTAACCCCAGCTTATTATTCATTATTATTATCAAACAGGCATGAAAGTTTGCAAAACAGGGCAAGTACACATGACAGGAAAATAGGGAACAAGTTTAGGCTAGGTAGAAAGCATATTCGAGTATCGAATAAATTATAATTATCAAAACAACGAGAATTCCAATTCTGGACAGCAGAACATTGCTGCACCAAAACTGATATCACGCCCCGCTTCCCAAAAAGAAAATACGGAATATGTATACGTGACTAAGCCTAGCGAATAATTTTCATCATCCATAAGCTGTCAGGATCTTTACAACATTTCACAAGAATAATCACAGTAGGAGGCAAGAGAAGTCAACCACGCATACACATATGAATCAATATACCAACAAGAATTTACTTGAAACACAATTTAATAATCTCAAATAAACCAGATCTAAACAAGTCAATAATTCTGGGTCACATTGCCCCATACAAAAATAATCTACGTAACAGATACAATTATTCAAAATAAGCAAATAGGAAAATAATAATAATAGAAAAACTCCAGTATCTAGAATCTCATATCACCTACTCCATCGGGCTGCTGATCACCATAATCTGCAATTTAACAAATTGCAGGAAGAGGAAAAGAAAACAAACTCCCGTCAATGCAAGTTACGGGCTGCTTGTAGTACAGGCATAAGTACAGGAAAGGGTAAACAACATAGCATGTAATAGGCATGATAACAAAATAGAACAACTAGTATGCCAAGATGAACAAGTGCAAGTGGCATGTATCAAGTGTCATGAACAAGTATCATATAAACAAGTAACAAGTATCAAGTGTCAAGTATCAAGTATCAAGTAATCAAGTAGCAAGTGTCAAGTATCAAGTATCAAGTAATCAAAGTAGCAAGTAACAAGTGTCGAGTATCAAATATCATGTTGTTTCAAGTCTTTTATTATATCTATCTAGGTAGCACTTCATGCGTCCCAAACTTTTACCATATGGTTGCTATTTACATGCAAATTTTGTTTAGGCCTAGTGGTGGATTTCTATAGGGCCGTGTACTAAGGCGTCAAGTAACAAGTAACAAGCACAAATCACGTAATCGTGAACTCGTGGCATCAAGTACTATTAAGCATGAATTATGTAATAATGAAGCATGGCAACAAGTAGTAACAAGCATGAATCATGTAGTCATAAAACATGGCGACATATAGTAATAATACGCTTGAATCATGTAATCATGAAACATGGCGGCATATAGTAATAACAAGCATTAATCATGTAATCATGAAACATAGCAATAAGTAATGGGAAACACGGGCCCCCTTCTATGTACACATACCTATATTGTCCACTACTAAGGTCTTTTCCTTAACCCCGGCTTGGTTATTTGTTATTATTATTGAACAGGTATGTGCGTATACAAAACAGAGCAAGAATATCATGGCATGAACAAGTATGAAGTTCAAGTTGGAAGATAAACATGCACGGGTGAAAGATAACACATAAAAGAGTAGGGCAACGAAAATTCTAGTTCAGGACAGTAAGACAGTATTGCACTAAATCTGGGATTCCCGTTGCCACAAATATGCAAATCTGGATCCGTTAGAAAATTAGGAAAATAGACTCTCGGCCGAATCCAGCAAATATATGTAAGTTATATGGTATTTTACAAAAACATAAGTCAAAACAGATTTGAATCTAGAAAACATGTTCAGCCAGAAATCAGAAGTTTGTATTCATAATCAGGAAAACAGCATGAAAACTCACTAATTAAATCCGCGAAAAATCTAGGGCATTCCCTAGTATGTTTAGTAACAGAAAATAAAGTTTCATAATTTTCCAACATAGATAAAATAGTCAAGTAAAATCAGAAAGCATCAAGATACAGTAGTTTTGTAAATCTGGAATCATAAATACTGTTGTACTAAAACAGCAATATCTCACAAAATATAAATCGAAATCCAGATCTGTCATGTAGAACCCCATATTTTCAAATATTATTTTAATTATTTGAAAATGAATTTAAATGATTTTTGGAGATTTAATTAATATTTTCTAAGAAATCTATCATTTGTACACGTGCAAAACACGTGCAAATGACTTTTTAGAAGTTTAAAAAATTAAGATTTCTTTATGAAAAATCATTATTTATTATTTAGGATTTATGTAGTATTTTTCCCGATTTTTCTGAAATTAATTGATACTATTTGCAATTTTTGAGAAAAGAATGACTTATTTGCAAAATTGACATTTTCAAGGGTTGAAATGCAAAATTGGTATTCTGGACGTTTTGAGCAGTATTGGCTGAAGTTTAAAAGTATATTTTCTATTAGATCCTAATTTAAAGGAGTTTTATTGAATTTGCAAGAATAATGGATATATATGAAAGTTGTGTTCTTGAAAGGATTGTTTTGCAAAGTGTGGTAAAACCCTAATAATCATCCGGCATATATAAGGGATTTTTATTCCCAGCCGTCATTGAGAGAATATTCAGATTTTTGAGATTTTGTTTGAGGAGCAAGAAGAGACTTTTGGATCTAGCAAGGAGAAGAGCTTTTTGTGGATTTTCTTCAAATCAAGGTGAGTGATTTGTTTTTGTTTTGCTTTGATTTGTTTTGTTTGTTTTGATTGATGAATGACGTAAGATCTTTGTTACTCTCTGTTTGGATCGTTATGATATTGTTTGTTTGTCTCATTGTATGCATGATGTAGATCTTTTATTTTAATATGGACTATGAGAACACTTAATGATATTTGGACCATGTATGAGAAATTATTAAGATTTGTTGAGGAAATATTGATCTATGGAATCTTATTGTTGGAAAGCATGATTAAGAATTGATTAGTTTGTGATCAGGTGATAGACATCTAGATCTTATGATTTTTAATTCAGAATTTGGTTATGAGTTGAGGAAGAACTTTGTTGAGAAACCCTAATAGAAAATTTGTGATTTAGATCTTGAGAAGTTGAGATTTGAGGAATTGATTGATGAGTATTGTATCCGTACTGGATATTGTTTTGAGAGTTATCATTGGCTTGTGTATGAACTATTGATTGAAAAACAATGAACCATGATTCTTTAGAAATCTTCAGTTTAATTTTTTGTATTCAGACCTATTTTTGAAAACTGTAGGCCGATAGTCGACTGGCCTACCGTACAGTCGACTGGTACGACACTACTGATTATTTTCAGTCTTTTGTGAATTGTTCGGGACAGTCGACCTAGGCTATTGTCAGTCGACTGGTCTGCTGATTGTAAATTTGTTTAGTCCTTTCGGGACAGTCGACCTATGAACCTTTCAGTCGACTTATATACTTAGACTATATTCTTGAGAATTATTGGAATTGGTCTCGGGGCAGTCGACTGATGACTTTCCCTAGTCGACTGATATTGCCTTAGATTATTTTTGTGAAATTCTGGAGAGATGTCTTCTGGACAGTCGACGTACCTCAGCATAAGTCGACTGGCACTGAGGAATCTGTGTGTTTGATTTGAGACATTTTGTTCAGTAATTGATTTTGAGATCTTTGTTCAGTTTTTGATATTTGTTCAGTATTTGATTTTGAGATATTTGTTCAGTATTTGATTTGAGATGTTCAGTGGAGAACATGATTTTGAGATATTCGGTTGAATCACTTGTTTAGTGGATATTTGATTAGATATTTGATTTTGAGTCTCTAGAGGTACGTGACCCTAGTATACCGGTGTTGAGTTATTTGTTGAGGCCCCTTTGAGGCGAATTTTCAGTTAATCATATTTTAGTCCGGTGGGGTACACTACTCTAGGAGATTTGTTCAGTAACCAAAAAATAATAAGGACTTGCACTAGTAGTGTCATGACGAGGGGGACATGAGTTATGCACCTCAGTAAGGCTTTAGATGTAGGATTTGATCTCCTGAATTATCCAAGTGGTTAACTTGAGATGTGGGATTTATCTCCTGAATTATCCAGGTAGACAACCTGAGATGTGAGATATATCTCCTGAATTATCCAGGTAGTCATCTTGAGATGCGGGATTGACCTACGGAATTATCAGAGTCGAGGCGACACTCTTGGGATATTATTGTGATGACGAGTCTTTAGATGTGGGTTGATCTCCTGAATTATCCAGGGAAAATACCTGAGATGTGGGATCTACTTCCGGAATTATCAAGCATGGGCAAATTCTCATAGTTTATCTTCATCTCTTAGTAGTCATCGTTGTCAGCATATAGCATTTGTGTTTTATTGACTCATCTTTATGCATTCGGATTTCCTGTTTACACTTTTGATATTTGGTTTTGGTATCACATGTTGTTCTATTTGGCATTTTGGTTATTATCTGTTGGATATTTCAATTTAAGTTCATTTATGTTGTTGTTTGATTTTTATGCCACTCACACCATTTATGGCTGACCCCTTTAGTTTGGGGGTTAGGGTTCAACTCTAGCCTCACTTGTTGCAGGTTATTGCTTAGAGTTGGAGAATGGATGCTTGAGTTAGCTTTTTGGATAAATGGGTTATTAAGTGTTCAGTGTTGAGCTGTAAAGGCTTGTTGAGTCAATTTTGGTTTGTTAGTCTTCTGCTGTGACATGTAAAAGTTTTGTTGTAATAAATGTTGAAAAACTTAGTGGTGTTTGGTTGTGTTTATTGTTATATTGAAGTGGATCACTGGAAATGTGCCACGTATTTTCTAAGCTCTCATATTAGAAATTCGGGGCGCTACATGTCATGCACTTGATATCCCATAGCATTGAACTTACTATTCTAAGGACTTCATTATGTTCATTTAATTCACAATAAATAACACAATAAATGAAATGTCTAAATATGAAATAAATATCATGATACAATGTAAACTAGTAATGTCTATACACAATTGGCCTCTAGGGCAAACACCAACAGTGTCTGCCTCTCTAAACCACTCCAGCTCCTTGCACACCTGAGACTATTCCTTGCACACTTGAGCTTGTATCAATTCCCACCCTTTGTTAATGAACCTGTACTCCTTGTGAATGAACCTGTAGCACTAGGTTCAAGTCTGGAAATGAATTTTCTATAGACTAAGCATCCTCCCATGTTGACTCTTCTAGGGGTAACTGTTCCCATCTCACCAGATTTTCCTCTCTCAGTCCCTGGCCACATTTAATCCAACGATGCCCCACCACCTCCAATGGTTGATAGACTAGCTGATGCATATCTCTGCCTTCAGGTAATGGTGTAGTGTTCATGTGATCTCCCAAGTAATTTTTTAGCAATGATACATGAAACACTTGGGTGAATGCGACCATGGTCAGGCAGTTGTAGTTTATAAGCAACTTTCCCTACCTTCTTTAACACCAGAAAAGGCCCAAAATATCATTTGCTTAGCTTTTGAAATTCTCTCCTCACCACTGATCACTGCCTATATGACTGCAATTTAACATATACCCAACTCCAACTGAAAATCTTTATCAGATTTATTTGAGTCTGCCTAGTTTTTCATGCGAGCCTGAGTATGAATTAAGCTTTGCTTGAGCTTGACTAACACATCTTTCCTGTGCTGCAGCATAGATTCCACTTCAAAATTAGCTGCGTTACCGCTAATATAGTGTGGAATACATGGAGGAAGTCTACTATAGACAATTTCAAATGGAGTGTAGCCTGTCGAAGTGTGCCAATTTGAATTAAACCAAAATTTTGTTAGGGTTATATACTGAAAGCATCACTTTTGTATTAACTTTATTTCCTTATTTTTTTTGAATGAGAATCATATGGGCATATGTTTGCATATTGTGTTTATTATAATATCAATGCAAGTGTCTGATATTCTATAAGGTTGATAATATGGTGTGAGGTGTCACACAGAAGATCATATTATCAGTTCCCTATGGAATATATAAATAGTTCACAACCTAGACGGACTTGGACAATCCATTGGAAAGGTTGTAGTGTAATCTGGTATTAGTCTGTCTTGACTATAGGTTTACACTAGTACACTTTGTGTGTATTGAACAGGACCACTTGAGGTTGTTCTCTTTGTACTGACTACAAAAGAGAACAAACACCTCTGTTATTATGGATGCTTATGCTCTTAATCCAGATATAATAACAGACATGTATATGCAGTGTGCATTACTTTGACTCATAAAAGAGTGAGATTCATTATGGATCAACAACCTCTATGAATTGGGTAATAGCATTGTATGTATGATGGGCTGTTGATTGTAAAAGGAATCCATGTCCCGATACGTCGGGTTGATGATGTCCCCTTAAGGAGCTCATAAGGATTGTCATGTAAACCCTGCAGGTGGATTACATCCGACATGACAAATAAAGTTGAGTGGTACTACTTAAGGATAAAAGATGTTGATCAATGTAGTTGTCAGTAACTTAAATTGATCGACGGACATTCGATATCTTAACATGGGGAGTTGAACGAGCATATAATAAAAGGAGCCCATAAATATAATTTGGGATTAGGAAGGTAGTGCAACAATAGCTCCTTAGTGGACCGAGCTATTGTTAATGGGCCTGGGTTGTGTGTTCGGGCTGAACACGGGATACCCAGATCCGTTAGGAGACCTAACCCTAATTTCTCCTCATGGTCCCTGCCGTAGCCTTATATATATCCTCTATTTCTCTGGCCGTCATTGACAATCAGAAATATAAGATTTTTTTTCTCAAATCTCGTGATTCACGTAAGGAGAGAAAAAGAGGACAGCCAAGGGAGAAAGGTTGGGAGATCGTCGCCCACACGACGTCCAACCCGAGAAAGGAATACGTGCAGAAGATCTTGGGGTCGTTGTCGTCTTCTTCTCACCGCAGGTATAATTGTGAACCCTAGTTTCCGCTGTATAGGGTTAGATCACCATTAAGCAATCTGTTTATCTTTAACGATCGATACGCACACCAATCCGTAGTCCTGGGATTCATCTCAGTTCCATCAAATTTCGCCCAAGGTAAAAAAGGAAACACCACTTGCTTGGTTCCCTGAGTGACAAAAATCCTCAAATACTGCTCAAGACTCCTGTTAATCACCTCACTCTGACCATCGCTCTGAGGGTGATAAGAAGTGCTCATCTTCAATGTTGTCCCTTGAAATCGAAAAAATTCCTACCAAAAATTACTCACAAATACCTCATCCCTATCAAACACAATGGATCTAGGCAGACCATGAAACTTAACTATATTCTTTGCAAATGTTTCAGCTATTTTAATAGCAGTAAACTTTGGGGGCAAAGGAAGAAAATGCACATACTTGCTTAATCTATCAACAACCACCATTATTGCAATGTGACCCTGAGATTTAGGCAGTCCCGTTATAAAATCCATGGAAATATCCTCTCATATCCTATCTGGAATTAGCAATGGTTGTAGTAAGCCACCAGGTTTGTGTGTTTCATATTTGGCTTGCTGACATGCACCGGAGTGCTGCACAAACTCCTGTACATGCTTCTTCATATTCTGCCAATAAAATGAAGATTTTAGCCTTGCCAATGTCTTAGCTACACCATAATGTCGTGCAATAGGACTTGAATGCATCTCAGTCATTATTTCAGCATATAAAGACTCGAGTATCACAATTTTTCCCTTGTACCACAATAGTTAATTTTTTATTGTATACCCAGGCATCGACTGTTGGGGATTGCTAATTAAAGCACTACAATGAGGGTCTTTGTGCAATTCTTCTTTAATTTTATCTAGCAGCAAAAACTTTGGAGCAGATATTGTCAACAATAGCTGAGAACTTAACTGAGATTCACCTTGAGGCCTTCCTGACAATGCATCTACCGCAGGGTTCGTTTTACCTGCCTTATACAAAATTTTAAAGTCTTACCCCGCGAGCTTATGAACCCATTTTTGTTGCTCAAGGGTTTGGATAACTTGATTCACTAGATGATGCAAGCTTTGATGATTAGTGTATGTAACAAATTCCTTTCCCAAAATGTATCGTCTCCCCTTTTTAACAGCCTCCGTAATAGAGAACATTTTCCTCACATAGGTGGATGCAGCTTGCATTCGGGACACCATTTTCTTGCTGAAAAATGCTACTGGGTGATGATGTTGTTGAAGAACTGCACCTATGGCCACACCTGAGGCATCTTTCTCAATTGCAAATGGTTGAGAAAAATCGGGAAGACTAAGCACTTGAGGCTTTTGCATAGCCAACTTAAGACTGTCAAAGGCATTACTTGCTATACCACTCCATTTCAAAACAATCTTTCTTTAAAAGATCTGTTAAAGGCCCTGCTAATGAAGCGTGCCCCTTTATAAACCTTCGATAATAACCAGTTAAGCCAAGGAATGCCCTTAATTGTTTTAAATTTTTGGGATAAGGCCACAGACTAATCACTTCTAACCTCTTATGATCAGCCTTAATACCCTCTGATTCTACTATGTGACCCAGATACTCAATTGAATCCTTCCCAAGGTCACACTTAGATTGCTTCACTTAAAAAATAATTGCTCCAAAATCCTCAACACCAGTCTAAGATGCTCCAAATGCTCTTGCATATCTTGACTATAAATCAATAAGTCATCGAAAAACACTAGCACAAACCTTCTCAAATATGGTTTAAAAATAGTGTTCATTGTGGCTTGAAAGGAAGCAGGTGCATTTGTTAGCCCAAAGAACATAACTAAGAACTCATAATGCCCCTCATGTATTATAAAAGCTGTCTTACGAATATCTTGCCGCTACACCCGTATTTGATGATACCCTGCTTGAAGATCAAGCTTAGAAAATACTTGCGCACCTTTCAACTCATCAAACAGCTCATCAGCTACTGGAATGGGGTATTTATCCTTGATTGTAATAGCATTTAAAGCTCTATAATCCACGCAAAACCTCTATGTGCCATCTTTTTTTTCACTAGTAAAACAGGTGAGGAGAATGGACTGATACTTCTAATAACATCTTTGCTACCTGCTTCTCAATCTCTGCTTTTTGAAAATGTGGGTATCTGTAAGACCTGACATTAGTTAGTTTAGCACCAGGTTGTAGATGAAGAGGATGGTCAAAGGATATGAACAGGACTTGTTGGAGTTTGCTCGGGTAACTCAGGTTGTATCTGTTCTTCCTGCATCACCAGATGAAAATACTCAATGATATTATCTTTATGCACTTCCCTTCGTAAAGAATTTAATTGAATAGATGTGGGCATTGAAGCTTCTCCTTTGAGAGTTATTCTTTGCAACCCTTTAGTAAAGGTCATAGTCATATCTGCATAATCATTCCCCACTTTTCCCAATAGTTACGGCCATTGAATTCCTAGAACAACATCTGTACCATGCATTGGAAGGATGTAATAATCAATTGAGGAGTACTCCTGTAACTAAATCAATTGAGTACCACACATTTCCCTTCACACAACATGGATTCACCATTGCCCATAATGACTTTGAACTGCTGACAAGGACTTACAGGCAAATTCAAATATTTTACAACCCTCTCTTGGATGAAATTGTGTGTACTACCCGAGTCTATAAAGACTTGTACTGGCACATTATTGATATACCCTTGCATCCTCAATGTTCTCAAAGTCACTTCACCAGCCATCACTTGAAAAGAAATCTCAGATGGTTGATCAATGAAAGGTTATATTCCTCATTTGAAGTATTACTTCATCAGTTTCCTCCTCTTGGTTTTCTACTAACAACATGAAGAATTGTCGCTTACATTTATGCCCTGGAACATACTTTTCGGCACAATTAAAACATAAGTCCTCTTTACGCAACGCCCACTCATCAGGTGAAATTCGTCTAATGTAAGGTTTCTTCACCATTCCAGGTTGACTATTAGCTATAATGGGCTAGATGTAGCAACTGATGTAGGAGTAGGCAGTAACGGAGGCAGACTACTAGGATTTGGCACCCAAGGAGTAGGGATGCTCTCGGATAAGAATATATCCAATTCGATCTGTATCCGAATCCAAAATTTTTGCAGATACGATATGAAAAATTCGTACCCGGACGGATTCGGATATCCAAATCTGAAAAAAATCGAATACGGATACAGATACGGATATTACTAAAAAAAGCGGATTCGGATACGGATATCCGCTTAATTTAAATATATTTATTTAATAACTATATATAGTTATATACTGAAAAAAATACCCCACCCTAAATCTTCTAATACTATTTTGTATGTTTCCTAAAGGACAAACCCAACCCCCTTCTGCCAATTCTCCGAAGTCCGTCGAAGTTCAATCTCCTCGCCGTCGATAACTCCGACCAACCTCGTCTCCACCTTCTCCACCCATCATCATCGTCTTCACGTCTACATCACCTTGCTGCTGCGCCAAATCAGAAACCCTAATTTCCAAATCGAAAAACCCCAAACCCGGTCTCAACTTCTCCGTCTCCAACCTCCTCGCCGTCGATGTATCCGATCAATCTCCTCTCTAACCTTCTCCTCCACCCATCCCCATCGACTTGCAGCTGCCCCAAATCAGAAACCCTATTTTCCAAATCGAAAAAAACCCAAATCCGGTTACTGTTTCTCCGTTGCAATACTAAACCCAAATCGAAAAAAACCCAATCGAAGGAGAGGGGATTCTGACATTCTGTACCGAGTACTCATGCGCTTCAAAGTATGCAGTTTTGGGAGTTGCAATACTAAGTGAGTTATTGTTTGGATTTTGTTTGATTTATCTCAGTTTTGAATTTGTGTGATTTATCTCAGTTTAAATGATGTCGATGATCCATATTAGTGTGCGTTGTTTATGGGTTTTCATTGATTAATTTAGAGCCTCATCTTTTGATACTTTTCAGTAACATGCTAGAACAAAATGGTTGCACTATGTTTTTGGCAGTAAGAATAATTGCAAGTACAAGTGCACTAATGATGAGTAAATTATGTCTAAGTTGCAAGTTACAACAACTATGTAGAAATTAGTGATACAAAGTCATCATCCTCAATTATGAATAGCTTATCATTATCCCTAATTAATTCAATTGAGTCGATTTCTGCTCCTTCGTTGTTCGTTAGAACTTTGTTTGTTGCTTTCATGTCAAGCTTGTCTCCTCCTATAATGTTTAAATCTGAATTATCAAAAGATAAAAACAAAAAGAATAATGTAAACTTGATATATGAAGTTGTTGGACGTGGTATTGGAATTGTTGGTGATCTATCACGAAGTATGGTTGCATTGCCTGGATTCGAAATTATTTGAGGATCTTAGTGCACGAAGAAAGATGTACATACCTATAATGCGCTTGAGTTCGTCCATGGTGCAAATTTATTAGTTTCCCAAATTCGGAACAAGGATTTCTCAACAAAGGGTGGCCTTTGTACACACTAACTCTTAGAGTGAGTCCAACTTTTCTGTCCCACTTAAGTATATCGCCCTGCTCCTCAAAAAACCTTGCATATTTAAGTATTGGAGGGGATTTTAGTATAGCTATTGGAAAACCAATTTCTCTCATTTGCATCATTTCTTCAAGATCTGTTCAGTTCATTTTCCTTGTTTCCCAACCAGCTAGATTTGCTTTCTGTACGTTTGCTCCATTCATAATCAAGAACCTAACCATATCTTCATGGTATTCAGCCATGGAAGTTTGTAAAGCAGTTAATCCTTCGTTGTTCTCAGCATCTATTTTTATGCCATGTTCTAAAAGATCCTTCAGTTATAGGGGTCGTTTCGAAGCAAACAGTGGGGTTTCATGACTTCCACCCAACATATTTTTTTGCATTAAAAAATAAACACACGCAGACACACACACTCACTCTCCCGATCGTTGACTGGAACATCTCCAATTATAGGATTTGCAGTGAATGGGCCAACTGATACTGTTTATTTGTTTCTTTTAGTTGTGTGTTTGTTGTGTCTAATTTAGAATTCCATATAGTTATAACTGGAGTTCAATATTTTTGATTGATTTAAGATTTATTTCCATAAAATGTGAATTCCTAGAACTCAAGTTATCATGTGATGTCAAACAGGAGCTAAGGCTCCTACCACACCCAACCAAATTGCTAGTATTAGAACTCAACGGATGAAGCATCCCAAGAGTCAACTAAATAACAATGATTTATCAGCAATCACCTGATTCCCAATATTTTATTTCAATTTCATTGGATTGTTAATTAGAGTGATCAGTTAATTAAGGGGCACACCTCAGTATTCCTAGCTTCTTTAGAATGGATTTAGAAGAACTTTGAGTGAAAAAAGAGAGAACCCAAAAAAGTTTAAGGAAAGGAAAAGCAAAGAAAAGCAAAGTTAATCACAACTTCCCTTTTAGTTACAAATATTGAGTTTCCCATTATGCAATTGCTCACATGCAGACACAAAAATATATTTGATGAGGACATCTATTCTGCTTAATTTAGTATTTTATTTCAATACCATATTTGTTTTTGGCAATTATAGCCATATGTAATCTTCTTTTATATATTAAAATATTTTTGAGATTTTTTAAAATATTTTGAGTTTTGTATCAAGATTTGTTTTGAGCCTATTTATAGGCTTTGAGATTAATGAGAAGTTATGTCATTCATGATTAAAAATTTATTGTGTTGAGTTTTGCTCTTCATCTCTCCTTTGTGTGATACAATTGAGATCCAACTTATTAGGGTTTGTGATAAATCCTAATAAACTTTTAGGGTTTGTGATAAACTCTAAAACTACCCCCAATCCCTAAATCCAATACAAATTCCTAACCCTAATATCCCAAATTAAAATCAAACCCTAATCCTCAAATATAATTACCCTAATCCCTTATTCCTCTTCTCCTTCTTCCTCCAAATCTCGACTCCCAAACCAACCCCGACCTCGCCAACCACCTTCCCATTTGTCGCCACCTCCTCTCCTCTCCTCCTTGTTCCTCATCGCCGTCGCTTCCGACCACGACCACCACAACCACTCCATCGACCCACCTGTCACTCCTCCGTTAGTCCCGACGCCCCTCCTCCTGTCGCGCCGCCGCGACGCAACCAACGCCAACCACGCGACCACCTCGCGACGCATCCACGACAGCCCAGCGTCGCCGTTGTTTCGCCACCGCCTGCACACTCCCATCGCACACCCCGTGCCCCGCCTGGAGTGTCGCACCCCTGCCGGCGATCCCCTCCTGCTCGCGACCCCCAGACCCCCTCCGATGTGTGCCTCCAGCCTCCCACCATCCCAACAGTAGCTTCATCCTCGATTGTCGCAATTGTTCTTCGAACTCTCAGTATACTCTTTCCACTTCCCAAATATTTGTGTTATACTGCTTTATCATCTCTACTATATTATTTAATTTAATTGTCGACTACAAATATCGAGATTGAGTGTTGCACTTGCCTAATTAGAGTACGAATCAATATTGAACCTTTTACTTGCTAAGAACGTTTAGGGATTTAATTATTGATTGTTAAAACTGAATTATTAATTGGGCTTTATTAAACTTAATTCAATTCTTGAAAATCCATCAAACCGATTAATTGTTTAAAATTCTAACTTTGATCCGCATTACATGTTGGTAAAATTAATCCTTGTAAATTCTCTACTTAGGGTTAGTTTTACATCAATATTGTTCCCTTATGCTTGCTTATGATGTTGTAACATGGAACTTCTATTTATTGGATACTTCTTGGGTCTTTACTTCTTTTCAATAATTAGAATTGTTGTTTTTAGGTCATCTCAACATTTCTTTCTTTTCTTCTCCTTATACCGTTTTTTTGTTGTGCAAACACATATTTGGTAATCATCAAGTTTATAATGTCTGCTCATATGCTTTGCTAGGCCATGGTAAACAAGGCATCATCAAGTGATGCTTCACCTAGCCGTACTTTGTTCATTGAAATCTAAGTCTGACTTGCACTGAAGAACTAAAGCAAATTTTGATCTTTGCCTGTCCTTTATCAATGGGTAATTCATTGTGCTGTTTATTCTTTGCCTGATGCATTTCTAACTTTCTGGTTACGTTGCTAGCTTCCCTAGCTTCCTTGTGATAAAAATGCACGGGACTCGTGGAAAGCCAATTGCCTTTGCTAATTTTGCGGTACGTTCCTGTGCATCACAAATATTTTGCTTAATTTATAAATATGAACTTTGACATTCAGTTTAACTTTGAGTGAGTTAGGGGTTTAACTTTGACTGAGTTAGGGGAGTATCTCAATGTGGATAATGTCCCAATAATACTATTTAACCAGAAACTTAGACAGTTTGTTGTCAGTCTTTATGTAGTAATCATAAATATATGATTAATATGGCGTAAAGCTAAAGAGGGACAATGGCATAGAACGGGAACAAGGAAATATTTCAAATATATTTCCTTAACTTCTTTTGTTGTGTATTGATTTCTATTTTGTGACTAGATATGAAACTTCATACCCGCAATTCAATGATATACTAAGTACTAGTTAAAGAAAACAAATATAGCAAAAACTATATGTTTGATATCCGAATTTGTATTCGTTATTCGGGATACCGTATCCGATTCGCATCCGTATCCGAAATTTGCGGATACGAATATAAAAAAAATTTCCGAGTCATCCGTATCCGAATCTGAATCCGCCTTGGGAATGCTGATACGGATATTGGTATAGGCAATATCCGATCCGTATTCGATCTGAAAACATCCCTACCAAGGAGGCTTATATGGCACATTTCGTCCCGTAATCAATCGCTCTTCCAAAGACTTCTCTTCCTGTAGTTTAGCCAAACCAACAACGTCAGATAGGCATTGTGGTTTATGAGCTAGCACACTTCATTTAATCTCTGGTTTAAGGCCTTAGATGAAACAACTCATGATCAAATTATCACCTAATCCCTTTGTTTTATTGACCAAAGTTTCAAATTGCTCCAAATAATAGTCAAGCGATGATGACTGATTCAATTTAAAGAGCATGCCTGCATAATCAACATAGGCCGATGAACAAAACCTGATATCTAACTCCCTTACAAATGCCTCCCAATTCACAAACTCTCCATTACGAAATTTATACTGAAACCATGCTAAAGCTTTACCATCCGTATGAAATAAAGTGATGATTAATTTATGATCTTCGGGGGTTTTATGACAAGTGAAGAATTGATTAGCTTTTAAACAACCACCCGGTTGGATTAGTTCCCACAAACCGCGAAAAATCTAATCGAGAATTGCGTACATGAAACTCATTACTATGAGAAGAGGAATTGCGGTGGCTTACAGTGATCGGTTGCTCATGTTCAAGAACAGAACTGGCTCTATTGCTCAATCTTCCCATCAATAATTGTGATTTTATGAACCAAATCTGAGATCGATGTTGCCACATTCAGTAGTTGTTCGCCTTGACCCTTACATAGCTCCCGCAATCATACAACTACATCATCGATCGATGAACGCCATCGAGCCAACTTATCAATTGACCTTCGACCATAAGCCATGGCCAAAAACCAAGCCTGTGAAAGCACCAATTAATACGGATGTCTCCAAGATCAAGCACTTCTAATAACAGCTCAGGCTTTCAGCAAAGAAACAGACTATTGAATTCAAATCAACTGAATTACAATTTCTGGGGTTTGGGGATATGGAGAATCGGGGAAGAACAAGGTAGAAGATGAGAGAGGTTCAAGATTGAAGGAGACAACATATCTAGCTGTTTTCTTATTACAAATATCCACTATTTATAATTTATTACAATTTCACCCTCTTGTGCAGGGTCTGTTATTTCCCGCCACTTCTTTTCAAAAGCACGTGTACGTTACACTGACACAAAATCCTTCAGATGTTTAGGCTGCTTGACTGTGCATCAGCCTCTCTAACACACCTAAGCCAGTTCCTTGCACACTTGAGCCCATATCAGGTTGTATGAAAGAGATGCATAACTACACCAGAAATCAAACTTTTGAGCATATAACTTACATGCCATGCAAAATTTATAATAAATATTTGGCATCAGCATATTCATGGCAAACATAGAATTATCAAAGAATCGAAAGTATATTAAACGAACTGAAATGCTTCGGTACATTCAGATTGCCAATTACATACCTTTCAGTAGCACTTAAGATAAAATCAGTCTGCAATATGACCAGGACATGCACGTGGAAAGACTCTGATTCTCACTAGAAAAGGATAGCAGTGTTCTTTGTCATAGTTAGGCCAAGAGCTTTCATTGCCATTACGGAACTTCTGATGAAGATTCCATACTGCACTATCATAGTTCTCAACTAATTCGTAGTGCAACCCAGTATCTTTGACTACTTGCAGAAACTTGTCAAGCGAATCGCCTCTCTTGGGGCTCAGGAAGATGGCTTCAGAGGCCTCCGAATATTTCAAAAGGGATTTAATTGTACGAGCGAGGCTTTTGTGGAATTCCTTAAAGAATGTGCTACAATAGAGAAAATGCTGGTTAGATATTTATAAAGCAAGAAATTCATAAGCATCTATATGCCTTGCTTTACTATTTAACAGTATCAAAATAGTCTATCAGAGATTCAATCCAAGTGGAAGTAGATGTTTTGTGTTATTGGAATTTAACGGATACTGGACTATATGCCAGAGGTAGTTCTGTCAGCAGATTGTGCTAAACGTTACGATCTGGATGGAAAATATGGGGTATGGCACCATTTCCTATTGTTCAAATCATTATTGCTATATGGGAATTTAGAATAGAAACTTAAGCAACCTAATCTTGCAAGGAATTTCATCAACATAGGAGATATGTCCAAATATTCGTTATTCATAACCGGAATTTCATCAACATAGGTTTTAAATCTCGGATTTCGGACTCATCTCGGCAAGGGGTGTTTCATCTCGGATCGGAGATCTCAAGAAAATGTGATCACATCGGATATTCATTTCCTATACTCAATAAACATTTTTTTTGTTACTAAATAAGATATTATATGTCTGACATGTCATTTATCATATAAAATACTGTATAATTTAACTAACGACATGAATCAATTACGGCAAATCTTCGCATAATTTAACAATAATATAGAAGAGAATGTAATATAAGTATATATAACTAAATTGAATTTGCATTGATTAGAAAAAATGTATTAGTTAATAAACTTACTTGACTTTGCATATATACAAACAATAACGATACGAAATCCTCACATTATTTTAGCTTAAGGTCCTATATTGAAAGACATACATGAAAAAAGTAAAACAAATTTTTTTAATATATTCACAATAACATATCTATTTCGGCTGATATTTCGCCAATTTTAGCAATATTTCGGCCGATATTTCGGTAATTTCGGCTAACATCTACACATTTCGGTCCAAAACGATGTAGAGTATAAATATGTGATTTCGTATTGGTAAGCTAGTCAAAATAAAATTTCGGCCAAAATTTCAGCCGTATCGGAGGAAATTTGAAACAGTGGTTAAAAATAACAAAGTTACTCTAGTGCCACCCAGAAGTGGTAAGACACAATGCTTTCTTCCCACCTGACTAAGACAAATTTTTAAAAATATGATTCTAAAAAATATGATGGAAAAAAAAAGGAAAGATTGTGTTTTAATTGCCATTATTATCCGGTTTAAGAATTTAACAGCACTGGTGACTGGTCCATTACATATCCATATAATGCACAGGAAGACTAATTCAGTGTTTCCAATAAAATTCAAAATAATCTAAAATAACTTAGACAACGAAATATCGATACCTGGTACTAAAGATTATCAAATAATAAAAGTAATAAACTGTTCTCCGAAATATAACCAGACCTGAAACATATCAATTGGACCAATTCGGACTTTGGCTCCTATACTGAGTTACAAGTAAATGTGTGATAAATGTTGGTATGGTAAGGTAATGATGGTTTAGTTGTTAATTCATGAATTCATCTACAGTATCATTAAATGTTAGGCATTACCTTATTAATGGTCTAGAAGTTGATGTTTATATTTATCATTCGTAGATAGCTGCTAGTCACTTCTTTTCTTTTCTTTGTAAAATTTGGTTAAGAGTCAGTTTTTTTCCCTTTTCTCTCTTTTTGAAGCAAGGACATACTCAGACACCACACACACTCTCATCTGACAATACGAAATTAGTGCAAGACCTAGTGACACTCGCATATCCCTCTGTTACGTCTCTGTCATTTAATACTAATTGAGTTGCAAGTGTAATGCACATGTTTGTTTTTTTTTAACCATTTTCAATATATATAGAGTAATGTGAGCCTCATAGAGTATGAGGAAAATTTCCTCATACAAACTGATTATACTCAATTGGTGGGGTCTTTATGGAAGATCCACTCCGTCCATCATGTTTATCATGCCAATGGATGTATGTGTGGAGAAAATCAAGTGGTTTGAAGGTAATTCACCCATGCATCATGTGGTTGAAAAATGAATGATTTCAACAGTAATACAAATCGAACCACAAATTGGACCCACATGATGCATGGAAGAATGACCTCCAGACCACTTGATTTTTTCTAATATATGAGTAATGTGAGCCTCATATTTGTATGAGGAAATTTTCATCATACAAAGTGATTATATTTACTTGATGGGGCTCACAAGGAAGATCCACTCCGCCCATCATATTTATCATGCCAATGGATGTATGTGTAGAAAAAATCAAGTGGTTTGGAGGTCATTCTCTCATGCATCATGTGGGTCCAATTTGTGATTCGATTTGTATTACTGTTGAAATCATTCATTTTTCAACGACATGATGCATGGGTGAATTACCTCCAAACCACTTGATTTTCTCTACACATACATCCATTGGCATGATAAACATGATGGACGGAGTGGATCTTCCATAAGGGCCCCACCAATTCAGTATAATCAGTTTGTATGACAAAAATTTCCCCATACTCTATATGAGGTTCACTTTTCTCATATATGTATATATATATATATGGAGTGTGGTTGCATGAGGCATTTCAATGATCATCCCCATCTTTTAATAAAGAAAATGGGTGTTCTATGGGTCCTATGGCACACCGTTCAAAGTGTTCAACATGTTGTAAAATATAAGAGGTTGAAATATTATGCCCATGCATTGAGTGGTCAAAACTATACAATTGCTAAAAAACCATTGATTTTGCAACCTTATGAAATGAGCAAAACATGTTCAAATTCAATGATTTTACATCACTATATTTTATGGTGTGAAAATCACTATGTTTTCTGGTGTGAAGATCAACATGAACAGTATGGATCGGCAATTTTGGTTGTGGAGATTGGTCCTTAGCAGGCCATAGGAGGAAATGTCCTCCTATGCTGCAGGATATTCCTTATCCTCTTTTATATATATATATATATATATATATATATATATATATATATATATATGGTAAAAGGGATATGAGCAACTTGCTCATTTAGTAAATAAGCAATTGATGATGTGACATACATGTGATTGGGAAATCCTTAAAAGGGTCAGTGATACATTGGACAACTAACCCTTTTAAGGATTTTCCAATCACATGTATGTCACATCATCAATTGCTTATTTACTAAATGAGCAAGTTGCTCATACCCCTTTTTCCCATATATATATATATATATATATATATATATATATATATATAGGCTCAAATACCCATTATATGCACACAAACCCGTAGGTTGGCTTTAGACAACAAATTTGAGTTATAGTAGTAACAATTAGTGTTAATAAAGACGGACAATTATTTAAAATAATCAACAGCTTGAGAATAACGACGCTTAACATAATATTCATCCTTGAAAATAAAAATAAAATAAAAAATAGTACACATCTGGAGGGAGTGTTTACTCACTTAAAGATTGATGCTTACTGTGAAAACCAAAAAACTTCTGATGGTGATCTGTGACTTATTTTGATAGTTGAGATTTTCCACAATCAAATTTATTTTGTGTTTGATTAGTTATCGGATTAATTTTGCTTCTAGTTTTCACTAATTCTCGATTTTTCTAATCCTTGAAAAAAGGTGTTATTACTTAATCTTTACTACTATCATGTATCAAGCCAACCTCTAGGGTCTGAAGCATAGAGTTTGAGGCCATTTGAGAAATGAGGAACATTATTAAAGGCTTCATGCTTATATGAAAAATTGAATGCTTCATAACACATACTCTCGTAATTCATTCATTACTATTTAATTAATATTGCCAACACAGTTACCCGATGAAACATTGTAGAACAAGAGGATGTGTACATCGCACGTGATAATCATCTTGTTGTTTCAAACACAGAAGAGGCCACGTGTCACAACAAGAAATTGTTCCTATCTTATGTGGATATATACCCATCTAAGAAAGCTAACTGCATATAAAATTTTCTAGCTCTTAAATAGTTTAATGTTCATACACAGCTACAACCTAGGAAGCACGGGTACTTCGACGTACCCGTGTCGGGTGCGTAGCGGGTACCGATACTCCTTGTGTACTCCCGGGTGCATACGCAAGGAGTACCCACTATTTTAATACTTTTTAGCAACTTTTAGGCACAATTGTGTTTAGATATATACTCGAGGCCATAATGAAATTTCAAAAACTTGATGTTTACTTTAGAGTTCTGCTCAAACACAAATAAGTACACCCAAAACTGCAATACATGGATTATCATTTCTTTCTCCGAAAATGCAGATAATCATGGTTTATCTTCATAGTTCTATGAAATTGTTTTAGTGCTTCCATTTTAAAAACGATAGTTAATTTTATATCTATATAATAAAACACAAAGAAAGCCATCAAGTGGCACTCCTTCAATCCCCCCAAAATCAAAGGGTCAGATCTAATCTTACAAAACATATTCCCCCCCCCCCCCCCCCCCCACCAAAACTCGAATTCAAATCCCCCCACCCGAAAACAACTCCTTTATATATTTAATTTCTCTCTCTCACCTATTCAAAAAATTAAGAAAATAAATATTTTAAATATTTTAAAAAAATTAAAATTTAAAATTTTTAAAACAAAAAACTTAAAAACTTAAAAACTAAAAAAATTTAAAAATTAAAAACTTTAAAAATAATTCAAAAAAATCAAAAACTTATAAGAATTTATAAAAAAAATTAATTTTTTTAAATTAATAAAATTAAATTAAAATTTTAAAAATTTTAAAAATTTATAAAAAAATAAAAAAAAATTAAAAACTTTTAAATTTTAAAAATTTTAAAAAATTGAAATTTAAAAAAAAATTTAAAAAAATAATATTTTTAAAAATTTAAATTAAATAAATTTTTTTAAATTAAAATTTTTTAACATTTTTAAAATTTAAAATTTTAAAAAATTTAAAAACTTTAAAAATAAAATAAATTAATAAAATAAAATAAAAGGAAAAATTTTTAAATATTTTTAAAAAGTTTTTCAAAAATTAAAAAAAATTTAAAATTTTGAAATTTTGAAAAATAAAAAAAAATTAAAATTTAATAAATTTTAAATTTTTTAAAACTTGAAAAATTGAAAATCTCAAAGCAAATCCAATGTCGAACCCCAATCAAGAGGTCGTTGCCGATATCTGATCCGCTGCTGATTCGATATCGGTGACTCCCCTTCACCAAATCGAGCGCGAATATCAAGCGACTCTGTATCAGCGACTCCCCTCCACCGAATCGAGAGCCTCTATATGTTATGCGACGACTCTAATTTCATCTCATTAACCGAATTCTCATTCATATTTTTAATTTTGTGTGCAGGGGATTACTCTGTTTTTTGCCGACTCGAATTTTATGTGTGCATGGGATCTAAGTTCAGAGAGGTATGATTGTTTTATTTTTGGATTTAAAAAAAATTAATTTGGTAATTTATTTGATGAGTTTTTTATTGGTTTTGATTTAATGTGTACGCAAGTGAGATGAATTATTTGGTGACCTCAATCTGGGCTTCCAAACCATAGCAGGACAGGTAAGCTGACCAGCAACCTAAAATAACTTGGCAAATATGCAACATTAATTTCTTTACTATAAGAGAAAATACTATCGTGAAGTGTTCAATTCACTGGATAAACCATTGATAACATAACATATAAGAACTTTTAGTGTATGTTTGGATATATAGAATTGGGATGAATGGAGTTTACCAGTGAAGGGTGCAAACTCTCAACTCAAGAAAGACAGCTAAAGTAAATTTTTTATTTATCCATTTTGATTTTTTTTTATAAAGGTGCAATGGGGAGACAAAGTGAAGATAAAAAAAATGATTAGTTTGGTTTAGAGTTTTGAGAACTTCATGTATTTCATTTTGGTTGAAATAATAATAAGAGATATTTCAATCGCAAACTGAGTCTCAGACAAACAAATATTTGGATTATTGGTATTGTAAATACCTTCACACCTGCACTTGCGTTACCATTGTATTTAGATATGCTCATAGTGTTTATGGGATCAGAATAAGCTCTATAAAACCTATATGATAATGTCCCATAACTATTACAAGCATCTAAAAGTGATGCTGAAGTTAAAAAAAAACTTTATCCAGTGTTTCTAACAAACTATATGCATTCCAGGTAAATTCAAGCTAATGATCAAGAAGGCGATGATTGAGTTTAAAGGTAGACATACTGCTTCCTCAAATAATATGTTTGCTAGTTCAATTAATTTGCTGGACCTCCAAAACTATTTTATATAATCAAACCAGGTGCACCATTCCGAAGACGTGTCGTAGGCACGTGTCAATGGGCAAACCTAGTCGATATAATAAAATACAAATAAAGCTATCAAGTGGCTCTTCTTCAATCCTGCCAAAATCAAAGGTCAATATCTAACCTCACAAAAGTCCCCCCCCCCCAAAGTTTCCCCCCAAAACTCAAATTCAAATTTTCCCCAAAACAACTCCTTTATTTATTTAATTATCTCTCTCTCTCTCTCTCTCTCTCTCTCTCTCTATATATATATATATATATATATATATATGGGAAACTTTCCGTTACACACCAGCCCAGTGTGCAACCTCGTGCGCACTGTGTGTAGACCGTCCGATCCTTTGAGTCCATCTTGATCCAGATCCAAGGGAGAGGATGCGTTCCCGCTCAACTGTTAATGATGAGGGGGTATAATCGGAATTTCACCCCCCCAAATACATCTGGCTCATTCTCATCCTCTCTTCTCCTTTCCCTATCGTATCCCGCTCCTCTCCTTCATCCTCTTCCTCAGCGTAAAAAAAACCCTAGCCCTTCTAAAATCGGAACCCATCGAAAATTTGCAGCTCCTTCTAAACCCTATCTCCTTTCCCCCTCTCTCCCGCTCACCTCCTTCCTCCTTTTCGTCATCGTAAACAAAACCCTAGCCCCCAAAATCATCTCCTTCCTCCTCAAACTCCATCGGAACCCATCGACCTTATGTCATCTCCTCCTCGTGATGCGAGCAAGATCTGAAAGCTCTTTTCATTATTCTCATCTCTTTCTCCTACATTCGTCATCGTTAGTGAAGGTATTCCTTTTTTTTTTTACTTGATAATGTTGGGAAAAGAACACATTTTTCTGATTTTGGTTTGAAAAATAATTTGGTCTTGTCGAAATTAAATCCGAAATTCTGATTGGCCATGGTTATTGAAGGTATGTTTGTCAAGTATTTCATATGAATATGTAGTTCTATATTTTAGTAAATTCATGCAGGTAGTGTTGTATTGAGATTTGGCCTATGTTATTTGGCCTTTTCCATGAATATATAGTTGTATATTTTAGTTAGGTTTTAGTGTGTGTGTTGTTGGATGCAAGTGCAAGTATAACCTGTAGCATGCCTTTTTTTGTTAGATTATTTGTAATATTTGTTGGAAATAAGAAGTGACCTATTGTATAGTTCGGAATAAGTTAATAGCATATCTTTTTTTGTAAGTGTTTTGGCTTGAACGTTACCACATCTTGTAGGATGGCATCAAATTATTCTTCCAACCAAATCCACAATCATTACAGCTGTAGCTCTAGATCCTCCCGAGCTAGTTCCGGTAAGAGAATTGTAGGTCCTAAATGTTTTTGCCGAATACAGACGAGGGTGAAATATTCTTCTTCGGGAAAAAATCCGGGTAAAGCCTATTATAATTGTCCGAACTTTCCAAATGGTTGCGAATTTTTTTTTGGGTAGAGAATTATGGCCCGGAGGAGGATAAAGATGCTAAAATTAGGGATTTGCATGATGAGCTTTCAATTCAGTATTTGTTGAGGTCGATAGATGTTGATGGTGCGTACAATTGTGGTTACAGGAGAGGTGGCCAGGTTTATGGAGTTGTGAGATTGATTGGTGGGGTGTTGGTGTCTTTGTTGTTGTTTCTGGCTTTCTTCAAGCAGTATTGACTGCTTCGTTGTTGTCTGTAGTGTTCCGAAAATTGTATTTTGTAGTTGTTATATTTTGTGGAACTTGTATGTTGTGCTGGACTGGATGTAATCGTGTAAATTAAGAACATCTCTTCTTCCCTTTGTTGAGTCTGTGTGTTGTTGGTGATGTGTATTATGTAAATAAAGTGCCTAATGCAATATCTTTTCGTGTTACATGTTAGCTGTCATATATGATGTTCTATGTTCAGAACTGAAAACATTTTTTCACTCAAAACTGAAAGCGGGAAGAAATGAAATTGGGTGAAGGTAGATAGTATCAACAGAAACTTGAAGGGGGAAGGCTGGTGGTTCTGTGAGGATGGAATGCGGAGTGTAGAGAGTTGTTTCTCTATCCTTTATGGCTGCCAAACAATGTATAGGTAAATTACAAAACAGCAGAAAAAATTTCAACTTAAAGGACTCTCCTCTTTCTTTTGCTTTCTTTCATGTAAGGGGACAATGGGTGACTTTTGAAATGAAACAAGGTGAACCCTATATAAAAGAATGACTCTTGTTGATATTGGTATTGGTATTTCTATTTTTATTTTATTGTATTGGTATTGTTGAAATTGGTGTTGGTATTGGTGTGGTATTGTTATTGTTTTTATTTGACTATTCTTTGTTTTGGGAAGGAATATATTATTCATAAAGAGATCAAAAATATGCATGATGTCCGTAACCAAACCACCTACCATAAGGTTCTTATGATGTCGCATCTGTTGCTCCAAAGAAGTAGGTTTATCATACTCACATGCTCGTGTGAAAATCTAACTAGGCGACCTTTTCCGGTTGGGGTCAGTTAATGATGAGGACGATTGATCGTTTTAAATCATAGTCAGCTATTCACCACACTTTTTAAATTAGTCATCAGCCATTCATCTGATTGTGAGAACAACTTTCCTCTGAATTGGAGCGCATGATTGTATTTTATATCCGTCAACCAACTCATATTTCCAAATGTTTGAAGCCACCAAATGCATCCATCCATACTTGCATGCATATATACACACTGATCCATCCTACATACTTATTACTTATAAACGTACATACATTTTGTTTGATAAGACATGCATTCATAAATCCATTTATGAATGAAATTTCCCATCAAGAACGAAGACTTGTTGATGAACCAGAATTGTTTGAACGATCTAAAAAACAACACAGAGTTTAGCTTTGTTGATCGACTAGTCAAACAGGCATTACACATAACATCAATACTTCCCAACTGATGATACTGATTCACCAATTGAGACTTTATGGTATTCACTACATGTACTATGTACAGCATGCACATATTCAATTCAAGTTGTGGAAAGACCAGATATCCCCTCCTCATTCAATTATAGCCGCAAGTATCTACATCCACATTGTTGATACAAGTTTTATACCTTCCCTCTGTATATCCAAACAACCATGCATCAATTGTCACTATTCTTTGCAAAAACATTCAACTTCAAACTTTACTACATCATATCCACAATAAGATGAAAGATAAATACATTCTGCAAGAAAATAACACCCCAGTTGCAAAAACCTTTGAATATTCTTAAAAACCTTTGCAAATAACACCCCAGTTGCAAAAACCCACGGACGCAAATGGCAACAAACCAGAAACCGCAGGATAAACAGTCGAAACGATAAGGTAAAACATAGACCGTCTAAACCAATATGGTATTATTAAGCCACCCCTTCCCTTCAAATGAGATACGGAAAGAGGGCCATAAAGAAGTCGATACATAGCTGCAGGGAAGATACTGGCAAAGAAATGAACCAAGCAGAAAACTTCCCAGTATAAAAGCCAGCGAAGCCCACTTCCACCCAGTGTATCCACACACAACTTTCCAGCAACTCCACACCCAAATCCCAACATGAGGATGAAGGTCATTCTCTACTATCAGCTGCTTTGGTCTCGGATGATGCTCGTATACAGCCTGCAGCCAAAAATTAATTAGGTCTATCTGTACTCAGGTCTATCTGTTTCTAAGTCAAACAAGTGAAGGGATTAACTGCCATGTCAAACAAGTGAGCACTTTAAAAATCAGCCCAGACAGCATCAAAACTCAAAGCCAATGCATATGAATGAACCTGTTGTTGCTAATGTCCTCATATGAGTTCTTTTCATAGCTGACTGCAAAAAAAAAACATAGCGTTAGATGAATTTCCTACTGGTTTAATAGATAACATAAAGTAATTTGACATTACAGGATGATTGTGTTCATGAAATGAATTTAAGTAGGCTCAGAAATGACTTTAATTCACAGACTGCGATGGTGTAGTCACGTTTGGCTGCAGTTGAACTGCTACGCCAAAATAGCTATAACAATCACAATTCCGATCATGTTTTACCACAATTTCAATTAAATGCATCCCCATTTCCAAAGGGTCCACATTAACCAAAAGGAAACCATCAGACATAGTGCCGACACTGGCTCAGTACAACCAAGTCAAATTTGGGCACAAAATGAATCTGAAAATCAACAAGTGAGCATGTATCAGCCAACTGCAGCCAAGATTGATTACTTGGCTCAGTACAACAGAGTACTGCAACCAATTGATGAACTAAACTTCAAAAATGAAAAACTATAACCTCAAAGCCTCAAAGCCAAAATTCCTTTCATTTGTATTTGAAAGCCAAAATCAAGCATATACAATTTGTATATTCATTACAACTGAAAATACAACTGTAACTTAAAAAAAATCCAACTATACAGCCCCGTATAGGGAAACTTTCCGTTGCACACTAGCCCAGTGTGCACACCAGCCCAGTGTGCAAGAACATGCTATGATGTATAGTTGTAATGAATATACAAATTAACAGATGAGAGGGGGGATTCCGATTATACCCCCCACATTAACAGATGAGAGGGAGTGAATCCCTTCCGTTGTATGGGGATCAAGATGGATGTATATGATCGGACGGTCTACAACCAGTGCGCACTGGATTGCACACTGCGATGGTGTGTAACGGAAACTCTCTATATATATACTAGGTTTAGAAGACAAGAAATTCATCACTGCCTATCAATTCATCCCGTACCAAATAATAAAAGTAGGATATCAATAGTTACCAAAGCAAACTTGTGAATGAAATACTTTCCTCAGTTGACACTATCGTGAGAATCCTCGTTAGAATCCTCGGAACTATTCTCAGTAGATGAATTCACATCATCTTCGGCGAATGCACGCTTGCCACTGAAAAATGAAAAAACTACAGAAAAGTCATTATTTTTTCCGAACTATATAATAATTAATAAGAAAGTGCAACGTTAATTGACAATTTTCATAATTTTACAAATAGCATTAAATACCTTTCATTTTTCTTCGGGCAAGTTCGCGCATCATGGCCTTGCCCACGCAAACCACAACAATTGCACTTCCTAGGTTTGCCTATTGCTTTTTCCCGCATTGGTTTCAACCTTTTCCCACTAGGTCTTTCCTTCGTATTACATTGACGAGGTTCTTCCACCAAGACTTGAGATAAGACCAATTGCTTCTCATGTACCCGTGTTCCACTACCTTTAGCCCCAACACTACACCCTTCGGGGACTATCATATTGAAGCCTTCAAGTGACTTGATCATAGCTTCATGCATGAACACATACCCTTCATCGCAAGACAGTCTGATCTCAACTTGTTGCTTGGACAAGTTATTTAACTCACAATAACAATACGCAAAATTCTCGCTATTGTTGCCATCTTCTTTACCAAAATTTGTGGGGGTGTAGCTTCTTCTAATTACCTCACGGTTCCATCTTCTCATCATATATTGTTTGGGAAGTTCATTACAATTTGAATATTTAAGGAAGGCCAAGAGATGCCTACAAGGGAGTCCAACAAATTCGAACATAAAGCATGAACAACACCCATACTGAGTTTCTTTGGAATAAGTAATCATGGTCTCTTTTTCCGACCTACCAATGAATGTCACTGTGTAATAAGTGTTAGCAGTGTTCACGTCACCTTCCAGAGAATTCACATTATACAGTAGGCTTTCCTTGAGTTCTTTTTGAAACTTTAAAAACATTGCTAAAGTGTATACTTGGGTCATTTGTTCTTCCATATACCACCCGGTCTTCAATTTGGGTTTCCTATCTAGTGTACGGTGGTTCTCTTTTACTTCTTCTCTTTGCCTACAAATAACTCTTTCAGATATCAAAGCAAACTCATGAAGTGAATACTTCTTTTGGGTGTGCTTTTTTAAAAAGGAATTCATTCCCTCGCTTCTTTGGCTACTAGACATACCTGCCCAAAAATGAGACCTATGGTATACAGGGGCCCATTTTTCACGGATATGAAAAATATCACTCAACCATTTGTTATTTTCTGCCCCATATTCCACAACCAAAGCCTTCCATTGTTCTTCAAAAGAGACACAGTCATACGAATTCCAAATGTTTTCTTTAAAAGCTTCCATGAACTTAGAATTTTGAACCAATTGAGGCACCTCGGAAGAAATTTTATCTAAAATATGCCAGATGCAATATCTATGACGAATATGGGAGAAAACTTGTTGAATTGCAGCACCTATACCGCGGTCTTGGTCCGTTACAATGCCTTGGGGAGCTTTTTTCATGACTCCTAGCCATGTTTGGAATAACCACACAAAAGATGAAGCTGTCTCATTTGGGATGAAATCACAACCAAGAAAAAGAGACTGCCAATGATGGTTAATCCCAACAAATGGAACAAATAGCATACCATAACGGTTAGTACTATGTGTAGCATCAAAAGAAACTACATTACCAAATATCTCATAATTCAAACAAGCAATCCCATCAACCCAAAAACAATGAGACAGTCTACCGGACTCATCTTGCTCGACATAAAAGAAAGAAGGATCTTTTTCCTTTTGCCATTTAAAAAAGTCTACCAACATTTGACCGTCATGACCTTTTAATGACTCTCAAATCTCTTTCATAGTTTCTAGCATCTGTTGGAGTAAATCCAACCCTATCGTATCCCCCACTTGAACCTTTAAAAAAAAACATTTGTTTGCATGTGGGAATATTTGCACCCGCAAGTTGCTCCATTATGATTTTATCCGAACTTGACACAACACGATTACGCGGCAACAAATGCCTCCTACCAGGTGTGGTGAATGGATGATTGTGCACCTCATGGAAAGAATAAACAGACCATGAATTCATTTTCTTGTTTAATCTCACCCTAACCAATGCATTGCAAGATGTCCTGGATGTAGTACCTATTCTAATTTTATTATTCTTGCTTTTCGACACCCCCGCTTTATTACATAAAACAGTTTTTTCCACCACCTGACCCTCCTTCAATTTATTACCCCCTTTACGTATTTGAAAACCCGAACATTTCGCGTAGCTATCATAGTATTTTTCAACCAGCTCAAGGGTCTCAAATATCATACCTATCTTTGGGATTAGATGCTCCTCGACAGTGGGGGTAAATTCACCTTCTTCAACACACAAAAAATTGTCACCCAATTGTGAGCAACCTTCACCTAACTCCATACCTGAAACAAATTCGGAATTATAATCAAGATCAGAATTTCGGATTTAATTTCGACAAGACCAAATTATTTTTCAAACCAAAATCAGAAAAATGTGTTCTTTTCCCAACATTATCAAGTAAAAAAAAAAAGGAATACCTTCACTAACGATGACGAATGTAGGAGAAAGAGATGAGAATAATGAAATGAGCTTCCAGATCTTGCTCGCGTCACGAGGAGGAGATGAGATAGGGTCGATGGGTTCCGGTGGAGTTTGAGGAAGGAGATGATTTTGGGGGCTAGGGTTTTGTTTACGATGACGAAAAGGAGGAAGGAGGTGAGCGGGAGAGAGGGGGAAAGGAGATGGGGCTTAGAAGGAGCTGCAAATTTTCGATGGGTTCCGATTTTAGAAGGGCTAGGGTTTTTTTTACGCTGAGGAAAAGGATGAAGGAGAGGAGCGGGATACGATAGGGAAAGGAGAAGAGAGGATGAGAAGGAGCCAGATGTATTTGGGGGGGTGAAATTCCGATTATACCCCCCCATCATTAACAGTTGAGCGGGAGTGCATCCTCTCCCTTGGATCTGGATCAATGGACTCAAAGGATCGGACGGTCTACACGCAGTGCGCATGAGGTTGCACACTGGGCTGGTGTGCAACGGAAAGTTTCCCTATATATATATATATATATATATATATATATATATATATATACACACACACTGATGGAAACATGGACTTTTATACCCCAATTTATAATTATTTTTCAACATATACGAATGAAAACATCGACTTTTATTTACAACTAATTATTGTTATACTATTCAAACTTGAGCTATATAATTGTTGATTTACTGTTTACAAGGCTTTTCACATGTTGTATCGTTCTAAAGACGTGCCGTAGGCACGTGCCCACGGGCAAATCTAGTTTATAGATATAATATGAAGTATATTATATTTAACGTACCCACCAACGCACCCATATCCTAACTTTTTTAAAATCATGTATTCCCATATTTGTGTCTTGTCATACCTGCACCCCGTACCTGTGTCCATGCTTCATAGGTTACAACTAACTAGTGTATTTGAAGTACTAAGTGTAAGACACATGAACAAAGTCCCTCGTGAAATCAACATAACTCAATTATACAAAATGAAGATAATTATTATGCAAGGTCGCAAAAAAGAAAAAGGGTAGGGCACCTTCTAGAATTTTGTACTGTTCTATAATGGGATTAAACGGGATACAATGCCAATCCTATTTTTTATATGAAAATATTTTTTAAAAAATTAGAAAATAATAGAAAAGGTGAAGAATAATACATAAATTTAAGGGAAAATTATAGAAAAATACGATTAGTGATTTCCGAAGACAAAAATGAGAATTAGCGCACGTAATGTATACAACAGCAGCAACTAAAAACAAAGCAAATAGATGTTAAAAGTGTCAAGCTCTTAATTGTTTTACATTGTTTAAATTAATCCCTTCTCACCTTAACTTTAAACATGAAACAAATGAAAATTAGTGGGAGTTAAGGGGGCAGCTAATCAAATACGTTGGACATGAAAATAACTTGATTTCACGTCCTTAGACTATTTCTATCATGCACAACAAGATAAAGGATGGGATCTATCATGGAACTTTTCTATCACAGGATGCTCACAAAAGGTTCTGCTCACTTGAAGACTATATGTACATTAGTGTATGTGCGTGCACACTTGAAGACTATAAGTACATGTATGTGACTGTGCACTCGCACAGTGTGTGTGTGTTTTGAGTGTTTGTGTGAGTGACCCCCCATTATGGATGATCCGCTGTGTGTGTTTGTGTTTGTGTGTGACCACCAATTCTGGATGATCCATAAAGTTCAGGTTATTTTTCATGTCATAATATCTCTGTGCATGGAAAATTAAGTTGTTTGAATGCTTCTTAATCATGTTTCATCATAAACCTAATAGTACATCAATATTCATGAAATAATTTAGAGCCAACCCATGGGAAGATCAAGAAAAGGTAGAGCTTAGTACTGCCTCTATAAAATCATACAAAAATTCTGATAGTTGACATTGTACAGTCACTAAGCATCACATTTTTAACATTATAAACAATCAACAAAAGTCTAGAATCATCTGGAGAAATAAATGCTTTCAAGCATGTCCTGCTGATTCAAGATTTTGGTATCGTGTATAAAGCATTTGTCCTGACCATGATTCATAAGTCTCAGTTACCAAAATAAATTTCATATTTAAATAGTATTTTCAACTTAGAGCAGACAGCTCACTATTCTCAGCTGGTAATGATCACGGTTGTAAACCAGAGAGTATGTGATCATAAAAACGTTGCACGTAGTCTTCTACAATTCACTCTTTCCCTCTTTATTAAGCCCAATTCTTACTACTTGATTCTTAATATTGTGATGTAATCATGATCATTTCAAATTTAAATTTGGTTTGGCTATTTCCATACTTATTGAAAATAATGGATACTTCCACAACATATTAAAGGAGTTTCTTATCCTACTATTATAGTTAGGAATTTTAATACTTATATTTCTTGGTAGATGTTATCATTAGTTATGAGCATTTATGTAATTTCTACTTGCAGTTGATGCTTTTTCAAGTATTAGACTATTTCTCATTTGTGTTGGATGTTTACTCGTCAAAAATTCTGAAAATCTTAGATTTCTAAATTTTCCTAAGCAGTTAAAATTCCCGATTACGCCCGATTAATTCCCGATTAATTGCAAATCGGAGGCTAAGCGGTTATTTTTTTAGCGATTTATAATATTTCAATAATTAGCGATTTAATCGGGTATAATCGGCCGATTAGTAGTTAATCGGCCGATTTTAAGTGGCCGATTAACCGATTAAATACCCTCCTCTAATTTTCATACTCGTTTGCATTATTGGAGCTTAATCCGGCCCAAACCCAAATTCAAATTCAAAATCCAAACCCCTTCTGGTCCTTGCGCAAACCCAAGCCCAACATATTGCCGCTCTCTTCTTCTTCCTCATGCAAATCCAAACCCAAACTGATTCTCTTCTTCTTCCTCGAGCAAACCCAAACCAGACCACCGTCGCTCCCTCTGCGTTGTCGCATACTTGACCTTCACGCATCTGTTACACCTTCTTTTGCTGCTCGCGCTGCTCCTCCCCGATTGTTTTTGTTTGATAGTTACGACCAGCAAACCTGTTCTGACCCACATCCAGAATTCAAACTCAGCTCAAACCAAGTACTCTCTTCTTTTTCTCTATAACTATATGTTCCTATTTGATCATCTCATGAAAGTTTTATGTTGGGATTTAGGTTGCTACATAATGAGGATATATACATATATATATAATAATGATATTTCCGATTTAATCTCCGATTATTTTCCGATTAACCGATTAATCACTAATCGCTCCTAGACCGATTAGTTCCAAAAACCGATTTTAACTGCCTAGAAATTTTCTTAAAAATTTTCTGAATTCTGCTTTACTTCTGATTGTTTTTCCTCATTTCTACTTTACTTTTACTATTATTAAAAGTGCTACCATGTGCACAGTGGATATGCGCTTATACACGCACCGACATATACGCCATATGTGGTATGCACAGCCTAAATGAACATTGGAGCATATGATTGTGTAATGTAACACTAACTAAAGAATAGCGACTAAAAAAATTAAAGAATCAAAGTAGCAACTATACCATTAAAAGAAGAATACCATCAACTAGTAATATTAACAATATAAACAAAAATAAGTGAAGAAAATAGTGATATAACACTACGACATACAAATAGAGATCAAGCATACCAGTCGCTTGCAACAATAATGTCAAAGGTATTCAAGATCTCTGTAGCCTGATCCTGATCCCAATGTAATAACATTGAATTCACTTTTGAACTCCCAAACACTTCTGCATTTATGTGTATATTAAGCTGAATATCTGAATGCTAAGGAAGTGAGATGATACACTCAAAAATTTAATATATAGGAATTACTATCGACTGATCTACTGATAAATAAATCAAAGGTATTTTACTCATGCATGACAGCGTCAAATTTAAATACACAGAAAACAAGTATTGAACAAAAAATTTCATCCTTAAACAAATGAAATTTGTCAGATAAGATGCGGAGCTTGGATGCATAGACCTGTAACTGATCTTCCAATTAAGCAAAAGATAACCTTGACCTCATGGTTTGAGGCATCTCTGAAACCGACAATATGGGCAATAAAGTATGGATTTTTAACAATAAGGTTTTTATCGGTATAGCTTATTCTTTTGGATTCGTTACTTTTATGGGTTGCCATGTATTTTGGCTATACTAATAGAGCTATGATACTTGTTAGTGCAAGAAGAAAAGAAAAAAAAGCTATGATACTTTCCAGTTGATCTAAAAGGGTTTATCTAGACTTTTCTTTATTAAATGGAACTGTATGTCGAGTGTTCAATGATTCCGCACGTATCCTATAAGTCATGTAAATCAATTAACTTTTTGTCAGTGACTTCATTTACTTGCAAACAACAGTTATACAAAATTTATTGAATTAAACAAATAATATCAAATATTGAAGAGTTCATTGCATTGACTATTTTGTTATATAAAAATTACTAATGATACCTTTTTACTAAAAATTTTTCAACTTTTTTAAGAAAAGACTAAATTATTGATACAAAGAAAATTTACGGCAGGCAGGTAGATGCAGGTCAAATATATTTAGTGAAAGCATAACCTAAGAGACAGTTTGTTGTATTTTAGTACCAAGTTTTCTTAGAAAATTTCTTCGGGACGAAATATAAAGTTTCACTCATCAGTTAAGGGCTACTCTACAGAACATTCCTCAAAAATGTTTGCAAACATTCCTCAAGTTTTCTTAGAACATTCCTCAAAAATGTTTGAAACATTATAAACATGAATTAACTAGGCTACTCTACAGTATATATGCATGCAACTACAAAAAAAGAGAAAGGGAAAAAATAAAGAAAAGAAAAACAATTCCACCAATCTGAATTTCATCCACATAAATTGACCCTCCTTCTAAACAAGTACAGAATTAAACACTATCACGCAACAGAGTGGAAACAATTCCACCAATCTGAATTTCATCCACATAAATTGACCCTCCTTCTAAACAAGTACAGAATTAAACACTATCACGCAACAGAGTGATAGAATGCAAATAGCTGTAATTCACTGGCAAAATAAAGATTAGAAGAAAACAGGTTAGTAGCACCTGAACAAAAGGATACAATCAACAACTTGTGGATTTCCATCAGAAATCACAACTTCACTTGCCCCAGTGCTTGCTGCGATAGCCAACCCAGTTAATCCATAACCTGAACCAAGTTCCAGTATTCTTTTGGACCTGTATAGTTAAGCACACGTGACCAAAAAGAAAAAGAAACTAAATTGCTTAAACTTCTCAGCAGCTAAAATACATCTCTCACAAATACATCCCCAAATCATGATTTACAAGGTGCGCCAAAACCATTTTGGTCAAGCTGCTCATGATTTTCCATTTGAATATAAAGTTTAAGGGTTTGAGGATACAATTACAGTCCCAACTCCCAAAACATTTTGCGATTTGATGATTCATTATCTGATACCAAGGGTGTAAACCAGGGTCAGACATGTTCCCAAGTACAAGCTATGGTATATTCACTTGATTAAAGTATGTTTGTATAAAGCAAAGAGATTCCTGCTGAGATGATTAAGTAGTCTCGTGTTTTTCTGAAATGATTAAGTAAAGCAAAGTGTATAGAGCCTGCTTTTCTTCTTCAATGAGCAAGCTCTGGTGGATTTCCACGCCTTTCCAAGGAAGAATTCCCACTTCAAAGGGGTGGGACTCTCCTTCCTCACCCGGGTGGTGGGCTAGGAGGGAAGGAACATTCCATGCATGGAATGATGGAACAGTACGGCCGACAGCTACTTGGGTTAGGCGGCTCAGTGAGACAGGGAAGGCGAACAAAGTGGTAGTCAACTTCTATGTGCTTAGAGCGGGCATGGAACACAGGATTGGCCGCCAAGTGTGTAGTGCTAGCATTATAACAGTGCAGGATAAATTGGTAGCAAAATGGCACCGCTAGATCGCGTAGCAAGTAAGAAAGCCATAACAGTTCAGAGGTAGTAAGGGTGAGTGCCTTGTACTCTGCTTCGGCACTAGACCTGAAAAGAGTCGGTTACTTTTTTGAAACCCGAGTCAGAAGGTTTTTCCGAGAAATACGCAGAAGCCAGTAGTGGACCGGCAGTTCTAAATAATATTGAAAGCCAAGTAAATGAAGCTCTTAAGTTCCAAGTTTTGAACAATGTCTCCAACATCCGGGGTCAGATCCTCCAAATGTCGTCCATTCCAGAAGAGTGGAATCAGGCTCGCGCAAACTATCCTCTGACCTCCGATCATCTTTCTGTGCTAGACGCCCTCAACTCTCTCATGATAGACAATATAATTACTAGAGAGGGCGAAAAGGGGGCTGAACCTGGGAGGGACAGTGGAGGAAATCCGGTTGTTCAAGCATTGGCTGAATAGAATCCATTCATTCCTGGAATTACGGGACAATAACCCGTACGGTGCTAGCTCGAGCCGACCCTCTTCCAATAGCATCAACATTTCGGGTCAAATCTATTTGAAATAACAGAAGCATGATGAATCCTTTTGGGGGAGATACACCCAATACGCCCCCGAACTTACTCGTTATCGAGGAACCGGGTGACCAAAGTCATGATGATACTAAGGGAAGTTAGTTGGGATTGAATTATTGGATTTCCCAGAAACGCTGGTTCAATTCCAGCTCGTGATAAAAAGTTTATATTACACTTGTAGTAGCATTAATATCGAGAATTCGATTATTCTATACATACATAAGTAGTCGATCCTTACCAACTACCCGAGCTTAGCTGTCAAGCTATAGGCATGGGCGATAGGTCGGTTTCACCTCTTTTCTAACTGGAAGAAGCCTATCTGAACCAGGCGACGAGTACTTCTAGGAAAGAAATTGACTCACTTCAGGACGGACTTCCTCTTCTATTGCTCTCAAGTCCCTTACTTCCGAGAGAAAACCCATCAAAGAAGGAGAAGGACGAAGAACGTGAATGAATCACGGTCATAACAGCAGTTCGAGGTGCTAGCTATGAATGTAGTTAGGATTGATTCGAGGTGGTAGTATTATCGATTTCTTCTTCTACGGATTTCTCCAAGTTTCATGCTTTCCAACAACCAACTCTATCTTTTCATCGAACCTATTGATTCGTGATTCTTCACAGCACGAGCCATTACACCTTGCATGCTTGAATTTCACAAGAACCAGAAAAGAAAATAGGACAAATGTATTTTCAGCAAACTGCACTCGTTGCTACCAAGCAAATGGCATTCCTCGATTATGATACAATGCGAGCAAAAGTTCCTAGATTCATCGAGATGAAAATAGTCCATATCTAAGAAAGCACCTAGGATCGTGCTTATTGCGAGGCTCGCCTCATATACAAAAATTTGCGGTAGTTTATTTAATAAAGAGCAGTAAGAGAAGTAGTGCTGATAGGTACGAAAGCTTTAGAGATAAAGGTAGTAGCTGGATTAGTACAATTAGGTATTTCGAGTACGATGGTACAAACGGTAAGCAAGGTTCTGAAAGAAAGTGGGATAAAAAATGGGAAGTCAATGTTGTTGAATCGGTTGTTTCACTGAAAATAAGAGGCGCAACCAAGGCTGTTCAGCCGAGTCAAACAATATATAAGCGGAGGATCTGACTATATCAGATAGGTAAGTGCAAGTCTTTGCCTAGTTGTTTATAGCCCCTAAGTTCAGTTCTGAGTCGTTAGAGGGTTGCTTCTTCGGGTTCGATATCAGAGTAAGGGATTGTCATTCCTGTCCCATAAGAAAGATGAGCAGCTTCTCTTCCCAACCAGAGCCTGGGTCAACATTTACTTCAGTGAGAAACTTCAATATGCTCGCAGGCTGGGTTGTGAAATCTATCTCCATGGCTACCTATTTGAGAAGAAAGAGTCACCCTTCAAGGCTTTGTGAAGAACATCTATGAGAAGCGCTTAGCTGCGAAAGAGGCTGGAGATGAGGCAATGAGCTATACCTATAAGCAAACGATGAATGCGCTCTATGGTCGCTTTGGGATCAATCCAGTCTATAAATACACCGAGAGATGTAATAAATAGGTGTCCGAGAAGTCCAAGCTCTATGGCTTTCACAGTGCAGATCAAGTGAGCGATGACTACGTTCTAGTCCATTTCGAGTGCAACCTCCTCGATGCCCCTAACTATGAATGGAATCCGTCTAGACACTCTGCAGTCCAAATCTTTGCTGCCATTAGTGCCCAAGCTAGGATCCACATGTATCCCTACATCTTTAGGGATGACTGTTTATATACCGATACCGACTCGATCTTCATGAGTCAGCCCCGCCCATCTTTGGCGAGAGTCAAATCGATGAGCTTTACCAATAACCAATGTCACGTCAGCTTTATAATAAGATTTAGGGATCGATCTCCTAAGCAAAAGTATTAAGTAATTTCAGATTTTGCTTTTTTTTCATGCCTTTCTTGCTTGAAGGTTTACCACGTTCGGAAGGTTACCACTTTGCCAGACATAAGTTGACCGACCTGTGACCCTTGATCCTATGGACCGATTCACTTCGCTTTGTGGGCCTTGGCTATACCAAATTAGTAAGGACATGCCTTGCTTCTTTTGCCGGTTCTTTAGCCAACACGTCAAAGCTTCCATCTTACTTATTCGCTAACTTCTTCCGTTGCTTCCTGACTTCTTTTGTCGTGCTAATGCCTCTTCCTCTGGATTTCCTGCCAAAGCCTTGTATTCATAGTACCATACCAGCAGAAGACTGAGTTAGCTGCCAAGCAAGTTCGCATATCTTGTTCTTATAATAAAAAAAGTAAAGCTATAAATAAAGTCTAAGCGCTAACCTAACGAAAGTTGTGTGTTTTCTTGCCGCCAGGAGTTTGGGCCTTGGTTCCTCAAACCAATACTTGAAGTTGAATTCTTGGAGCAAGATCAAGTTCTCCTCCTCCTATGTAATTTATAAACTATTACCTATTTATGATAGAAAGAATTCTTTCAGATGTGAAACGAGTACCCCTTTCTGGGATGGGAGTCAGTTACACGAAGGAAACGGACACTTTCCACACACACCCCCCCCTTACTGTAAGTTAGCATTTTACTTCGGTTATTAATAAAGTTTGAGGCTTTCTTCTCCATTTCTAGTTGTGGTGTTGACTCCATAGCCCTAGCTCTGGTGCTGACTCCGAAGCGGGCCCTTGAGGATCCAAAGTACTAACTTTGAGGGTCAAGGCGAGGTGAAGAAGTGCACTCTTATTTAGCGTTCTCTTTTGGGTTATCATATTCCCTTTGGTAGCAGTATTCACAATTGAACCTTCTCTTTTAATTCGACTTTTGTTTCTTTTCGTTTTTCTTTCTTACTTCATTTTACTTGCTTTGCATTATTTATTTTGGCTTCGACTTTAGAAGTGAGAACCTGCAGACGTGTGGTCCCGACACGTGCCTACATGAGAGAGGGAGGTTTCTCTACTGGTTTTTCAGAACGGCTCGGGACCACTTCGGTATTCCGCGGTTAATATGAGAAGGCCCTAGTTTTTGTTACAACCACACACATTGATAGCCGTTGATTTGAGAAGATTGGACAGCCTTGATATAATCCCACCCTAGACGGGTTTTGCATAGGGTTTTTATATACCCTTATTCTAGGCTAGGGTTTTGTGTTGCTTTTTTGGAAAAGGAGTTGGTGAGGGTAAGGCTTTTCTCTATTGTTTGTATTTTGACGCTTCTCTCTTGGTTCATAGTTTCATTTCTCTCTGATCACCTTCGCTTGAGTTCGTAGTTCAAGATCGTGTAAGTAAATAAAAAGCTAGCTATTCAAGTCAGCAAGTCAAACAGTAGTCTCAGGCAGTCCTCCACGCTCAGCTATAGTCTTGTTTATTGCTTTTACTGAGTGAGAGCCCTTAAGTAGTTCATTGTCATACCAGAAAAATATCCTTCAACTCAAGGACAAGCCAATTAGCAAAAAAAGCAATCGCTATCACGAAAATCGCAATAGCTCTTATCTGTTCGTTCCTCAGTCCAAAAACAACTTTACTTATGTTAATGCATTGTAGCCAAGCCTTATGTGCCAACCGTTGACTCATGTTTACTACCTCTACTACCTTATTCAGAAGCTCTGCCTTTGTCTCTCATCTTATATACGCAATACTTATAAGCAGCAAAGTGACTACTTATTTATGCTCGTAGTTCCTCTCTCATTAGTGTAGTCGCAATAATTGGTAGTGCGCTTTCAGCGTGCTCGCACCGGTCGACTACAAGGCCCTATGCCTTGGTATAGTATAGGTGGTGGTCTCTAATTGAGGCGAAGTACAACATAGGGGTCCTTACTCTGTCTCTACATCCTGACCGCTTCTTGCTATGGGACCAGCGAGAGTGCCCGCATTTTGTTGTGAAGTAGAATCTACTACTCGAAGACTCACATTTCTAGATCCCTTCGTGCTTATCCCCCAATCCCCTAATGTGTCGTCCTAATTCAGTTAAGAATTGGTTTCCCTACAATTATGTTTGTGTTGTGCAAAAGGCCATACATAATCACAAATATATTAACAGTATATTGATAAAATTATAGAAATCACATATCATTCTAGATGTTCCCAGATTAATAGTTTTATACTTGTCCCCCAACTAATACACTCTTTCAAGATAGAATTGGGAATTATTTTAAAAAAATAACTCATACATGCCATACTGAACTCAAAGCTAATCATTAGTAGCGGTAGTACTGTAACCCCCATTTCCGATTATATAGATTTCTCTTTTTCTTTTCTCCGTATTCGTGTATTTCAATTTTTTTCTATAAATTCTTTTATTCTCTTGAACCTCATTGTTTTCATTTGAATATTCGATTAATTTGTTTGAACCTAGAAATTTCAATCCATACTATTATTTATTACTATTTAATTATTTGTTGATTTATTGTGTAAACCCCAAACTCATTTCCCTATTCTCTATTCAAGCCCAAGCCAAATGTATTATTATTATTGAATTATTTTTAAATGTGTTAAACCCAAATCCCATTTTTTTACACAATCTTATTCTTATTATTATTATTATTATCGTTATTATTATTATTATTATTCTTATAAAAGCCCAAAATTTCATTCTATTGATCTTTTAATTGGATTTAAGCCCAAGCTCTCAATCAATTCTATAATTTGTTAAATTATTTTGTAAGCCCATATTTAAATTCTAATCCCAACTATAATTATTTCTTTCTTCATTATAATGTGAGCCCACATACAAGCCCTAACCCAGGGCCTTATTATTAATGGATTCTTTTAATTAAATGTGAAGCCCATATCCACAAGCCCACACAAACCCAGCACCATCTTAACAGCCAAAATCCCTACCTCTTAACAGCCAACATCATCTTACCATGGTTCTTTTGTTCCTTGCTTTTTACTACTTGTTGTTCGTGACTTGCTCTAACGGACAATTTTTCCTCTCTTTATTTGACGAGTTTGCAGGAACCCGAGGTGAGCTTAACGAAGGATTGGGTGAGCAAACGTTCTAGTGGATGAAGCCGCTTTGTAGTCTACAATAACTATTTGATTCATGTTTCTTTATTTCCTGCATTGTTATTTCCCGTATTTTGTATTCCGGGCATTGTTAACCCGGAGTTTGTTTTTCCCAGATGTTGGATGTTACATTGGTAGATTATTTATGTTATTGAAATTTACTGTCTATGTGATGGTTTATCCATGCGTGATTATGTTATTTTCTTCATATTGTTGAGTTAAACTGGCACCAATTATGGATGATGTTTACATCATTCGCTGGATCTCGGTTACGTGCTTGTATTCAAGTACTTTGGAACAGGATTTTTAGTGGTATCAGAGCCCGGGTTTTAGCCGATGGTGTTAGTCAGGATTGGCTAGCATGTTAGCCAGGTTTCGGCTCTAGCAGGATTAACTCAATAATATGCACACCATATTGATCACATGAACATGTAATAACCATCCAACAATCTGGGTACTAATCTTATTCATCCATTCATATTCAGTACCTTCATTCCTTATTTTCTTTCGTCTCTTCCATTCATCCACATTCATTGATTCCTTATTGGGTATAATTTCATTCTTTTCGTACCCATATATTTTTTATTCCGGTGTCATCCGTTTTTTTCTTTCTGCTTGATTCGTTGATCGGCACCACTTGATCTACAACGACATGTCAGCGGCTTGGAACATCACCAAAAAGTGTCATCGTTTGCTCCAAGATGTGCATGCAGAGTCACAGCATCTCAGGAAGTGTTCAGAATCTGAAGTTCTCAGGAGTTCGAACTTCATGCTAGAGAGATGTCGTTTCGACGTGTCAAGGATATGGTGAGCCACAAGGCAGATTGTTGGAGTTAATGGATGCTGATGACATAACATTTCTGACCAGAGTAGCGCAGCGGAAGCGTGGTGGGCCCATAACCCATAGGTCCAGGATTCCCTTGTTGCTTCTCCTTCTTTGCATCGTTTACTCCCTTCTCATACATTTGCATTTGTCATCATTCATCGATCTTTATTCAACATCATTCTAGATCACTCCATTCTTATCCATGTTCTTTCTTATTCTGGTATTGCTACCACTTTGTTTCCCTTCCTCTAATTTCTTGCTTCGTTATCTCCTAAGCTGTGCTTTGATTCTGCCCTCATATCTGCCAAAATGAATTTCGAGGAAGAAATTCTTTTTGTAAGGTGGGTAGGATTGTAACCCCCATTTCCGATTATAGAGATTTCTTATTTTCTTTTCTCCATATTCGTGTATTTCAATTTTTTCTATAAATTCTTTTATTCTCTTGAACCTCATTGCATTCATTTGAATATCCGATTAATTTGTTTGAACCCATAAATTTCAATCCATACTATTATTTATTACTATTTAATTATTTGTTGATTTGTTGATTTATTTTTAAATGTATTAAACCCAAATTGCTATTGCTATTGCTATTGCTATTGCTATTGCTATTGCTATTGCTATCGGTTTAAGCCCAAGCTCTCAATCAATTCTATAATTTGTTAAATTATTTTGTAAACCCATATGTAAATTCTAATCCCAACTATAATTATTTCTTTCTTCATTATAATGTGAGCCCACATACAAGCCCTAACCCAGGGCCTTATTATTAATTGATTCTTTTAATTTAATGTGTAGCCCATATCCACAAGCCCACACAAACCCAACATCATCTTAACAGCCAAAATGCCCACCTCCTAATATTTCTAACTGAAACCCCACTAATTACTCTCATTATCTCCTAATTAATCCCATCCTAACAAACCCTCTAAATCCCCTAATTAATGCCCCCCCTAATTTTCATCTCCTTCCTCCTAGCACCTCGAGAACCCAGCAGCTCCCTCCACCGCTGCACCACCCGTTGGCCTTCCCCAATGCTCGAACCACCGTCGTCGCCCCCTCGACTCCGCAACCACCGGCCAAACCCCAAGCACCTCCTCGCGCGCAGCTTGACGCCCCTCCTGCCATCTCGCAGCCCTATCTCCCCGTCACTTCGTCTCCACCATCGACTCCTCCCGCCAATGTCGTTCAACCACCGCGATCGTAGCCGCTCCACCCGTCACCATCATCCCGCCGCTGCCCCTCGATGCCCTGTCGACGCCATCAACCTCCTCGCCCGTCGCTGCCTGCCCCCACCGCAGCACAGCAACCGCTGCCATCCCCGCTCATCCCCAGTCTCCTCACCCACCAACCGGACCAGTCCTAACCCCCCGTCGACTGCCACCGTCGACTGCCCCCTTTCCTCCGCTCAACAACCCCGCCAACCACTGCTGCCTCTTACTGTGTTGTTGTCGATCTTGCTATTGTCGTGCCTCTTCTTATTGGTGTTGTCGTTGTCCTTGTCTGTGTACGCTGTGTATTGCCCGTGCCTCGCCCTGTCGTAGCTTGCAGGTGTTGCCGCATGCGTTGCCGTCGGGACTCTCGTCCCGTTATTCTATCATATTCGGAATAATCGTCATCTATAAGGCAAGTCTCCTTGAACACTTGTTATTCTAGTTCAAGAACTGTTGATTTCCGCACGTAGTTCGTATTTCTATTATCATGAATTGCTTTGATATCCTTCAAAGTGACTACTACGGATTCATCAGCGAAATAAAGTAGTAGTTTCTTTTTCGTGTCATACCATTGCATCAATCCCAAGCTTTGTTATCCCCATATGCATGCACTACACGCACACAAACTAGAAATGCTCATATATAGGTGATATAATGATTGGATGTATATCGATTGAATGTGTAGTTGCGACTTGATTTAGAGTAGTGTTGAATTGTCGGGTGGACTGTAGGAATCCACCTTAGCTGCTAATATCGATGGTAGTTAAGTTCATGCTTTAGATTCATGCGGGTTGGGTATTTTGTTGATCACATATGAATTGAGTTTCTACTGTTTTGCCGGTTGTTCCATGTTGCATTAAGTATTTGGCCATGTTGCTGTTAAAATCAATTAGAACTATATAAAAAGAAATTGTAGCCTTATAAGTCTAGTTTTCAGAACATTCGACAGATCTAAATTTCGACTAAGAACCAGTAAGTTATCGCACTTTTAGTACTGCTGACTTTTAATTTCCAGACCTGCTATTTAATGCTACACCAACATGATTTCTAATTAATATATAATGTTAACAATAGAATTTATATGTGAATTTTCCCCGAGAGTTGCTAGACATGTTTAGGTTTCATCTTACAATTTTAATCAGATTTTATATTGAATTTACAGTCTCGTTATGCATGCAAAATTTTAACTTTGGGTTGCTGCCTGAACAGCAGAGCCGTAAAGAACTAGCCGGTAGACTAAATTTCTGTGCCTGCAGCATGTCGTGTAGATATGCATTGGAACCGGCAGGGAGTCTAGTTTCTAGAAACCCTGACAGAACCTGATTTGCTTTCCTATAACAACGAAAAAACTGATTTTTGTACAGCAACATCTTGTTGTCCAGAATGTGTGTTTTGTGTTTTTAAGCATGTTCGTGTTTGATTTTTGCATCTAGTGGATAGAATTAGTTATACCATGCATTGCATTGCTTGACATTTTTTGACATCGCCTCATTGCTCCTATACTCATTACATGTTCACATTGAATATAATAAAATAATAAGTCGGGGTAATAAGGGTCGACTTAGTTGTGGACATCATCAAAGACTGTACACGGAGAAGGGTCTTTTATCTCGTTATTGTTATCGTTATGGATTATGGGTTATTGATTGTGGATCATAGAATATTGATTGTTAATTATTGTTTATTGTACCGAATACACGATTTGTATAGTTCACCACTATGGTCTAAGTGATCACTATTTGCATACATCGAACCTGTGGTATGGTACACAGTATTACGTGCATTATACAGAATAATAAAAGACAAACACCTAGAATTGATACTTGCATTTCCTGATCTTGATTATTGTCATTGGCATTGATTATCGCTCGTAATCATTGATTATTGTTGCAACTATAGTCTATTGATTATTGCTCCATAACTCTAGACCCTTGAGCTCATCATTTAATCCTTGTTATTGCTTGACTTTTTCTAGTTTATTTTCTTGATGTACCATGCTTCCTTTGTTCCTTACTTTTTACTACTTGTTGTCCGTGACTTGCTCTAACGGACAATTTTTTCCCTCTTTAGTTGACGAGTTCACAGGAACCCGAGGTGAGCTTAACGAAGGATTGGGTGAGCAAACGTTCTAGTAGATGAAGCCGCTTAGAGCATCCACAGTCGTTTGCTATAATTCCCACTTTCTCAAATTATAGCAAACGAATCGAAAAGTAGTGCTGCAGTCGTTTCTCATTTTCCCATATTTTGAGAAAGTTTCTATTTCCATTTCTCAAATATGAGAAACGAATCGAGCTTTCTCATATTATAAAGGACGGGGTATGATACCCCGTCTCTTCGATAAAAATATTTTTTAATCGTATCAAACGGAGTATCATACACCGTCCCATTAATTTCTAAAATTTTTTTTTTAAAAAAGCGGACGGACGGGGAATGATACCCCGGACGGGGTATCAAACCCCGTCTCTCTAATTAAACGAAATTTTTTTTAAAAAAAATGGTTCAAACGGGGAATGATACCCCGTCCGGGGTATCAAACCCCGTCCGCCCAAAAAGGATCCAGTCTTCAAAGTTGGCATAATTAAAGCTGATTAATTATGTTGCAGTAGGTTTAGGTAGTGCTGCAGTAGGTTTAGGTAGTGTAGTAATTAGGTTTAGTTAATATAATATTATTTAATTTAGTTAATTAATATACATTAATAGTTAATAAGTAATTAATATTTTTTAATTTCTTTTAAACGGTGAGACGGGGTACCATACCCCGTCGCTCGCTTTTTTCTAAAAAGTGAGAAACAATATAGCAAACGACGACTGCAGCGATCGAACCCATTTGCTATTACTGTAGCTGCCATTTTATACCATATGAGAAAAACGACTGTGGATGCTCTTAGTAGTCTACAATAACTATTTGATTCATGTTTCTTTATTTCCTGCATTGTTATTTCCCGTATTTTGTATTCCGGGCTTTGTTGACCCAAAGTTTGTTTTTCCCAGATATTGGATGTTACTTTGGTGGATTATTTCATGTTATTGAAATTTACTCATTGTATTTGTGATTGTTTATCCATGCGTGATTGTGTTATTTTCATCATATTGTTGAGTTAAACTGGCACACCTTATGGATGATATTTACATCATTCGCTGGACCTTGATTACGTGCTCGTATTCCCGTATTTTAGGAAGCAGGACAAGTATTGTAATTACAATAATGCATATTTTTTGGTAGAGGGAAGCACTTCTTTGTCTTGAACCAATCAACATCAACAAGAACGACTAACCAAATTACATATAAAAAGAAATAACGCAGAAGTAGTTTACCAGTTTTCTATTCAATAACAAATTGTACGTAACTTTTTACGGGAAAAAAAACAATAATTAAATTGTGTGCATGTCATGACACTCAGCAACATGAATTGGTGCATGCTTATCTTTGTGGGACACGTGACCTTAAAGAAAAAGAAAGAAACAAATCGCTAAAACTTTTCGGTAGCTAAAATACATCTCTCATAAATACATCCCCAAATCATGGTTTACAAGGTGTGCTTGCTCATGATTTTCCATTTGAATATAAGGTTTAAGGGTTTGATGATACAATTACAATCCCAAAACATTTTGGTGTATGATGATTCATTATCTGATACCAAGGGTGAAAACAGGGGTCAGACATGTTTCCACGTACAAGCTATGGTACATTCACTTGATTAAGGTATGTTTATATAAAGCAAAGAGATTCCTGCTGAGATGATTACGTAGTCACATGTTGGATGGAGAAAAGTGAAAAAAATTACTAACCTGGATTATGTGTGCATGAGAGAGAGAGAGAGAAAGGAGGAAGACAGAGAAATTTGGAGCTTTATTAACATATTATTATTATTATTATTATTATTATTATTATTGAGAGAGACAGAGAGATAAAGTAAGAAAGAAAGTTTAGTGACTTTAGTGATTTAAGTGGGAGATTTCAGTTTTGTTTCTTTCTTTTCCCCTTAGTTGTACATAAAGTGGTACCCTCCCCACTAAATGCATGTAATATTTGAACATCCACTATCGATTTCTAAATACTCAAAATTTAGCAATCGATTTAGAAAAAGTAGCTCATAGTCGTTTGCTAAAAACCCAAATATTAGAATAGGAGTGAACAGTGCTTCGCTAAACTTAGGAGTCGCTTTAGCGAAATGCTAAATATAGAAGACGGATGAAGTTCATCCGTTTGAGAAAAAAATCGAAAGGAGGGATGAAGAAGCTCCGTCTGTTGTTAAATTTTGAAAAAAAAACAGATGAAAGACGGATAAAGGAGCTCCGTCTCTCATTGATTTATAATTTTTGATAAATGAAATTTATCAAATATGTGGGTGAGAGATGGATGAAGTTCATCCGTCCCTCAACTCCACTTTAAAAATTATTTCTAGTTAATTGACACATTTACCCCTAAATGAATAATCCGTCCTTTTTTTTTAATGAGGGAGAGGCATTTCCGTCTTTCAGTCAAAACCTTTAAAAAAAAATCAAGAAAACACCCCAGCCGTCTGGTGTGTTTTTTTGATTTTTTTTTTTTTTACCGACAAAAAAAAAAAAAAAAATAACCCACAGACTTATGAACAACCTTCGTTTTAATTCAGAAAAAAAAAAATAACAAACGGAGGATGAAGCGCCGTCCATTCTTTTTTTAATACAAAAAAATTGGGATTGGCGTTAGCGGATGAACAAGCTCCGTCCTATTCATTTGATTGTGGAATTTCAGAAATAACGATAGCAGCGCTCCATTCTAAAAGCTAAATCCTAAAAGCTAAATACGGAAAACTTAGACAAAACAATAGTGCATGCGCTTATTAGACAAACTAGTTGCATATTTCAGCCAAGACACATCAGGTTAGTTTTCCTTTATTGCCACATCCCTAGTGTTTTTTTTATCTTATCATTGTAAGGAACTTGATATGCTTCAGTCCTATCAATTACTTATTATATTTTGTTTCCCGTTAGTAGGACAAATGCAGCCCTCAAAGAAGCAATCAGCAGCACTGTTTAATCTTATTCTGCTCATAACTCCCCATTTACATCCCATTTTTCACCCATATGAGCCCACCATTTAGGGGCCTAGATACTTCAGTTATATTAGGTACTACTAGGATTTGAGAACATATTTTTTGACAGTAACATGTTCTTTGGCAGTAGTCAGATAAATTTCAGCCATGAGGGTTTTTTCTCCGCCTCTTCTTCATTGTGTATATGGTGGCCATGAAGTTTATGAGAACCATATTATTTCTTTGAACATTCTGATATACCATTATATTACACACAAGAGTAAGAGAGAAGGAAAAATGAAAAATACGAAACTTGCATGCAGGTATGCCATATGCATTTATAGTTGCATGTGAGCAAACACACTAGCTGACAAACATATATAGCAATGGAGGTTACAGCAAAGTGTGTGAGAACGCCCAAATCACCGCCTTCATGGCTATATTCATTCCAGAACATGACCTTGATCAATCTTTAACTGATAAGTCTAGGTTCTTAGCACAGTTTAAAGGATCCGCCGATCATTCAATCCGCCTGATCCAAATCGGGTTTTTTTTTTTTGGGGGGGGGGGGGGGGGGCTCCGTACTCCCTCAAAAAATATCGGGATCAACGATCCAAAGCGGGTATCAATCGAGATACAATATGAATCAGATGAATCGGATCAAACCCTAAGATGACCAATCTGACAATTTTGAAAGAGTAATCAAAAGAAACAAAACGGGAAAAAATAGAAAACAAAAAAATAAAAAACCAAGTATGTATGTATGTATGCATGTATGTATGTATATAATTCGTATGTAATCAAAAGAGAACTCTAGATTAATTCATATGCATACAATAATCTCTAAAATACATACACCTTTATATGTATACAAAACACATATAATTATACAAAATATACACATACGTACACTCCAACACATATATATATATATATATATATATATATATATATATATATATGGAAAGCTTCGGTTGAGCACTACTCTAGTGCTCACCGCGTGAACACTAGGCCTTCGGGCGTTCATATCGAAAATCCGAACCGTTCACATTGATCTACACATCTAAATTAGTCTAAATATGTAAAATCAAATCATTATATATATATATATATATAAAAGGAAAGCTTCGGTTGAGCACTACTCTAGTGCTCACCGCGTGAACACTATGCCTTCGGGCGTTCATATCGAAGATCCGATCCGTTCACATTGATCTACACATCTAAATTAGTCTAAATATGTAAAATGAAATCATTTGATATTCATTTGCCCATTCATTGAAGTGTTAGAAAATTATATGGCTGAAAATCATTGTTTTTATAGTCACATGATGGATGGGCAAATGAATTTCAAATGATTTGATTTTACATATTTAGACTAATTTAGATATGTAGATCAATGTGAACGGTTCGGATTTTCGATATGAACGTCCGAAGGCCTAGTGTTCACGCGGTGAGCACTAGAGTAGTGCTCAACCGAAGCTTTCCCTATATATAGGGATATATATATATATATATATATATATATATATATATATATATATACACAAGAGAAATAAGGTGCTTCCACACACATTTTTTATACGTACTTGTTGGCTTGTTTCACACACATTTCTGAGAGGTCGACTTCATACCTCCTTAGTTTATACTAGTACAAATTATATGTCCATAACACACAATAATTTAAGTTAGATATCAAGTTTGTCATATTTAATTGATCAATTAATTTTTTTAAAATAATTAACATTATTAATTTAATAAATGAAAGATTTTTAAAAAATTTAATAAAAGTATAGCCTATACCAAATATCTGATTCAACGATCCGTAACTGTCAATTACACAAATAACCACCCTATTCTCATTTCTTCATCAATGAGCCACCCTCATTTTTGGTTTGTTAATCACATCATACCCTCTGTCAAATACACTATTATGTGTTGTAATTTAGCAATCTGTATACCTAATTAACCCTTATTTATAATTAAAAATTGTTTAAGAGTGATTTTTAAAAGTTAGAAAAAAAAATATTTGAATTTTTTAATATAATGAAAGGAAGATGAAGAGGGTAAAGTAAAAGAGGAAGATAAGGTTATTATTATTATTATTATTATTATTATTATTATTATTATTATTGTCACTATTTTGTTTGATTTTATTTTATTTTTAACTAATTATTTTTAGTATTATAGCTAACTGATTAAGACAGAGCAAAGTAGACAATTCACCTCCTAATCTAACAGTATTGTAGCACCAGAGAGTGGTTTTCACCAAAAACTAAAATTGGGGTGGCTCATCGATGACAAAATAAGAATAGAATGGTTATCTGTCAAAGGGCCAAAATTCAGGTTGGTTTTGTGAAATTTACCATTTTAATTTCAATCTAGTTGGTGACAGAGTTTTAAATATCACCCGTTACAGTCGTTATACTGCCCGTTATAACATTCTGCCCGTTATAACATTTTGGACAGGCCAATGTTACCAAAACCAGTGTTTTAAATGTTACTCATTTGTTAATCAACAGATATCTGAAATATATCTACCTAATTCAATATATGGTATTTTAAAAGAAAAAGTACCATAGACCTTGGGGTTAGGGTTCAAACCCAAACCCAAACCCGAATAGACCCTGACTCATCATATAAAAAGAGAGAAAGACGTGAAAAAAAATTCTTATCTTCAACTAAAAAGCCTTATCTTCTTTCATCCTTATTGCTTCCTCTTCCAAAAATTTACCATTACCATTACTCCTCTCTTTTATTTATTGTGTACATGAATAGATGTGAACCAAGGGATTTTTATTTATTAACATGTGAAGAAGAGATTCAATTTTGACGTATAATAATAATGGACATTACTGGGGGGTTTGTAATTATATTGTCAATTAGAGAGAGATGAGACAAGCTAAGATTGATTATGATAGAGATATGACAAAGAATACGTCATATTCATTCACATCATGTTGACTCTCTCTTCAAAATTACAAATACGATTTTATGTTTACTATATCCTTTCTTTATAAAGTTAATTGCTTCTATGAGTGTACATACAAAAATAATAATAAATTAGCATCTCCATGGTTAGTATATAATAAATTAAAACATTATTGTGAAGTAGCATGAGCAGATTGCTTCTATAGAGTGAATAAAGATAGATTTTAACTTGTCTTCAAGTTTTCTTTCGAAAAATTTATTTAATTGTCTTCAAATCTTTTGATATGTAGATTTTTTTAAGTATTAGATTTCATGAAGGCAAATATATTTTTTGGTTATAACTATTATTACGTGCATTAGGTTGCTTATATTTGTAATATATAACGTGTAAAGGTCATCTAAATCACATTTGTAATATATAATTTTATCCGATATGTTAACCCAATATTGTTTACATATCACTGATATATCACCAATATCCAGTATCTGATATGAAATTTTTCCTTCCAACAAGATATTAATATTTGATATTTAAAACATTGGTTGTCTCATAACTATAATTAACTCTGGATTTGGTGATTGAGCTAATTACTTCGTCTACGTTATGCCACCTACCCAATTTTATGAGTATTGAATTGATTGTCCAAGAAATTTTAACATCTCATATTGATGTGAAACTACTTGTGAGTGTATGATTTATCCAAGTAAATTAAAGCAAGTAGTATTCACCAACACGTTCAAGCACAATAATAGAATGAGATTTAAAACATTTACGATTAATGGATTTACAAGAGTCACATGTTCACTAGTAATTCTATTTAATAATCTAGATAACATTATTAACAAAGCTAAAGTTGTGCACTTTAAAACCGACAATATAAAAGTTTATAAGCTACAGGCATGTAGAAACTCACTCTCATATATAGTAGTAGAGTCAATAGATAATAATTTAGAGATAATGAAAGTGAAATTCAATAGGCTTAATTACCAGAAAAATTTACCAACAGAATGAGTTATGGGTGTTGTCGACCGTCATTTACTCTCACGAAAAGAGCGCTGATGCTAAAACAGTGAACATCACGAGCATTAGAGTGCATAGCTTCGATGCTTAGATTCCTAGAATTGGCATCTCATGCTTGAAGATGATGAATCAATAAAAGAAAGAAGGATAATAGTCGGTTTCCCACCTTGCCTTAAAGTTTCACACATTCAAGACATGAACATAGAGACATCACATTCTCTTTGTTTGATTTTTTTTCATTCAATAAATCATATCATTTTTACAATAACCCAAGCCTTTATATAGGCTACTACACACATACTCACACACACAACTGCACACAACTGTCACACAACTGCACATAACTAAACATAACTGACTGCATTAACTGACTGCACAACTGACTACACAACTGACTACTCACACACTCTCACTGCCTACTAACTGCTACACTGACTGCACACACAACTGCATACACACTCACACTCTGCCTGCACACAACTGCCTACTAACTGCTACACTGACTGCACACACACAACTGCATACACAGTTACACATTGACTGCATACACACACACTGACTGCACACGGACTGCATACACACACTGACTGCACTGCACCTACTGATGCCCACATCATTCTCTTCGGGTGGGAAAGAACTCGACTCTGTCGAGTCAAATCTGATACTGCTGTGGTGTATGTGCCGTCTAAGAAATATATGGGAACCATATGTCGCCGGCGCTGATAGGTATTGCCAAATCTCTTGAAATAACTCGGTGTCGGTGCATCAAAGCTAGGGTGGCTCTCATACTGCTCCAGCCTATCTGGATCAAGTCTCTGAAGATCTGAACAGTCCAACCATGTGTCCTCAGTCTCTGGTTTGTTTTTCCACCTAATTAAGTACCTGCGAATTCCACCATCTCCTGTAGAGATAATCTCATCATCCAAAATATTATCAATATCCACTGCTGAAGGGTATGTGATGTCAGGGAGTGGGGGTAGTGGAGGAATCTCACCATTAGGCTCTTGGGAAGGTTCTTCTATCAGTGGGTTGCTAGGGTTAAAATTTAGGCCTTCGTAGCTTACTAAATCTTCGATATTGAACGTTTTGCTAATGCCGAGACCTTCAGGAAGATCGACAACATAAGCATTGTTATTAATTTTCTCTAAGATTTTAAATGGACCTGCACAGCGGGCATGCAACTTCTTAACGGCTCCAGGGGAAAACCGTTCCGGACGAATCCGGACCATTACTTTATCACCCACCTTAAAAATTTTAAACCTCTTTCTAGCATTTGCTCTTAACTTGTAGTTAGCATTACTTTCTTCAATTTTCTTGGATATTTCCTTGTGTAATTCGTGTATGCGAGATGCAAATGCAGATGCAGACTCAGACTCTCTGTGAGATTCTAACATAGGTGCTAAGTCTATAGGTTGCCTAGGTCGATATCCAAAAACTACCTCATGCGAACTCATATCAGTGGTTCGACTCTTAGATGAATTATATGCAAACTCAGCAATAGACAATTTCACATCCCATGTTCCCATGTTTTCCCTACTAACGATCTTAACAGACTTTCTAGACTCCTATTCACAGCTTCGGTCTGTCCATCGGTTTGAGGATGGAAGGCCGAAGAAAACTTCAATTTTGTCCCTATCTCGTGCCACAGGGTTTTCCAGAAGTAGCTGGTGAACTTAACATCTCTATCAGACACTATAGAATTGGGGAGTCCATGAAGTTTAACGACGCCATCGAAGAAAATTTGAGCAACACGTGAGGCATCGTAGGTCATAGAACAAGCCAGAAAGTGGGGCATTTTTGAAAAATAGTCCACAACAACAAGGATGGAGTCATGCTTCTTTTGGGTCTTTGGGAGACCAAGCACGAAATCCATACTGACGTCTTGCCATGGGCAATTAGGGACAAGCAACGGAGTATACAAACCAGTGTTTTGCTTACGTTGTTTGGCTAATTGACAGGTATGACATCGTTTAACAAGCCTTACAACATCTTTCTTTAAATTGGGCCAAAAGAAACGATATTCGACAGCATCAGTTGTCTTGCTATGCCCAAAATGTCCAGCAAGACCACCGGCATGCAATTCCCAAACAAGATATTCTCGAAGAGAGGTGTGGGGAATGCATAGCCTAGATAGATAAAATAAATAACCATCTCTAAGAAGGTAGTTATTTATCACTCGAGTTACGTCATCCTGTAAAAGAGAATAAATTTCTTGGAAATCAGGGCAGGATGCATACTCATCTTTGATTCTCTCAAAGCCAATGACTTGGGTGCGCATAAAAGATATAAGCATGTAACAACGACTAAGTGCATCGGTGGCCTTGTTTTCAACTCCCTTTTTATGCCGGATAATATAGGAATATTCCTGAAGAAATTCAACCCATCGGCCATGTCTGGGTCTCAAGTTATGTTGGGAGTTTATAAACCTCAAGGCTTCGTGGTCAGAAAAGATAACGAATTCTTGTGGCAGAAGATAGTGATGCCGGTGCTTTAAAGACTGTATCATCGCATAGAATTCCTTATCATAGGTGGAGTAATTCTGTTTTGCTGCATTTAATTTTTCGCTGAAATAAGCAATGGGATGATTTCCTTGGCTAAGAACGCCGCCTATGCCAATACCAAAAGCATCGCAAGTCACCTCAAAGACTTTTGAGAAATCAGGTAACCGCATAACAGGAGTTTGGACCATTCTTTTTTTAATCTCATTAAATGCTTTTGTGGCAACTGGTGTCCAAACAAACTCACATTTCTTCAAACAGTTCGTTATAGGAGCTGTTATGCTGCTGAAGCCTTGTACAAACCTTCTGGTTGCGAGTCCATGAAAACTTCTGACATCTCTAATGTTACGGGACTCGAGCCAATTGACAATGGCTTTCACCTTCTCTGGGTTAACTAATACACCTTTAGCAGACACTATAAAACCCAGAAAGATGACCTGGTCCGTAAGGAAAGTACATTTGGTGGGATTAGCATAGAGTTCTTCTTTCCTTAAGACACTACAGATCTGCCTCAGATGGTCCAGATGACTAACTACAGATCGGCTGTAGATGAGAATATCATCAAAATATACAACGAGAAATTTTCCCATGAACGAACGGAGGATCTGAGTCATAATTCTCATAAATGTACTCGGGTGGTTGGTCAACCCAAAAGGCATAACCATCCATTCATATAAACCATCTTTGGTCTTGAATGCAGTCTTCCATTCGTCACCTGGACGGACACGGATTTGATGGTAACCACTCTTAAGATCAATCTTAGAGAAGATAGTGGCACCTACTACCATGTCTAGCATATCATCCAGTCGTTGAATGGAAAAACGGTACTTCACTGTTATCTTATTAATAGCACGACTGTCCACACACATACGCTAGGTTCCGTCTTTCTTTGGCGTCAAAAGTGCAGGAACTGCGCAAGGGTTTAGGCTTTCTCGGATGAAGCCCTTCTTGAGAAGTTCTCCAACTTGTCGCTTGAGCTCAGCATGCTCAGTTGGGTTCATTCGATAATGCAGCAAGTTGGGAAGACTTGCTCCCGGGACCAGATCAATAGCGTGTTGAATGTCACGCAATGGGGGTAGTTGGTTGGGGAGGTCTTCGGGGAAGACATCAGAAAATTCCTGAAGGACAGGAACGACTTGAGGAGGAATTGGCATCACAGCTTTCTTGGGGACTTCTCTAGTGGCAAGAAAAAAGACTGGTGCCCCTTCTTGTAGCTGTTGACTTAGTTCTTTAACGCCAATAGAAGAAATTCCTTTTCCTTTCTTGTCAGTGGGTTTTGAAGTCACTCGACCGGTTCGTGGTTGGGAAGGATTAAGCTTTATCCTCTTGTTGTTGTGCTGAAAGACACACTGATTGGAGTGGCCAAAAATGGTTACATCGTGGTCAAACAACCACGGTCTACCAAGAATGACTTGGCCTACATCCATGGTCAACACATCGCACCAAATTTTATCCTTGTAGACGTTAAAGTCAATGGAGACTAAGCAGCGTTGGTTGACTATCATCGAGGTAGCGTCAATCCAAGTTACTTTGTAAGGGTAGGGATGTGATTCAGCTTTAAGGCCGGTCTTGGAAATGATGGCAGAAGATACAGCATTGACACAACTATCGTTGTCTATGATCACCTTGCAATTCTTATCACCTATCTTGGTGAAGGTTTGAAAACTGTTAGTGCGTCTCCAATCATCTTGTTCTTTTGACTGGGAGAAAGCGCATCTAACAACTGATAGACTGGAAGAAGGCTCAAAAGTGATGCAGTTGAGGTGATTATCTTCCTCAACATCGTCAAACTCAGCACTATCGTTGACTTCGTGGATGTACTCTTCGGTGTCTGATTCTTCGTTGTCAAGGACAGGATTGCCGTCCACGATGGCCACCTTGATTGGGCTAGAACAGTTGGCTGCAACATATCCATAGCCTTGGCATTTGTAGCACTTGGTGAGTGGGCTAATCTTGGAAAAATCTTTATCATGGTTCTTTCCTTTGGGGTCACTCCTAGGATGCGAAGAGTTTGGGGTAGACTTACTAGGGTAATGAGAAGAATATCTGGATCCATAATTTTGACTTAGGGTCGACCTAGAATTTTGACTCCTAGAATCATTAGACCTATAAGATGAATTTGCTTTCGTGTCAGCAAGATCTTGAACAAACGCGTAAGCTTTCTCTAAAGTTTCCACATCTCGTTGGATGAGTTCATTGTGGAGGTCCTCTCGAAGTCCAGCTCGGAATCGAGATAGGGTCTGGACTTCAGGCTCGGTGCCTAGAGCATTGCAACGAATCAAGAACTCGTCAAACTTGGCAACATATTCTTTTGTTGATTTGCTGCCTTGATATAGTTGATTTCATGAGTCGAGAAGAGGATAATGGAAAGATATAGGAACATATTTTCCCTTGAGTTCGTCTTTCATCGCTTCCCAAGTGGCAATGGGGTTTTAGGCTCGTGCTCGTCGGGTGCTTCTCACGTTAGTCCAATACTGGAGAGCTTGTCCATTTAATTTCATTGTCGCAATCTTAACTTTGCGCTCTTCAGTCACATCGAACCACTCGAAGTAGTGGTCCATGGCTTGGATCCAATCGAGAAAGACTTGGGGCTCTAAACAACCGTCAAAAGTGCCAACATCGGGTCTAACACTTTTCAGGTATTGTTCGTCAGGGTCTTGAGCTTGTCTGTGATGATCTTGACCTTCATGTCGAAATTATGTACGGTCGGGAGTTGGGGAATTAGCTTGAGTTTGTTCAATCCTGGCAAGCCGGTCCATAATTTCAGTAAGGGTTGCTTGGAGGGCATCCATTGAGAGGTTGGATGGAAAGACACTAGAGGTATCGGAAGAAGGGGAGGGACAAGGGATGTTTAAACTACTCTCCTAGAGGTGTTATCGTCCTAACCCTATGTCTCCTAATTGAGTGGTTGAGAATAGCTAAGAAAGGTTATTCGAGGTCCTTAACAGTGCTTCGTAGTCTCATGCGCTAGGCAGGGACGAAAGTGGGACTGATAGGAAAATCCTAAAGTATCTAACTACTGAAATTCCCTGAGAAAATGGCTAAATGTACCTAAAACTAAATGAATGTAAGACTTTAAGATGAATGCACAAACTAGAAAATAAATCAACCTAAATGATTTTTTTTAACTGCTTGCTGAAATTGAAACTAAATGACCTAAACGGAGTAATGCAAGAGCCGAATTACGAATAACCTAGCTCAGATACCAAAATGAGGTGAAACTACTTGTGAGTGTATGATTTATCCAAGTAAATTAAAGCAAGTAGTATTCACCAACACGTTCAAGCACAATTATAGAATGAGATTTAAAACATTTACGTTAATGGATTTTACAAGAGTCACATGTTCACTAGCAATTCTATTTAATAATCTAGATAACATTATTAACAAAGCTAAAGTTGTGCAATTTAAAACCGACAATATAAAAGTTTATAAGCTACAGGCATGTAGAAACTCACTCTCATATATAGTAGTAGAGTCAATAGATAATAATTTAGAGATAATGAAAGTGAAATTCAATAGGCTTAATTACCTGAAAAACTTACCAACAGAACGAGTTATGGGTGTTGTCGACCGTCATTTACTCTCACGAAAAGAGCGCTGATGCTAAAACAGTGAACATCACGAGCATTAGAGTGCATAGCTTCAATGCTTAGATTCCTAGAATTGGCATCTCATGCTTGAAGATGATGAATCAATAGAAGAAAGAAGGATAATAGTCGGTTTCACACCTTGCCTTAAAGTTTCACACATTCAAGACATGAACATAGAGACATCACATTCTCTTTGTTTGATTTTTTTTTCATTCAATAAATCATATCATCTTTACAATAACCCAAGCCTTTATATAAGCTACTACACACATACACACACACAACTGCACACAACTGTCACACAACTGCACATAACTGACTGCATTAACTGACTGCACAACTGACTGCACAACTGACTACTCACACACACACTCTCACTGCCTACTAACTGCTACACTGACTGCACACACACAACTGCATACACACTCACACTCTGACTAAACACAACTGCCTACTAACTGCTACACTGACTGCACACACACAACTGCATACACAGTTACACATTGACTGCATACACACACACACTGACTGCATACACACACTGACTGCATTGCACCTACTGATGCCCACATCACATATATTCTAACATGGCCAGTTCTATATATTTTCTGAGGTGATGGTATCATTTCTAGCTAACCTTTTAGAAATATGTCTTACTTTCTTAGAAGAAATATGCATTACTTTCATTATTAATATATGAGAATAGAAACTATGATTATATGATGCAAAAAATGTAAAATTTAGAATAATTTGATCCAATTAAGAACATAGATATCTATGATTATATCTTACTTTAGTCTTCAAATTATTTCAGAAGAAGATGAATATATGTTGAAAAAGAGTGAGATGGTTGGAAAGGTAACAGAACAAAAAATGTCGGGGATGTAGGAACAGAATGCATAGACGATGGCAATGAGAATTGATTGTGACACTAAGGAGTACGATGAGGATAATGACTTCGAGATAAAATAAATGATTTGGGTGAGGGCGAGAATGATCAGTATAGTATAGAATGTACTTCCTCCATTCCAAAATGTTAAGTCATTTTAGCTCTTTTTTTGTACCAAAATATAAGCCGTTTTTGCTTTCCAAATTTCCAACACAATGTCTTTACACTTTCAATCTGTTATTAACTAATTTTTTAACCATACTACCAATTTTACCCTTCAGAACTTAATAAGTCAGTAGGTTCACTTAAGAGGGACATTTCAAATAAGAGGGCATTTTGGTAAGTATACAATTAATAAGTTAATCAATAGGTTCAACTAAATGAGATATTTAATTCCCAATACACTATCAACGTGTTTCTTAAAAGAGTGTACAAACCTTAATAACGACTTACATCTAGGAATGAGGGAGTGTATTTTTTGTTGTTTCTCAAACTGCAAGTATAAATTTCCTTTGTGGTTGTTTGACATTGAGAACAGCATGTCGAATGTCCTTATTTTAGACTATTATTATGTAGTTGGATCTTCGTATGCTTTGAACATTAAATAATATTGAACTAAGATATTTCTTTCTTGAATTTCTAGTTTTAATGCATTTAAACATTCCTTTCTTATCAATTGGTTAGTTGAATTGCAATTATGTATGAATAGTTGCTTATGTTATGTGTACACTGTAAAGGTATTTGGTATGGTTTTTATATACAAAAAAGTAAATTATAAAAAACAGTTATTTTTTGATAAATAACAGTTGGGACGATCTAGTTCATCCCGACTGTTTGATTTTTGAATTCAAAATTTACAATTGGAACGGAGAGTAGTTTGCCACATATTAATGAGGCAGTTAAAAACCCATCCCAACTGGGACTTAGGACCGTTTCAGCCTGTCCCAATTATTAAATTCATTAAAATCCAAGATGTTAGATAGGGACAATATCGGTCGGCTCCGCATGCCAAAATTGTGACCGTTTCAGCTTTTGGGACAAGGGTATACCCAACAGCCAAACTACGGTTACAATAGGGCTATTGAGACGTCTTTTGGCAGTCTGAAAAGCCCTTTTTCTAGTAGTGTCATGTAAGAGTTGGGATGTGGATAGCACTGTCACATTTACCCGATACCCCGACTCGGCATTCGACCGGAACCGACCCGATCTATACAAGTCCGGGTCTGGGTCCGAGAATAAGACCCGATGTATTTTCGGGTCCGGGTCCGGGTCCGCTCAAAATAGAACCGACCCGGATCCAGACCCATTAAAAAATACCCCCAAAAAATATGGAATTTGAACAATAGGGTTATAGGGATATACATGTAAATAGTAATTGTTGAAGATAGATGTGTAAATATAATATTTATTAAGTGCAAAAATTTCTGGAACCGTAGGGTATCGGATGCAAAAATATTTAGGTGCAAATATTTAATCTCCGCGGCAATTTTTTTACCCGTGAGGTACCGGGTCCGAGTAGTGGAGGACTCGACCCGATAGGACCCGATAGCAGCTCTAGATGTGGACATAGGTGTTTGTGAGTGCATTTGAATATGTACTATAACTATATTTGTGAAACAGAAAACAAGAGATAGTATAATCTAGACTACTATATCTAGAGAGTTGGGCGTTGAGTATTTTGTATTCAGCTGTCAACTTATGAATGTCAAACACATTAATAAGTCGGAGTTAATTAATTATCAACTTAAATCATTCACCCAAGAGTTAAATATCTAGCATCTCACGTGCTTGCTATCATTTAAAACTGGGAGTAAATAATGAGAGTTAAGTTATAAAAATTAAGATTAAGCACTATTAAAATAGATAGTCGTATGCTTTTAGTTTAGATCACCTAAAAATATGTGAATGGGTCATGCAAAAGTACGCGAGAACATCTTCTGATGGCCAACAACCTGCAGACAATAAGATGAAAGGAAAAGGGGTATGATCAAACATTAAAAAGTTGAAGAAGAGGTTTTGACGAAAAAATAAAATAAGAAGATAGAGGAATGATTAAATTTAAAGTTTCTAGTTTCAATCACACAAGTTTTGGTTAGTTATTAAACAAAGAGTTTAAACATAATACGCAAGAAAATCTTTTTATTGCCAACAACTTGCATTACTGAAACTATTTTTTTACATTTTGTTTCCTTTCTCCACCTCGCGATCTTCTCTTTCTGATCTCATCTAAATCTCTTTTAACTCATCATCTCTTAGTCTTCCTCCTCTTCTCTTTAAATCTTCTATACCAAAATTTTAATAAAAGTGAGTAGGAATTGAAATAAAATGAGTTGGTGAGATAATGGAAAGACATGAATAAAATGAAATTGTGGCAACCGTGGGGAACTCTTAACCATGATCGGGTTTAAACTTCAGATGAGAAATGCAATATTGTAAGGCAAGCCCACAATATGTGTTCTCTAAGTTGTTTGAGGAGGAAAGGGGGTTGTATCAAATTTATGAGATACCAATATCCAAATAAGATTATTGTATGGACCAATACTCAAAAAACCTAACTGTGTATAACAAATCATAACCCAAATAGTTCTCAAAATTTTAGAAAATGAGAAAAAGACTAATAAAGCATCTTCAATGTAGAAACATTTCCAAAAGTTTACTATCATCACTCACCATGGATGTTAGTTTACTATGTTGGAAACTATGAACGTTTAGAATTGGAAATATGAGTTATGAATTCTAATAAATTATTCACAGCATTTACGTAGGTATGGAAGTAGCCAACTTCTTCTTTTAATCTAAAACCTTGGAGAACAATTTTTGCCTTGAAGCCTTTGATTGGAACCATCAGAATCTTATTTTCATGTAAACACCCATATACAACCTTTGAACCCCGATGGAGATCAGCAATCACCCAAGTGTTGTTATGATTAGGTATATATCATCATTAATCGCTTCTCTCCAAGCTGAAGTATTTGTAGATGATCCAGATGGTCTCACTGAATGTTTTGGGGTCATCCTCTATAATTAAAACTATAGGAATCCTCTTAATAACATTATCATTTTTGTTTCCTTCAACAAAAAAATCAATTGCTTGAGAAGATATGTTATCCAGATGCAATTAATTCTCTTTTCTAACTGTAGTACTTATTCTAGGTTCGTCAAAAATATTAGAGTTTGAACTTCATATGCTAAAGGATACTAGGTTGAAGAACACTTAATTCAAAGAATTGACTCAATTATACAATATTTAAACATTTACTTTCAGAAAATTCTTCATCTCAATATTCAACTACTACATTTGAATCCAAATCCAGTTCCTATAAGCTTTTAATAGCTCTTTAACGATGCTCTTAATAGCCGTGTCCAAGTTTAGTCGTTTTAGTATATGATATTTATAATAAGCTATGTACTCCCACACTTTTAAATATGAAAGGTTGGGCATTCTTCCTTTCCATAAATCATACGGACTTATATCATTTCTTTTAGAAGGATTTTTGTTTAAAATAAAACATGCAGCTAACAAAGCCTCTCCCTACAAATTCATAGGTGGTCAGCATTATTAATAATGCAATTAAACTTTTCTATTAGACTTTTTTTTAACTTTCGCCAAAACCATTATGTTGTGGTGTATATGGGGTAGAAATATGACTTATAATATTCCGTTCTTAAGATATTTTTTAAAATATTCTCCTCTATCAAAAAAATTTATATATTAAAATTGATTTTCCAATCTAGATTAACAAATTTTGAATATAGTACATACTTCATCACGATAAACATAAGAAAATAATATATTATAATCATCAATGAAAGTCTGAAATATTTTTCACCACTACATCTTCACATGCCATTTAATTCACATATATTGAAATGCATGAAAACCAAAATTTGAGATTCTCTTATACCACAATAAAGATTTTGTTTGATATGTTGGATTTAACCCATAATCCACATTTCTTAAAATAGATTAATAATATAATTTTTTTATTTTTAATAAGATTATGATTAATATAACCAAACAAAGATGTCATAGCCTCATAGGTATAAACATAACATTTAAATTTATTAATATTTAATCTAAACATTCCTGCATAAGTGGACCCTTTCTCAACAAATACACAATTATTCCACAAGATTAACTTGTTAGATTCAAATAGAACTAAAAATACTTTTTACATAATAAATCAACAAAAATTAAAACATTTCTAATTTTGGATTACACCAAGAACACTAAGAAGAGTAACCTTTCTCCAGATGTAAATCTAGTTCCGCAGTCTCACACCGGCGGGTGCTTTTTTTAGGATTTATTCACCCCATTAGCAAGAGTTAGCTTGTGCCTAGCCGACAAATAATCTATTATGATTTTTTTTTAATCTATGAGAATCAACAAAAAGCAAACTCGAAACTTTTTACAGTTTTTGCAATTAGAGAAACATACGAGTAAAATAAGGATTTCTGTGATTTTAAAAAGTGAAATAAGAAAGTATAGATATAGGGTTCAAAGAAGTATGACTAGTCACGTGTTTCACCAACTCTCATGTATATTTATTTTATAATTTAAAACAGCTAAAACCCACCTTTTTTAATTAAAACAAAAAATTGTTTAACTTTAGTAAAAGCAAATGATGAAAATTAATTATTAAAAAATAGAAAAAGTTATTTTGATAAAATTATTATCTATTTATCTGCAACAGCAACAGCATGTAAAGTGTAAGTGTGCCTAATGAACGTGCAATAATTCGTAAAACTGCGCGCGGGTAATGAAGCTTCCCATTATTGAAGATGTACAATAACAAATCTCCTACAAATGAGTTTCACCATATGGTTGTTGAGCTTTCTTTTCATAGGCAATGTGGGGGATTATAGGAGTTTGGGTGTTTGCTGGTAATAGCAAATAGTCCCACGTGGCTCTTAGAAAAGAAATCTCAAACAAAGTTTTAGAAAACTTCTTTGATAGTAAGTTTATTATATTAAAGGTCCTATTAAGAAAGGCTTCACTACCAGCGTGTAGGTGAGCGAATTTTGAGTTTTTGGAATAATTAATAAATGAATTTGGCACTTCCATGTTTATGTGGTCCTAAGTAGTTAAAATCCCCGATTACGCCTCGATTAATCCCCGATTAATCGCTAACCGGAGACTAAACGATTATTTTTTCAGCGATTTATAGTATTTCAATAGTTAATACCCGATTAATCGCTAATCGGGTATAATCGGCCGATTAGTGGTTAATCGGCCGATTTTTAGTGACCGATTAACCGATTAAATCTCCACCTTTAATTTTTATGCTCGTTTGTATTATTTGGGCTCAATCCGACCCAAACACAAATCTAAATCTAAAATCCAATTATCCAAATCCGACATGTCGCTACTCTCTTCTTTTTCCTCGCACAAACCCAAACTCAAACTGATTCTCTTCAAACCCAAACCCAAACTGGTTCTCTTCTTCTTCCTCGAGCAAACTCAAACCCGACCCGCCGTCGTTCCCCTGCGCAGTTGTATACTTGACCAGACCCGCATTTGCTGCACCTCCTTCTCTTATTGCCCGCGCTGCTCCTTCCCGATTATTTTTGTTTGATGGAACTGACCAGCAAATTCGACCCCACCCACATCCAAACTCAGCTCAGACCAAGTACTCACTTCTTTTTCTCTATAACTATATGTTCCTATTTGATTAAAAATGGGTACTTACAGAAAAAATATTCAACTACATGTTTTTCCCATACCCGAAATTAGAAATGATTTAGTTTCTACTGATTTATGATGTAGAAAGGAATTTTTGGTTTTACTTGAATCCCAGTGTTTTTATTAGCGGGCGCATCATCCGCTTAACCACCTGCCTAAGTTGCAGCACTGCTCTCACTGCTTCATCCGCTTCATCAAGGCTTGAAGCGCTCCAATGTTGGGTTGCGCTGAAAATGGGTTTTTGAGCCAAAAAGTGCAAGTTTAACTAGTTTTTGGTATAACGCGGATTCGGTTACCTAAATTAACTTTTTACTAAATAAAAAGCCCTAAAATTTTCCCCAAATCCATCTCATCCTCCAGAGTTCAGACTGTGCTCTTCCTCTAATCTCCTCATCGTCACTCCTTCGCCACCTCCTCCGCCTCAACTCCACTTGCATTCTTCCTCCGCACTCCTCCTTGACTCCTCTTCGCACCCCTCCTCGACTTCTCTTCACCATATTAAAAATAAATAATATATTTAAAATATTAAAATAAATAAGTGATGCGGTAGTGAAGCGCCCGCTTAAATGGTCGCTTAAGCGAGGAAGAATGAAGCGGTCCTTTGACTGCTCCACTTCCGCTTCACGCAACTTAAAACCTTGTTGAATCCAATAATTGATCTTTAAGAAGAAGGGTCTCTTCTAATGGAATGTATAAACTAAATATTAATCAAGTTAAAACTTCTGTTTATATCGTAGTCTTCTTATTTATTGCATTATCAATTTGGCATACGTAAACCATTATCTTGTCGAGAATATGAAAACTTAGATTTAATCAATTATTATGTTAACCATTTTAATTTGATAAATGTGAATTGTATCAAACCCAAATAGCAAAAAAAAAATTACAATGTTAAAAGATAATCTCATTTTTTTTTATTTTGGGCATATTGATGTATGTGAATTAAATAGCATGTCAACACATGGTGGTGAAAGATAATTCATAATTCATTACTTCTATTGATGATTGTGGTATATTTTCCATATGTTTACGAAATCAGAAGATGACACGTTTACTATGTTCAAACTTTATAATTCGGAAGTTAAAACTCAATTTCAAAAAGAAAATTAATGATTTTGTCGATAAAATTTTTATATCGCATATTAAACAATACTAACTACTAAAAGGACTAAACTTGGACCAAGATCTATTAAGAGCATATTTTTAGGATAAGCAAAGAACAATAAACCATATAGGCTTTTGGGTTTAAATTTAGATGTAATTGTTGAATTTCAGGATGAAGAAATTTTTTTAAAAAATTTTACATTTAAATGATTGTATAAATAACTCCAAACCCTCTTAAACCAAGTGTTCTTCAACCTAGTATTACTTCAAATTTAATGTTCAAAGTAGAAATTTTAACATATCTAAAGCTATTTTGCACGGTCACGGGCGGATACAGTAACACGACAGTACACGATACTGCCAAAGGATTCGGCGATCCTCAAAGAAAAAAGGATATGATACAGTATGGGACTCATCAAATATAAAATTCATTAAATATATCTTTATATATATATATATATATATATATATATATATATATATATATATATATATTAATATAAAATAATTAAAAATTAACTATAGGGTTTGCAATAAAAATAAATAGGGCTTTACTCAAAGGGTTAGCTCAGTCCTTGATCTTGTACTGCTATTTTCATGATGTTGTCATTTTTGTTAGCTTGTTATCAAGAGAGGATGGAAGACTGAGGGACTGCATTCTAACAGAAAGAGGGCCCTCTAGCCGGCCTAAGGTTTTAAATGAAAGATTGAAAGAGTGGGTGTTCAGGTGGTTTATAATTATACAAATTTGAATCATAACTATAGTTTTGAGCCCCATCACATAACTTGACTGATGATTTTTGGGTTTGAATCAAGTTGTGGATTCAACCTGAAATTTTCAACCCGCGGCATTACATCATCTTCCCGGCGCTTTCTCTTCCTTTAACTAGGGATATTTCCCCAACTCCTGACTAGGATTTTAACTTAAATGGCCAAAAAAAACGAATACAAGAAAGAAAGAGAGAGAGAGAATGTGTCCCCGAATGTTTCAGAAGTGTCAAGGAGTCAGCCATTGACATACTCGAACACGAATCCACACGTGTCCGCTGCAAATTCATGTTGGACATGTGTCCGACACTGGAGTGGAACACTTTTTCAATGTCCATGCTTTAAGTCTTGAATAAGAACTAGATTTAGAAAAACGAAGGAATTACACCAGGTTTCATATCTTCTCAAGCAATTGTTTTTCTTGCTGAAGTGTTGAAGAAGATAGAAATAATAATACTACTAGAAAGCTCCCTACATTACAATTATTGAGGATGACCTAAAAACTCTTTGTTGTGCCACATAACCTACATATGCTTCATTTTGGAAACAAACGATTAGTGATAAAATGGACGAAATCATGTGTAATAACACCCGTGTGATAGTCGATCGACCATGAAGGTCTAAACCTTCAGGTTGTAAATGGGTGTTTAGAAGAAAATGCAATACATATGGTTTCATTCAAGCCTGCAGCAAGATTGGTTCTCAAAAATTTCGGACGAGAAGAAATTGACTCCAGCAATACTTGTGCATGTGTGGCACGAATAACTTCTATTAGAATTCTCATGCGCTCGCATATATTCATAATCTTTATGTACATCAAATGGATGTAAATTTGACTTTATTAAGAGGATACTTAAAAGAAAAGTCGATAGAACAACTGAAGGTTTGATCTTCCTGGGAATCAGGAGAATGAGGAAAACGTATCTATTGAATCTTTGAATGGTCTAAAACAAACGACATGGCAATGGCATGAGAAACTTGATACTATAGTACTATTGTTTGGTTTTAAACATAATAATACAGATAAATATATTTATACTAAATATACTAATTATTAGTATGTCAGAGCATCCACAGTCGTTTGCTATTTTTTCATTTTATCCATATTTTAGCAAACGAACTTCTGTTGTTGGCTATTTATTCATATTTTGGCATTTTCGACGGAGAAGATTGCTATATATGAGAGAAGATTTGAGAAAATGCATAATATAGAGGACGGATCGGATCTTGAAGATCCATCCCAATTATAAATTTATTTATTTTTTTGTCGGACGGAACTCGAAAGTCCGTCCCACGAAATTTATTCAATTTCCGCTAAAAAAAATTTGCCCAAAAAAACGAAAAACCCCTTGGACGGATCTTCAGATCTTGAAGATCCGTCCGTGAAAGGGGGGACCATTTCCACAAAAAAAATTCAGTAAAATTCTTTTTAATTATTAAAAAAACCACGGAAATTATTTAAAATTCGCAGAACGGATCTCGAAGATCCGTCCGATCATAAAAAATATTTTTTTGCTATATTATAGCATTTTACCACTGCAGCAAACTTGCTTTGCTATATGTATAATATGCATTTAGCTATTTTTTAGCAAACCACGACTGTGGATGCTCTCGTCGTTTGTTTTTAGGTTGACTTTAGGTACTAAGAGGATTGGTTTTGATGAAACTAAGAATTATCTATCTTTTATGTTTAAAATGAAAGATTTAGGTCAGTAAATACAATTTTTAGACATTAAAGTTGAAAAACATAGTTGGGGTTATGCAATGAGTCAATCTAATTATATTGATAAGGTACTAAGTTTAATCGTCTCAAATTAAAGGAGGTAAGTACTCCTTCTGATTAAAACATTAAATTTGAAAGCATTTCATGTAGAGGAATAGCACAACTTGAACATGTTAGTGCAATAAGAAGTATAATCTATACTATCCGCTGCACTAAGCCCAACATTGCGTTTTCAATATGCAAACTTAGTAGATAAACATCTTAGCCCTAGCATAGTATTCGGATATTTAAGACAACAATAAATTGTGGGTTACATTATGATATTTATCAGGATGTACTCGAAGGATACACCAATGCAAATTGGATTGCGAGTACAGGAGATAATAAATCCACTTCTGGGTGGGTATTTACTCTAACAGGAGGGTGCAATTTCTAGGGCAAGTAAGAAACAAACGTGAATTTCATACTCAAATACGGAATCTGAATTAATTGCTTTGCAGCAACTATCGAGGAGTCTGAATGGATTAGAGATTTGTTATTGAAATTGAAGTTACATTCTAACCCTATGCCTCCATAACAATTTATTTTGTACAGTCTGGCTGCCTTCTCAAGGGCATATCTTATAATGGTAAGTCAAAACATACAGGGCATGAATTTGTGAGACAATTAATTTTTCTGTTTTTCATGATTGTACTATTACAATTTTACACTCAAATTTCACTATCCTATATATGCATATTTCTAGCCCATTTGGTATTCACATGTATCAAAATGGCAACAATCTGATTGTGCTCGCTCTTTGTACAGCCTTAAGCCACAAGACAAATTTAACAGAAAGAATCAACAAGTTTCACGCTAATAAAATTTAATTAATGCAGACAACAATCAAGTTTTTATAAAAATAAATAAATAACTAAGTTTTAATTGGAAGTTTAGTTTAATTTCATTGGAGATGCAAGCCACAAGCAGGAAAGGCTTTAAATTACTAGTATTACCAATAGAAAGAAAACATATTACCTCAGGAAATGTGATTAAATATGACCAGATATGATGTGAAATAAGAATTTCATCCAACAAGTAAGAAAGTACTTACATACTAGCCCTGTGGTGTCTATATCGTATCGAGAAGAAACCACAAAATCATCCAAATCAATGCAGTCCTCTTTCCTTTGGCTGCCAAACCAAATTACTTTTGGGAGTTAAAAACAAATTCAATATGAACCAACAAGTTCTAAATTTGATTTCCGCTCATTGAGTCTATACAATAACAATTAATGAATTAGATCGTAAAAATTAAGTATGAATTACACCCCCCGATAAAATCCTTTCCAGTGCTAGAATGGGTTAACAGCAAGGGACAACAGAATGGGTCGTGCATAAACAAGCCCACTTAGAAGCATAAGTTAAGTTTTGGCACCCAGTAAGACTTCTATTTATGAAAAAAAAAAGGCACCGCTTTATAGAAATATTGACAAAATAGGGTCTCAAGTTATACAAGAATAATATGCCAACAATTCATTTCAGTAAAATTTAAAGTGGGAGCACAAGTTTGATGGTTATCCAACAACATAAATGAAAGATAATGTAAGACATACACCAAGATAACTTTTGGAGTTCTTGCAATAGGCAACTTATAGCAGACATATACATCACTAGGACCAGAAAAATTTGTACTTCTCAATGATTTGCAGAATTCTTCTGAAAACTGTTCATCTATTGGATGACATGAGACCAAGTTAAAACCACCAATTGTCTTCCTAGATATTATTTTGGTTCCATCATATGGATGACCTGCAAAACAACCACAATTAATTGGCATAAAAAAAGCCTGAACTGAAATAAGAGAAAGAAAATAAGTTATATGGCATATATGCAGAATTACTCATATGCCACCATCAATTTGGGGAAGAGGAAAAAAATACGTAAAAAGAGCGTTCCTGTGTGCAATTCTCTTATATGAAACTCATTACTTTCATCAATCAAGAATGTTTTCTTACTTTTAAATTATGCATGTGGTCAGTTTCCCATCAGGTAAGATAATTTGGAGCAGCAGAACCGTAGATGCTGTTAAAACATAAGTATCTTTTAGAGCCATCTGATACTTAATTCACATGGTATTAAAGTTCTCCACACACAATTGTCATTGGATCTGTATTAAATGTGGATGTTAAAGAAAATATTATCACCCAAGTTTGGCCCACAATAAATGTGCCCAACCTGAGTGAATGGGGTGGGGTGTAAGAATATAAATATACCCTCATGGCAGTTTCAGATTTTTCATGTAGTGAAAGGTTCCTTTCTGAGATGCAAAGCACCATAAAGAATTGCAAGAACAGGACCTTTGGCAAACATAGCATGAAGTCCAAGAATTAAAATAGATTTTCCATTGAGAATCCCATATGTTGGCTATCTGATAGTGAGGGTAAAAAAACAAAAAGAATATCTAAAGAATGAAAGTTTGCTCCATTCGACTGGAAATGAAGTAAACCAAGAAGATTATGATACGAGGGTTGCTCAAAGTTTGAATTTCAAATATTAATGTCTGATTAGTATTACGAAAACAATCTGCGTAAAATATTAACAAAGATAGGAAACTATTAATAAAAGTTAACGAAGATACCAAGTGTCCAGGAAGGAGTACAAAGGTTGGATTACATTAAAGCAAAAAACCAATAAAACATTTGAAATTCCTTAATAAAGTTGGGTAATGCTATACCTCCCCTCATTACCTACCTCGGTTAATGTAACCCTCGTTTCCGTTTATACAAAATCTACTGTATTCTTGTATTTTGTTTGTCTATAAATTATTTTGTTCCCGGTTGTACTGATTTCATTCTTCCTTGCTCCGTATTCTTGTATTTCAATTTCCTTGTAAATTCTTTCTTTCATTTGAATTCATTTTCTTGTACATCTCCTATTTGATTGAACTCAAACCCGTCTATAAATTCTCCAATTCTCTTGAACCCAACTGCATTCTCTCGATATTCGATTATTTTGTTTGAATCCAAATCCTAATTCATTAGATAAAATTATTTGGTTGATTATTTGATTTATTTGTAAACAGTCCAAACCAAACCAACTTAGCCCATTCTTATTTTCTAATTCATATTTATTTGTTTTATTGAAGCCCATAATTCATTTCTTAGCCCAACCCATATTCAACTTGACTATTCTACGTTCTTATTATCGATTACTTATTTTGTTAGCCCATATTTAAATTCCAATCCTAACTATAATTATTTTTATTTGAATCCCAATCTAAGCCCAAGCCCAATCTCTTAGCCCATGAGCAACACCCACTGCCCAATCTCTATCTTAATCAACTGCACAATTCCCCCTAACTCCCTAATCTTCTCCCACGTACTACTTCCCTACTTTTCCCACTAATTGAATCCCCCACAAATCTCTCCACAAACCCCCCTAAATCACTCTTAACCACCCATTATCTCTAAACCCCCCACTAATCCCTCTAACTCCCTAATCACAATCATCAGCCAAACTCTCCCTCCTCTCGTCTATTTTCCTTCCTCTACTTCGACCTAAAACCCAACCCTGCTCTCAACCACCTCGTCTCCTCGCTGTCGAACCCTGCTTGCAACCACAGTGGACCTGCATCTCGTCGCTCACCCTTCCTCCGCCACCACAGCCTCCTGCCATTGCTGCCCCTGCAACCACCTCGCAACCCTACAACTCGCTCATCTCGACCGCCCGCTCGACCGCAGCCCCGAGCGCCTCCCTCGTCTTCCCTGCATCTTGACCCTCATCCCCGAGCGCGACCCTCGACTGCCTCGCACCCTCGCGACACCCCTCGGTCGCGACCCTCCACAGCGTCGCCCTCCTCCATCGCAGCATCACGCCAGTCGCCTTCCACGGCTCCTCACCACAACCGCTGCCTTTCCCTTGCACCTCCTCCCCCCATCCTCAGCCAGCACCTCCTTCCCGCAACCCTCCTTAACCGCGACAGCACAACCATCCACAGCCTGTCGCCTTGCCCTTGCTGCCGCCACCAAACAGCAACCCCCTCTGCTTCTCATCACAGCCCTCGCTTACTGCACCGTCCACCTTCCGATCATCTTCTCCATTGGCAGCAACCAACCCTGACACCGCGACCTTCAATCACCGACTGCCGTGCACCGCCCTTGCTGATTGCTCGCTGCCTTTGCTAATGTTGCTGCCATTCGGTGTTGTAGCCCCGCGTTGTCACTTCGTCTTGCTTTCGTTCTCACTGTATAAAAAGCAAGTATTCTCTTGTACACTCTTTTGTTCCCGTACAAGCTTTGCTTTGAATCCCGCAAGTAGACTTTGGTTAATTCATCGTGTTATAGTCTTGTTCCTTTCTGTCGTGTTGACTGATCGTGATCCATTAGTGTATGCTAGCCTAATCAATTCTTGTTAATTTCACGCTCGTATTGTGATCTTAAATACCCCTCATTATTCCATGCATTACACGGACACATGATAAAGATGTGTAGTATAAGAATACATTATGTGTCTTGATGCTATTTGTTTGTTGCGTGATATAAAAATGTGGATATTAATCGCATGTGCAATGTCATAAAAATAGTGATTCTTGCTAAGAAAGCAGTAGATTTCACCCCAAACTACTGTATTTGGATGTTTGTTAAACTCTAATCAAAAGACTATATGTTAAAATTTAAATCGCTATTTATTTCAATGTTGTAAGTCCGCATGTTGTCTGCCCGAGATTGAAATGAGATTTGGACCTAATTATAGTTAAAATAGATTAGAATCTATTAAATAAGAATTGTAGCCCTATGAATCTAGTTTCTGAAAATTGTTACGGATCCAGATTCCGAGTTATAGGCTGCAATATATCAAATTTTTAGTACTGTATGATTTTTAATTTTCAGATTACTGATTTGAAATACACTACCATGATTTATTGACCAAATCATTGTGTTAACAGTAAAATAAAAACTTGATATTAACTAAAATGTTACTAGACATGATTAGGAATCGATTTATAATTTTTGCAAGATTTTTAAATGATTTTACAGTCACTATTTATATATACGAATTTGACCCCGACCTGCTGCCTGAACAGTCGACCCATAAAGAAATGACTGTTTGACCTAATTTTTGTTATTATAATATGTTGTGTGAATATGCGTCGGAACCGGCAGGAAGTCTAGTTTCTAGGACTCCTGACAGAACTGAATTCGCTTTCTTATAGCAGCGGAAAAGTTTAGTTTTTGTACAGCAACGTCTTGCTGTCCAATATTCGTATTTTCATGATTTTAAGTATAAATGTGTGTTCCTTGCATTTATGAATTGAAATACATTACATGCATTGTGTAGCCCTTGACACCTCCTTAATCATGTCCTGATATCTGTTCTCATTGTTTTATATTCATGTTTAATTATTATAAAGAATAACAAGCTGGGATAATAAGGGTAAGACCTAGTAATGGACGATATAGGAGATTGTACTCAGAAGGGGGCCCGTGTTTCCCAAGCTAGTGATTTCTTTTACCTGTCACATGGAACTAAGTGCCACTTAGAACAAAGTGTCACGTCATGGGTAACGAGAGCCACCTCTAGACTCTACGGGGGCCACATCTAGACTCCATTACATGATTACCTGATTACACGTTCACAAGTCACATGGAACTAAGTACCACGTAGAACTAAGTGTCACGTCAAGGGTAACGGGGGCCACCTCTAGACTCCTTGACTATATGATTCATGTTTACATGATTTTCCGAGTACTTAACCCTGTATAATTCGCCACTAGAGTCTAAACGTCAACTTGTTTGTATGCACCCGAACCTGTAATATGGGACGCAGGATTACGTGCATTAAATAAGACTGATTAAATGAATAGACTTAAGATTAATACTGAGCACATGCATATTCCTGTTTACATGTTACATATCTTGTTTACAAGTTATATGATTCATGTTTACCAGTTTCATGATTCCGGTTTACATGTTACATGATTCATATTTACAAGTTACATGTTACCTGTTTACGAGTTTACATGATTCCGATTTACAAGTTACATGATTCATTGTTATACGACATGTTTGATGTTTTCTGTTACATGATTCCTTATTGCCGATTGGTTATATTTTGCTAGGCAGTTAAAATCGGTTTTCAGAACTAATCGGTCTGGGAGCGATTAGTGACTAATCGGGTAATCGGAAAAAAATCGGGGATAAAATTCGAAAAATTGCGTGTGTGTGTATATATATATATATTGTTGCTGCTAATTTTGGTGTGGGAGCAAACAGATAGAATTTTTGGATTCTTGGAGAAAACGATAAAGCAAACCTGTTAACCTTCACCAATGTGTTGACTTGGTCTCTTGCAGCTACTGCGAACCCGCAAAAAGTGCGACACCGGGATGGATCCCGGCGACGCACCCTCCGACGCTCTTGTCAGTAATCTGAATAATTAAGCAAGAACTTAAACTGGAAAAGTATTGATTACCTCTTAATGGTGGTGGATGGGGGTATTTATAGTCGCCTTAGGATCAGATTAGGAATGTAATCCCTGTGATCAGATAAAGAATGTAATCCCTGTGATCAGATAGGAATGTAATCCCTAATTCCCAGTGAACGGATAGATATGAATCAGGGCCGTTGATTTGGATTAATCAGAAACCCTAATTCTATCCTACTGGACCGGATTCATTTCGGGTTGGAACCCGTACACAGTTGAGGTGGATCCATTCGTGGGTTATTGGGTGTTGAAGAAAGACCCAGTTCCCATTTCAGACCCGTTTGTCGGTGAAATTACCGTTTTACTCCTGAGTTTTAAGATTCGTGTCCGATTTGAACGGCCCCGATTTAATCTCATTTTTAGCCATATCACGAGCCCCCACTCTTGAAGACTGAGTTTTACAGTCCTCGAGCAGTAGTTTTGTTGTTCTAATGGCGTACGGAATTTTATCGGTGTTCTTAAGGGAGTTCGAATCTTGCTCGGGGTGCAACGATGTTATTCTGGACTTGTAAAATGCCCAAAAATATCCTTAGAATTTTTCGGATTTTTGGTGATTTTTCCAGATTTTTCTGATTTTTTTCTCATTTTTTTGAATTTTTATTCATTTTTCGAATTAAATAATTAATTATCGAAAATATTAATTAATTATTCTAATTAAATAATTATATTTTTCAGAATTTTAAAATAACTTTTCTGAATTAATAATTATTTTTAGAATTTTTAATTAATTTTTTTCGATTTTTAAATATTTTTTCGAATTTTTTAAATAATTAAAACAAATTAATTAATTAATTAATTAATTAAATAAATATTACCTGGACACGTGGCGCATTTCTGGACGTCGATCGTGATCAAATGGCGCGCATCGCAAAGCAGATCATGTTCTGGACACGTGGCGCGTTTCTGAGCGTCGATCATGATCAGATGTGCGCGCATCGCAAAGTAGATCACGTTCTGGACACGTGGCGCGTTTCTGTGCATCGATCGTGTCGTGGCGCGATTTTTTAAAAATTCGAACGGATTGTATGGATCGGCGGGTTATTTTCTCCAATTTTAAGGTCGGTACCTCGGCACCTCGGCTCGGCAACTTGGTGACCGTCCGACCCTTGGAATCGACGCCACGTGGTGATGCCACGTGGCCTTTTTTTACTTTTTTTTTCTTTCTTTCTTCGTCTTCGAATTCACCGCCTCGCCCCCTTCGACTTTGGCCAGACCTCAACAGCGAGGGAAGCTCGCGTCGGAGAGGAGCTCATCGAAGGGGGGAGTTGAAGCTCGACGAGGAGCTCGGCGAGGGGATGGCTCGAGCTCAGCATCGGCGAGGAGGTTGGATGGCGAGCTCGGCAGTTGGTGCTTCGCGAAGTGGAGGTCGACGAGGGGAGGTTGAAGTTGTGATGGAGCTCTTCGTTTGAGCCCGCAGCCGAGGTGGGCTCGGAGCTCTGGCGAAGCATCGACGAGGAGGCTCGAGTTTCGACGACGGAGAAGATGGGTTCTTCGTGAAGGTTGTGAGCTCGACAGTGGGTTCGGCTCGTCATTTGGCTCGGAGCTCGACCATGGAGGTGGTCGAAGCTTCGACGAAGGAGCTCGACGAGTGAAGGAGAGAGAGCTCGGCACAGTGGAGCTTCGACGTCGGTGTTGCATGAGCTCGGCAGGCCGAGCTTCGGTGAGGAAGAGCTCGTCAGTGGAGGTGGCGAGAAATGGAGGCGAGCTCGGAGCTTGAAGATGACGAGTTTGGGTTTGATGGAGATGGAGGTGTGAGCTCGGCGTCGGAGGCAGTTGGTGATGGATTCGAGCTCGGGATGGGGAGCTCGACGCAGTGGTGAACGTTTCGAGCTCGTCGATGTGTTGGGTTTTGGAGCTCGACGACGGAGCTAGACGACGGAGGGAGCTCGTCGGAAGTGGAGCTTGGCATGGCGATGGGTTCGGAGCTTGGACGACGGAGCTCGACGACGGAGGGAGCTCGGGAAGGTGATGGGGTCGAGCTCGGTATTGAAGATGGAGCTCGGCCATGGTGGGTTCGGCGTAGAGCTTGAAGATGACAAACTGGTTTTTTTTTTTTGGTTTTGGCGGGAAGGTGCTGAAGAGGAGAAGGGTATGGGTGTTCGGGTTTGGATCCCTTAACGGGTCCGAACCCGACCCTTGTGCTCCTATATTTTTTTTTTGCGAATCCGAGCACGAATTGCGAGGCGCATTTTTGCCACTTTGTACTTCAGTAGTTCGGTAGAACAGTAGCTCGGATTGTAGATCTGAGCTACGTGGCCCGATCTGAACGGTTGATCACGATCGTGGCACGAATCACAAGACAAGAGACTCAAATTTCGAGAAAACGTTATATTGTCGTTTTGTGGAGACGTGGCGCGATCTGAGCCGTTCATCATGTTCTAGCACGTTTTTTGAGACAATCTGACGGTGAAACTGGCTCGGCAGCATTTTTCTCCATATGTGGAGGTCGGTACCTCGTCCCTTCGGCTCGGTAGCTCGGCCATGGCGAAGCTCATCCTAAGAAGAAAGTTGAAGGGGAGGAGAGGCATTCGGGTTCTCTCCTCTGCCTTGTTCTTTCGCGAAGAAGAGGAGAAGTGTTGGGTACTTTTGGCGGGAAGACTGAAGAAGAAAGAGAAGAATGAAGAAGCCAAGAAGGGTATGGGTCAGATCATGGGTATCGGATCCGACCCCGACCCGTTAGCCTCTTTTTCTTTCTTCCTCTTTATCTGCTTGCTTGTTCGCCGAATCCGAGCACGGATTTTGAGGCATATTTTTCGCCACTTTGCAGTTCGGTAGATTGGTAGCTCGGATTTCAGATCCGAACTACGCGGCTCAATCTGGACGGTTGATCACGATCATGGTGCGAATCATGAGACAAGAGGCTCAAATTTCGAGAAAACGTTATCTTGTCGTTTTGTGGAGACGTGGTGCGATCTAAACCGTTCATCATGTTCTAGCACGAATTTTGAGACAATCTGACAGTAAAACTCGCTCGGCGGCATTTTTCTCCATATATGGAGGTCGGTACCTCGTCCACTCGGCTCGGTGACTCGGTAGTTCGGCGTAGTGGAGCTCGGCCCTGGCGGAGCTCATCGAGGGGAGCTCGACGACGGAGGAGAGGTCGGATATAAACGAGGAAGGGGGTCGGCATATTGGAGAGGTGAAGAGCTCTGAAGCCTGGTGATGTGCTCTTTGTTTTTGGAGATTTTTTAAGAGGAGCTCTACTCCTAGGGGTGGAGAAGATGCGCTAGGAAGATCCTCGTACGAGCCATGGGAAGACCCATTCTTTGAAGTGAGTGCAAGGAGCAACACTATGGAAGAGTTTTAAGTTCCGAACTCGCTTAGAAGAGGCCCGCTTTGGAGGCGAGCGGAGTGAAGAACTCGGCTTTAGGAGAGCCCATCTGAAAGACGAGTTTGAGGAGCAACTCTAGGGGAGAGCTTTAGCTTCGAACTCGCTTAGAAGATGCCCGCTTTGGAGGCGAGCGGAGTAAAGAGCTCAGCTTTAGGAGAGCCATCTGGAAGACAAGTTTGAGGAGCAACTCTAGGGGAGAGCTTTAGCTCCGAACTCGCTGAGAAGAGGTCCGCTTTGGAGGCGAGCGGAGTGAAGAGCTCGGCTTTAGGAAAGCCATCTGGAAGACGAGTTTGAGGAGCAACTCTAGGGGAGAGCTTTAGCTCCAAACTCGCTGAGAAGAGGTCCGCCTTGGAGGTAAGCGGAGTGAAGGGCTCGGCTCTAGGAGAGAGTCATCTGGAAGACGAGTTTGAGGAGCAACTCTAGGAGAGAGTTGTGAGCTCCGAACTTGTTGAGAAGAGGTCCGTTTTGGAGGCGAGCGAAGTGAAGAGCTCGGCTTTAGGAGAGCCATCTGGAAGACGAGTTTGAGGAGCAACTCTAGGGGAGAGCTTTAGCTCCGAACTCGCTTAGAAGAGGCCCGCTTTGGAGGCGAGCGGAGTGAAAAGCTCGGCTTTAGGAGAGCCATCTGGAAGACGAGTTTGAGGAGCAACTCTAGGGGAGAGCTTTAGCTCCGAACTCACTGAGAAGAGGTCCGCTTTGGAGGCGAGCGGAGTGAAGAGCTCGGCTTTAGGAAAGCCATCTGGAAGACGAGTTTGAGGAGCAACTCTAAGGAAGAGCTTTAGCTCCGAACTCGCTGAGAAGAGGTCTGCCTTGGAGGTAAGCGGAGTGAAGAGCTCGGCTCTAGGAGAGAGTCATCTGGAAGACGAGTTTGAGGAACAACTCTAGGAGAGAGTTGTGAGCTCCGAACTTGTTGAGAAGAGGTCCGCTTTGGAGGCGAGCGGAGTAAAGAGCTCGACTCTGGGAGAGAGCCGTTTGTGCGACGAATGTGAGAAGCAACTCTTGGGGAGAGCTTCAGCTCCGAACTCGCTGTTTAAGTGAGAGAATCAATGATTGTGAGAGCAGTTCCGAATGGCGAACCACCTCTAACTCGCTGAAGAGCAAGTTATTTGAAGCAGAATCGAGCCAAGTGTTGGACTCCGAACTCGTCGTTTAAGAGAGTATCAACGGTTGTGGGAGCAGTTCCGAATGGTGAACCACTTCTAAGTTGCTGAAGAGCAAGTTATTTGAAGCGGAATCGAGCCAAGTGTTGGACTCCGAACTCGTCGTTTAAGAGAGTATCAACGGTTGTGGGAGCAGTTCCGAATGGCGAACCACTTCTAACTCGCTGAAGAGCAAGTTATTTGAAGCGGAATCGAGCCAAGTGTTGGACTCCGAACTCGTCGTTTAAGAGAGTATCAACGGTTGTGGGAGCAGTTCCGAATGGCGAACCACTTCTAACTTGCTTAAGAGCAAGTTATTTGAAGCGGAATCGAGCCAAGTGTTGGACTCCGAACTCGTCGTTTAAGAGAGTATCAACGGTTGCGGGAGCAGTTCCGAATGGCGAACCACTTCTAACTTGCTGAGGAGCAAGTTATTTGAAGCGGAATCGAGCCAAGTGTTGGACTCCAAACTCGTCGTTTAAGAGAGGGCTAACGAGGTGTAGGAGCAATTCTGAATGGCGAACCACTTCTAACTTGCTAAAGAGCAAGTTATTTGAAGCGGAATCGAGCCAAGTGTTGGACTCCGAACTCGTTGTTAGAGCTTAGTGAGTTGCGGGAGCAGTTCCGAATGGCGAACCACTTCTAACTCGATTAAGAGCAAGTTATTTGAAGCGGAATCGAGCCAAGTGTTGGACTCCGAACTCGTCGTTTAAGAAAGGGCTAACGAGGTGTAGGAGCAATTCCGAATGGCGAACCACTTCTAACTTGCTGAAGAGCAAGTTATTTGAAGCGGAATCGAGCCATGTGTTGGACTCCGAACTCGTTGTTAGAGCTTAGTGAGTTGCGGGAGCAGCCATGTAGAAGAAGCTGGACTCCGAACTCACCATTTAACGAGTCGTAGATGTGACTCGAAGAGATAGAGAAGAAGCAAGAGCAATAATTTTCAATGAAAAATGTAAAGTTTTATTGAGATAAACTAAGTGGCCGCTTCAATAGGGCAAGCCATTATTACATGCTATTGGCCAAGTTACAAGCATCGGCCCTATTGAAAATCAAGATCCTACTTCTACAATAAGGTGAAGACCTCTTGGGAGGAGCTGAGTCTTGAAGCTCGGCGGGCCTTTCTGTTTGTTTGTTGGCTCCTCATGGGGGAAGCTCGGCCCCCTCTTTTGGACGAACTTGGTCAGGTGCCCCCGCTGTATGAGTTCTTCGATCTTCTCTTTGAGAGCCCGACAATCATCCGTGTCGTGGTCGTGGTCCCTGTGAAAGCGGCACCACTTATCTTTGTTCCTCTTCTTGCCAGGGGTATTCATTCTAGGGGGAGCGCGGAGTAGTCATTCCTTGTCCACCTCCATAAGAACTTCTAATATATTAGCAACGAGGGGGGTGAACTTCTCAAAACGTGGAGTCGAGCGGCGCTGGCCCTTACTGTCCTTCTGGAATTTTTGGGACCCCTCTTCACTTGTGTTCTTCCGTTTGTTTCCGGAAGATCTCCTCAAGAGCAAAGGGGGTTGAGAGCCTCTTCTGCCCGTATGTACTTCTCCACCCTAAGTAGGAGCTCTGAGAAGTCCTGAGGAGGCTTCTTGGCAAGGGATGCCCTGAGGTTGGCATTAGTGACGTTGCGCTCGAATGCGGTAGAGGCTACTGACTGGTTGAGGGAGGGAATGGACCGGGCTTCAGCGGTGAAGCGTCGAACGTAATCCCTTAGGCGTTCACCCTTTTCTTGGTTGAGGGTCACCAGAGATACACTTGTTTTCTCAGCTCGGCAGCTACTCACGAAATGAGTAAGGAAGAGCCCTTCAAACTGATCGAATGAGAAGATGGAGGTCGGGACGAGTCAAGAGTACCGTTCTCGCGCAGACCCCTTCAGCGTGGCAGGGAAGATCTTGCAGTGGAGGGCGTCTGAAGCATGGTGGATCATCATGAGAGTTTTGAAACTCTCTATGTGATCTGCGAGGTCCGACTCCCCGGTATACGTCTCGAAGTGAGGCGGCTTGAAGTTTTCTGGGATGGGGGCATCCATGATGGTGTGGGAGAATGGAGGTCTACTCGAGCGGAGGTTTATCGCCCATTGCTCTTCTTCCTTATCAATTCTGCCGAGGCGCCTCTCCATCTCGTGGAGACGGCGGTAGATTGAGTCTTCTCTTTGATCATATCTTGCCGAGCCCCGGGACTCATCTTCGTACGAGGATGGACTGGGGCTGCGGCGATGGTAGCTTGGAGAAGGACGAGGACTGAGAGTGTGAAGGCGGTGGCTCCTAGCTGGCTCATGAGTAGGTGGCCTCTGGTCGTTTTTTGGGGCGATATTGAGGGCCCTTAAGACTGTCGCTTGGAAGTCTTGAAGATCTGTCCTTGTGACTGGTGCCTCTCCAGCTTGGCGGTCCCTATGTGTGGCTCGGCTTACTGGAGAATGAGTTCTCCGCCGATGACGCTGAAGGGACTCTCTTCGCCTCCTCGAGGGAGGGGATCTTTTAGTCCTCGGTCGTCGGGGGGTTCGAATTCTTGAAGCCCCTGAGTTCTCGGATTGATGGACTCGACCAAGGGCTCGTCATCCATTCAGGCGAGTTCTAAGGTCGACCCCCTTTTGGCGGTCGGCAATTACTTGACGAAGATCCCGCTTGGGAGGACTTTGAAAAACCATAGATTCAACTGAAGGATTGGGACCCGCAACATGGTCATGAAGAGGATGTTGCTTCAGACGATTCTGACGGGAGCCCCCTGGGCAGCCCCCCGAGACCCTGGAGGGGCCTGTTGAGTAGGAGCACCTTGAACCGAAGGAGGGAGATGAGGAAGAGAAGTGGTTCTTCGGTTGGAGACCACTGCCTTCCCCTTCTGTTTTGGATGCATGGCTTGAAACTAGTATCATTGATGAAGTTAGGTCAGGTTGCTTTTTCGATTCCCACAGACGGCGCCAATCTGTTGCTGCTAATTTTGGTGTGGGAGCAAACAGATAGAATTTGTGGATTCTTGGAGAAAACGATAAAGCAAACCTGTTGACCTGTTGACCTTCACCAATGTGTTGACTTGGTCTCTTGTCGGAGCTGCGAACCTGCAAAAAGTGCGAGACACCGGGATGGATCCCGGCGACACACCCTCCGACACTCTTGTCAGTAATCTGAATGATTAAGCAAGAACTTAAACTGGAAAAGTATTGATTACCTCTTAATGGTGGTGGATGGGGAGTATTTATAGTCGTCTTAGGGATCAGATTAGGAATGTAATCCCTGTGATCAGATAAAAAATGTAATCCCTGTGATCAGCTTAGGAATGTAATCCCTAATTCCCAGTGAACGGATAGATATGAATCAGGACCGTTGATTTGGATTAATCAGAAACCCTAATTCTATCCTGCTGGACCGGGTTCATTTCGGATTGCGACCCGTACCCAGTTGAGGTGGATCCATTCGTGGGTTATTGGGTCTTGAAGAAAGACTCAGTTCCCATTTCAGACCCGTTTGTAGGTGAAATTACCGTTTTACCCCTGAGTTTTAAGATTCGTGTCCGATTTAAACGGCCCCGATTTAATTCCATTTTTAGCCATATCATATATATATATATATATATATATATGGGAAAAAATAATTTAGTATCTCTAGTATATATGATTAAGAAGATCTTAAATTTAAATTATCGTGTATTTAGTATCTATTTGACTTTGTTAATAAAATGTATATTTTGTCTTAATGCAGGTAATTGAAAAAAAGCGGGAATGAGAAGATTTGCAGTGGTCACAAACCAATATTTTGATAGTAGGAAGATTTGCAATGACAGAAATGTGATTTTTTGTAAAAATACAATATAGTTTTTGGAGGTATAAGTTATTATTTTTGTAAAACTACAATGTGTTGTATACTTGTATAACTTAATTATTACAAAATATGATCTGAGTTTCGCAAAATGTACCAAATGCGAAACTCATTTAATCAAAATGCACAACAGATGCTGGATGCTTGAAGTTTGTTGTTGTTCAAGCATCCAACAAGTGAAAATGTTCACTTGAACATGATGCATATGCATGATATGATCAGCAGCTTCAATAAAAATGAGAATGGCGTTGCAGACAACCGTACAAGTTACTGGAAGGTAATAAGGATGGAGTTTCAAAAGAACTCCAGGCAACCATATAAAACCAAAATAAAAGAGTCATACAAACCAGTCTCATATGAGCTTACAATGAGACCACCTATCCAAAATAAGCAGAAGCAAATGGTTACAAAAATGGAATTTTTGTAAGTCATCAAAATTCAGAAAATGCACAAATTTTTCAATAGAAACTTACTGAATACTGACTCAACTTACTAACTTACAAAAATAAAAAAAACTAACTTACTAAATACTAACTTAATACTTACAGTAACTTACTTAATAAAAAAATGAAAACAAGAATTGAAGAACAAGAACTAAATAGTGAATACAAGTCCCTACTCCCTACTCCCCTACTCCTTACTGTGAATGTGATGAAAAAAATTAAAATAAAAAAAAACATAGAAGTTGAGTTACTGTGCTAAGTTTCCTGCCACTGATGTTGGAGGTGAGAGAGAGAGAACGGAGCTGTCACTGCCGAACTGGAGGGGAGAGAAAGAAAGGAGCCGCCGATGCTTTAGAGGCGTTGTCGATCGATTTGGAGGAGAGAGAAGAGAGGAGGCATTGTCGACGATTTGGAGAGAGAAGAGAGAGGCACTGTCGACGATTTGGAGGAGAGAGAGCTGTCGACGATTTGGAGGAAAGAGAAGAAAGAGAGGCGCTGTCGAGGCTCGATCGAAGTGGAGGGAAAGGCGCAGCTGAAAGGGGGTTTTGGAAATTAGGTTGGAATTGGATTTGGGTTGAACTGGAGTGGAAGGGGAGAGCAGATCGATTGAAGAGGATGGGGGAGTTGCAGGTCTGAGTGGGAACGGGTCGGGTTTTGGATAAATTAGACCCATCTTCAAAACGAAACGATTAATCGGAATATCGGACTATACGCATATCGGCCGATTAGTACAAATATCGGCCGATAATAGCGATATTACCGCTGGAAGCCCATTTCGCAAATATCGCTTCAAAAATAATCGGGAAACATCCGATTACCGCCGATTTTGACTGCCTAGACATTTTGAGACTTGTTCAGTTCTTATTTCCTTCTTGATATGTATATTGTTTCTCATTATCATGTTTGTTCCGTATTTGAATTCTCAGTTCTTATTGCTTTCCCTGTTATGCCTTATTTTCTGTTCCTATTTTGCTTGTACTACTTGCGGCCCGTAGCTTGCTCTAACGGGTATTATCCAACTTTCTTTTAAGTTAATATTATACAGGTACAGCGATGGGATACTGAAGGAATTTGGCGAACTACTTACTGGATTGTTTATTCTTGGACTTTTTGTAAGTTCTTGTATCCTAGATATTGGTTATTGTATTATATTCTTATTCCTATAATTATTATTGTATTGTTGAGCTTGCTGGTATTGTACAGCTTATTGATGGTATGAGTCTGTATACTTATATCATTCGCTGGGTCTCAGTGGCGTGCCCGTGTTTCCGTATAATGGGAAGCGGACCGTGACAGTTGAGCAAATCGCATCATCTCTGAACCGAACTTGTGTATTGTTAGATCTTTCGTCTGATGTCATGACTTTTTTTATGTTTGTTTTAGTGGGTAAGTTCTTTGGACTTTGATTGTCTAAATGCACTATATTTGTCTATAACATCATTCACTTCTAGTTCCTTCCGTTTCTATTCATACATAGTTATTCAGGGACATGGCACAGTTGCTTAAGTCTTTTTCCAATTAAATGTCTAAATGCACTATATTTGTCTATAACATCATTCACTTCTAGTTCCTTGCGTTTCTATTCATACATAGTTATTCAGGGACATGGCACAGTTGCTTAAGTCTTTTTCCAATTAAACGGGGTTGGTCAGGAAGTATAAGGTTTCACAAATGATGTGTAGAATGCTATGACCCATTGTTTACTTGACATCACTCAACCCTCTATAATTAAATTCCAAAATTCCGGACAGGAAATTATGGGCAAGGAAAGGGTTTATCAATCATAATCCTATGATTAAATTCCAGGAGATTTTCGAATTGGCATTAAACCATTTAGAAGAAGGGAAAATTCGATTACATTTGCGGCACAAATTCTTGACTTATTAGTTCTGAAGTGACTACTAGTCTGCAACTTATCATTTTAATCCTTGATTCGCATTTCACATAACAAGTCCAACATTTTCTCATTAAATTACTAATCAAAATGGATTGGAAAATGAAGAGTATCCATAGAATGTCTAATTTGAGCATGCGGGCTTCTAGGTACCTCAACTTCCATGGAATCCCAGTTCTCAAATCAGTAAATTAAATATAACAATCAAATAAAATAGGAATTTTTAGATAGAGAGAGAGAGAGAGAGAGTACCAGATGCAGAGGGTTGAAGAGGAGGAAGAGGAGGAGGAGGAGTAGGAGGAGAGAGCAAAGCCCGACGAAGAATTCCCCACCTTAAAGAAGCAGCTGATTTCTCCTTCTTGTCCATCTTGTGTTGTGTATTTATTAGGGTTTCTAAGTTTTTTTTCTTTTGGAGTGTAGAATACTTTCGTTTTTGTGAAGAGTGAATATTTAGCAGCCTAGGATCATACAGCCGTATAGGGATCTCTAGAAGCTAGACTTCGCATGGGCCCGTTTTGGCATTGTTTTTGGGCCATTCTTTTGGATGTGAAAACTCTTTTAAATTTAAAATATGTCTTTGACCAACTTATATTTAATTAAAATTATTATTTTTTGTATTTTTCCAACGCACCTAAAATGAGAATTTGTTTTCCGTACTGACTACGGTTGGCAAACGGGTCGACCGGACCGGGTCGGGTCGAACACGTCCGGGTTGGAACCCAACTAGGGCGGGTTCGGGTTGGGTCTGAGTGGCAACCTGGCCGGGCCGGCCCAGGCTGGGTTGAATAGCAAAAACTCGACCCGCCCAACCCGCGAACCAATTCGGGTCCAACCCGGATCGGGTCGGATCGGGTCGTGGGTTGGCCCTTCTATTTTTATTTTTTTTTGTGTTTACTTAAAAAAAATGTAATTTTAATAACAATAAAAAAATGTAATAATAATAATAATAATCAAAGAGTGAAATTGCCAACAAAAAAAGTATATATTATCAGTATGATTTCAACTTATACAAGTTTCCCAATTTTTTATTAAAAACAAAGATTTTCTACAAATTTGTTTTATACAATAACAAATTTCTTCGATACAATTTCAATTTTCTCCAATTATCTAATTTTTTCTAACAAACAAAGATTTTATACAATTTTCTTCAATTTGTTGGTCTTCAATTTGTTGTTGTTATTGTTGGTCTTCAATTATTCATGTTGGTTGCTCTTGTTGTTGTTGTTATTCTTCCGGCGAGTTGCTTCCACTTGTAGACGTGTCGAATCATTTTCCTTAAGTCATATCTTCGGCCTTCATCTAGTATTCCATGCAGGCGAGCATCTCCAACGATTGAGGCTTCAAGCGATTTCTGTGATCGGTTAGAACCCTGCCACTTGTAGAAAATGCACATTCTGAAGCAACTGTAGAAACAGGAGGAGTTAGTAAATCTTTAGCCATATATTTAAGAATACTATAAGTATGTTCATGGTCTTTCCATCATTGTAAAATTTTAAGTGTAGAAGTAAAACTTTCTGAATCTTGTTGATTATAGCAATGTAATTCATTTGGTTGATTAGTCCTAGGTTTTTTTGAATGAAGTTGTGCAAGTAAATAAAATGTGGCATCATCTAATTTATTCTTACCCTTATCTCTAAAAGTAGCAGAAGAAGAACTAACTAAACTAGTTGTACTACTAGATGAAAAACTTCAATCATAAAAATCATACAAGTTATTTAATGTCAATTCAAAACTAGCAAAAAATGTTTGGCAATCAATTTCAGATTCATCTTCTAGTAAAGTAAAAAACATTTCAATCAAACTCTTCGTACCTTCTAATTTGATACGAGGATCCATCACAGTAGTAATACAATACAACATAGGAGGTGGACTAAAATACTTCAAAATTTTGGTATATACAGTTTTCACAATATGACTAATAAAAGCATCATCGATCATTTCTTTGAAAGTTTACATCATATTAACTATCGAAATAAAAATGCTATTAGAAGTAAATTCATAAGATTTTGAAAATTTTAAAGTTACGGTTTTAAAAGGTTCTAAAAATTTTAACAAAGATTCGGCAAAATACCAAGCTTCGGAAGTCATTTGAAAATTTGGCATATTTTTTGCGATACAAAAATTATTTATACATGTTTTATATTCACTAACAACATGTAGCAAATCAAAAGTAGAGTTCCATCGGTGTTTAACATCCTTTAGAAATTTTCTAAAATGTACATTTTTAAGTATACACCATGCTTTCCATATTCTTGAAATATGGGACCATTTAATGCAATAAAATGTAAACAATTTCTAATGTTAACTATATATGGGTTGGCTATTTTTAATGCATCTTGAACACATAAATTTAAAATATGACATGCACATCTAATATGAAAAATATTGTCAGATGGAGGGTTTAATGTTGTTTGTAATATACTAATTGATGCATTGTTGATAGATGCATTATCAAAACTTATACACATAATTTTATCACGAATATGAAAAAAATCACAAATTTCTAAAATATGATTTGCAATTTCGTTACCACTATAGGGATAGGGCAACGCGGCAAGTGATAAGATCCTTTTTTGAAGAATTTAATCACTATTGATCCAATGACAAGTTATTCCCATCATTGGAATATTGTTGCAACCCTTCTAACAATCGGAAGTTAAAGAAACTCTAAAAGTTAAACTCCATAAAATAGCAATCAAAGCTTCGCTCATTTCGGTATATATTTTAAAACAATCCGACTTTATAGTATTCCTGGGGATTCTTTTAAAATGCGGGTTTAATACGATTTGATTAAAAGTTTCTAAGTCCCTACTCTCGGAATAGAAAAATGGTAACTCTTCCTTAATTACTGGTCGGGCCATTTTCTGACGGACAAGTTTGGAATCATAAGAGTGGCTATCAACTAGACTGGTCCTAGGGTGGATTTTTTGTTGACCAGATAGGTCTACAAGAAGTTCCTTCTGTACATTTTGGATGTGTCATTTTATTGTACCCATCCCCTCACCCTTCTTCTATTTGTATGCTTTCGAACATGTTTTACAAATTTTTATACCTACACCCGGATTTTCTTCGTCGGGAACATAGTCATAAAATTTGTGCCAATCACTTGTTTCCCCTCTAGTTTTCCTACTACTACCTGGTTGTGTTGTTTCGGTTGCTTGTGTTTGTGGTTCTTCTTCTAATGTCTATGTCTCCTACAAACACATCGTGTGTTCCAATGTGTTCGGCCATAAGGTACTCTTCAGCGGACTCAATTTGTGGGACAATAGGAGGCCTACGAGAAGTGTCGGTGGAATCTTGTCCACTTTGGCTACGCCCACTATCTCGTGATCTAGACATGTTTATATAGAAGTGTATGTGAAAATTAAATACAATCTAGGCGAAATAAGTTTTAAAAAAAAATCTAGAAAACAATAGGAGGGTGGTGAGAGAGAAGATCAAAAAACCAACAAAAAAATATGATATAATAAATTTACACTACAAAAAAAATATCAAGACAATAAGAGAGTTGTGAAATTTTGATACCGTACTTCGCGGATACTCGTATATAGAATGAGAGTGAAAATAAAAGTAGAAGTAGAAGTAAAAATCCGAACTCGTATATAGAAAGAAAGAGAGCTTCTTTGTTGGAGCCTTGGAGGAGTTGAAGACTTGAAGTAGACGTAGTTGAATGTTAAATTCGATACGATCGAAATTTGTAGTTGCTATGTTGAATGTTGTAGTTGAATGTTGAATTCAACTACAAGTAGAAATTTGTAGTTGAATGTTGAATTCTAAGTTGCTAGCTTCTTTGCTAACAAAATTTCAAAGAATTGAGATTGAATTGAGTAGTAGTAGTAGTAGAGAGAGTAAGAGAATAATGTGTGAAATTTTTGGAGTGGTTTAAGGGGTATTTATAGGGGGAAATAAAAAATTAAAAAAAATAAAAAAAACAAAAAAAAATGGCTAAAACAGCTGTTGGCTGTTTTTTCGCCGTTGGACCCGTGCGTTTCGAACGGTTCGAAACCCGCGGGTTGGTGGGCGGGTTTGCCACTGTTCACAGGGTTAGCGGGCTGGGTTCGACGGGTTGGAAATCCATATTACTTGGCCCGGGTCGACCCGCTTAGGCTCGCGAGTTCGACCCGGACCCGAATCGTAAATCAACGATCCGAGTTTTGGGTCGTGGGTCGCGGGCGGGTCATGGGTCAGCCCGGCCTGGTTGCCAACCCTAGTACTGACCCACCTTTTGAAAATATTGACCAAACTGAATCTTTTGAAAATATTTACCTAACTGATTCATTTTTGGACACGTTAGTATAAAACGTTATTTGCAATTACGATATTTGTTATTTTGATGTCGTTGTTGCTAATAGTGGCACTTGTAAAATTTTTATTTTCCATTGCCGCTATTGAAAGTAACAGCATCAATATATATCGCATTCACTTAGATGCTCTCTGACTTAAGGAAAAATTGCAAGAGAAAAAAATCTTATAACTGATGTCGTTACTCCCAATAACGACATAATTAGCCCGAAGCCGCTATTGGCAATAGCGGCTTCAGTATAATCCATTGTGCACTCCAAATTTCGTGCATATGCATCAATTTCAAGCTCATTTTCGACCTTGATGCAGCCAGTATCTCTCAAAACTCAAAACATGAAAGTTGTAGAGCATTTTCTTGGTGTTCCATACCATTTTGAATCATCTTAATCGGAATTCGGATGATAAAGTTATGCCTAGATTACGTAGAGATGTCGAAACTGTCCAAAATTGGTAGTACACTGTAGTTTATACTGATGTCATTAATGCTAATAGCGGCATCAGACTAACTATGTCATTATTCGGAATAACGGTATCAGTTATAAGCGATTTTCACTTACAAAATTTTCTGGACAGTTCCGACATTGTTACATAATATGGGCATAACTTTATCATCCGAACTCTGATTGAGATGATTCAAAATGATATGAAACACCAAGAAAAAGATCTATAACATTCATGTTTTGAATTTTGAGAGATACTGACTGTATCAATGTCGAAATCGGGCTTGAAGTTGATGCACCTGCATGAAATTTGAAGTACACTGTGGATTATACTGATATCGTTATTGCCATAGCGGCATCAGGCTAATTATGCAGTTATTGGAAATAGCGACATCAATTATAAGCAATTTTCACTTACAATTTTTTCCTCAAGTCATACAACTCCTAAGTGAATGCGAGATATACTGATGTCGTTACTTCCAATAGCGGCAACAACTTTTTTTTACAGATGCCGTTATTGACAACAACTGCATCCAAATAACAATGTCGTTATTGCCAATAGCTTTTAATGTTGCCGTGTCAAAAACTGGGTCAGTTGTGTAAACATTTTCGAAAGTGGGTCGGTTTGGTCAATATTTTCAAAAAGTGGGTCAGTGCGGAAAAAAATTCCCTAAAATAATGTGTTTATATTTTTTCTTACAAAAGGTTTAAAGTTAAAAACATAATTCTTTCTAACAGTACTTTAGTATCAACAATTTTCTTCTGCAACAATATGAAACAAAGCCATAGTGTTTGAAGATTTGAAAAGAAAAAAATATCTAAATGGGAATAATTAGCATTAGTATTTGGGTAAATTGTATTGAACCCCATATCATTTTTCACGTTTTGGCATGTGACTCTCTAGCTTTTAAAAATGATGATTTCGTCCATCTTGGTTATTGTTTCTTGTCAACTAACCCGTCTCCATCACTTTTTGTTCAGTCGTGTTGTAACGCCCCGATTTCCAAATACTAGAAAACTGTGACATAAGCCAGAATCTTTTTTTCAATTAGCCACAATACATAGAAAAACAGGAAAATTTAGAACTTTTTATTCAACACAAATGTATTACAAGTCCGAATGTCACAAAATTACAATACATTATAACAGTATACCAATAATACCTTTACAATCCTAAGTGTTACAACTTTCAACAATTTACATCAGAGTACAATGAATAAAGAACAACACTTAGTATTTCACTTGGATGCTTCCCCAATAATAAAAAAATTACAACAATGAATAAATTACAAAAATTATTACAAATGAAATTACAACATATATTACAGCGGAAACTTAAATAAAGTTGACTCCTTGCTTCTCTAGCCTCGAGTCCTCCTGAATCATGTACCTGTACTTCTGCAATCCAGTACATGTACTTCTGCAATCCAATACATGTACTTCTGCAATCCAATACCTATTGAAGTGGAGACATCAGTACATATACTGACGCTTAAAGGATGATAACTAGCAGCGAATCTCAACTATAGCAAACAGATTGATGAAAAGAGAAACGTGTATATATATTTGATGTGTTAGTGTATGTTATGACTTAGACTCTAATGCAAGATTACTAATGCAAGGATGCTCTTATTCTAATGCAAGCAAGACTCTGAGACAGTATGCAGCCTATAATACATACGCCCCATATCAATCCGTTTCTTCATATATAGGGATTTGAACCCGCACCATGAACTCTACTCTTGTACTCGACTTGTTTCTGAAGATTATACATGACTGATGAGGTTGCCCTGAAACGGTCTAATCCCGCTAGGCGCACCGGAGCTCACTCAAATATCTGACGAATCTTTGGAGTTTATGTTGGTTACTAGGTTAGCCCGAAGCATCCCTTACCACCCCCTAGCCAGAACGTAGTCTATGGCTTCTTGCCCTTAGATACAAGACAAGAAGGAGTTCTGAGGGGTTCATCCCCCTAGCTCTGACAGGAATCGCTCCCGCTTATCAAGGCACTTCAGAAATTAACAGACGAGATACGGTTCCCGTGCTCCCAACTTGTGAGAAGGCACAGACCGTATCCCTTTGACAAGAAAAGTACAACCCAATAACACCACCTAGTGTCGGCCTATAGGAAAGGTCAGATCATAAGGTCTCACCCTTAACACCAACTCTTTCTCTTCGGCAAAAAATGATAATAAGAAAAGTAATAGCCATAAGTTACTACCCTAACGATGTCACTAACCCTGAACAATCCTAGGGATGACAACAGTATAAACACAACATACTAGGTCTTAAGTTAGACTTCGCAAGATAACTCTACTAGACTACTCAACCTAGACTTACCAGAATCCCTGAGGATCTGGTTCCGGGCCTATCAATCCAAGACCTCGGCAATACGAATGTATTCGCATGCTAATACCCTGAACTTGGATTTCGTCATACTCCGGTCGGCGATTAACCAACACCGGTTAAGATCCGATGGTACACAAGGAGTGACTCATCCACAGTCTCTTAGGAGTAAGGTAAACACACGTCTTGATAGTCGATAGCCCTAGGGCAATGATATCACCCTAGATGAGCACAACAAACTGCGTATTAGCTAAGAAGCTACATACGAGTAACCAAAAACATACATACGAGCTAAACAAGCTACATACGGGACCAACAACTACATACGAGCCAGGCGAACTGCGTATGAGACAACAACATACATACGAGCCAAATAAGCTATGTATGAGACCAACAGCTACATACGGGTCAGTTGAGCCGCGTATGAGACAACAACATACATACGAGCCAAATAAGCTACGTATGAGACCAACAGCTACATACGGGCCAGGCGAGCCGCGTATGAGAAAAATCACACATAAAAATAACCATACAGGTAATCAACCTAGAAGCAACCAAATGTGCTTACTAGCAAAACTTGATCTTCTATAATTAGAAGCAACAGAAGTGTAACGCCCCGAATCCCAAATACACTGAATTCGAGATGTTCTACAGCATCTTTTCACTTTCTTTAGTACAATTTTACAGGAAAATTTAAACTTTTCATCTTACATCAGAGTTTACATCAATATTACACTTTTCTTTTGCACAGCGGAAGTAAAATACAACAATTAAATAAATATACAACAACATGGTACAATCTTTAAGCATCCATTCCTCTTTAACATGTCATTTACCTGCATATAAAACTGTGGGTACGTCAGTTTATTCAACCGACGATCATTATACACGGGCATCCTCTCTATGCCGGAAATAGTATAACTTAATTTTCCATATTTAACAAACACAAACTTGTCACAATTCAAACTAAAGGGGCTACCCTATTGATGTCGTGTTGTGATTGTGCACTTAATCCTTAATGCATTTCTTTATGTTACATGACACTAATGCGCACTTGTTTGGATTCTATGCATCCCATACTACATAGGTCCGAGGGCAAGCCCTTATTCGTTCTTCATCTTTGTAGGGTTCAATCCCCCGTTATGATTTAATCTACTACTGTAATTACGGTAAGTATCCTAGATGTTTTCTGACCTACGAACTCATGTCTAGGCACTCTGGAGGGAATCTCATCGCTGACATGACTCATTATGCAAACATCTTGTGGTAATTCAGCTCTCACCATAAACATGACACCACCCGTAGTCTTCAAACATCCCACAAGCGTCGCCACCGGGACGGTACTCTGGAGCAGCATCCTCACCCAGACTCATCATGGGAATTCCTGGGATACGCTCTCGCCGCTACCCAGGGCCCTCATACTCAATGTTTTTCTCTTACTTTCATCACATCTTCACTATGCACTAGTCCTTAGTTTTATAGAATCATGAATAAAATCAAAGTTCTAGAGTTAGCCTCTCCACTAAGCCGGACTTATTCATTTATACAAACGTAACCAACCTTGGTCTTTCATTTCAATATTTCATTTCTTTTTCTTTCCAATTGCCGGGGGAGACTTAGCTACTCTTTCAATTCAATCCCAATTCACAATGTCCACATTGAGTACTTATAACTCATAAAATTCATATTCATAGCCAACAAATTTCTTTTTCATTAACATGATCTCTAATTCCTTCATTAATCCATACATGAACTCATGCACTTCATAATTTCACATTTGAAATTCACATCACTAATGAACATTCATACTTCATATTTTTGCACATTATTCTCAAGTGAGAATAAATAGTATTATGTCACACAACAAGGTTCTTTTTGCCAATCACTTTCTAATAGTCCATTTCAATTTATTCTTATAAGCTATAATTTTTCACAAGTGTATATTCTAGAACCATAGTTCTAATTGTGTCTTTTGTTCACAAACCATAGTGTATTTCATTCAAATAATGCCCAAATTACTCTTATAAAATTCCTTACATTTTTATGAGAATAACCATATTTTTTTCATAATTTTTGGACATCTAAAAAGCCCAAAAAAATATTTTTTTATATATATGCCGAAGGGGTGAATCGAACCCAGGCACACGGGAAACAAGGCCAAGAGCACCCACCGCTAGGCCGAACTGTGCTAGCAGTATAAAGGGGACGAAATTAATATATATAGTTTCGGATCGAAAGTTATATGCTCTCAAACAAATGTGTGAAAAAATGTTGAACCGATCGACCCAGAGAAGCCAACCGCACACAGTGACCGCCTGAGCTACTAGCTCAGGTTGTCTCAATACAAAATTAAAACCCATATGAATCATTTTGGTACTGTTGTTAAAACAACTCGATGTTCAATTTAATCTTGGTTCATATTGTCTTTGTAAAAATTTCTGGAAAATTCTAGATTAAATCCTCTTCACATGATTTTCATATCAGCAAGTATAAAATATTTTTTGCACTAATAAAAATATATTTTTCACACAAATCCATGAATCATTCATTAAAACTACTATATTTTTTATTTTCGACATTGGTTAACAATTAGTCTTCAAATCTTTTCTATCCAAATTTCTTATACTAATTTTCTGATATTAATCTTTCATCCAACATACGAATCTAATTTCTTTGAATTTGTCCAACCCTACAATAATTCCAAAAGGTCTCTTCACACATTAGCACTAACAAAGTACTAATTTTTACATACAATTAATGATGGCAATAAATGTATTTTCTTTAAATCAACATATACTTCTAGTTCAATCATGTACATCACAAATTATATAGCCACTTATCAATTATCATGCTCACACATCAAACATTCAAGAAAGTTACTCTTTCAAAAAGCGTGCTCTTTCTTTTAATTTGCATGCTTCAATTTTTCAATTAAACTAACATCCTCATTAATGTTCTCAAGCATCAATACTAGTATCATTCATTTATTCTAATATGCATGGAGAATTTTACCCACAACTTAATTAACAATGTGATCTCATGCAAATTGTTCATTAACATACCCATCAATTTGTGAACTAACTTCCCATTAAAATGTATCCTTACTAACATTTCCCATGAATCATTTCTAATTAGAAACAAAGATAATTAACTCACTTTGTAGTCACATTCTTATGGCATACAATCACACATAATTCGCATATCAATAATTCAATCAACTAGAGATCATTTATTCAATTTAAAGGCGCATTCTTGTTAATCATTTTCATGCAATTTGCTAATAAAATCTAGCATATATTCCTATATTAGAAATAAGGAAAATTCTACCCACCTTGTATGGAGAGAAATAAACACTCAAAGCAACAAATCCTTGCAAATGAAAGCACCTCCTCCTAGACGATGCGCGCACCTCCAAGCCCAAGCACAAAACCGAAAGCTTCCCCCTTGCAATAGCCGGCCTCTCCTCCTTGGAAAAAGCAAGCAATCCCACACAACTCTCTCTCTTTTTTAACTCACACTATTACTAAATTAGACTATAGTTTGGAAAGATATAATTTGCATATGAAAATAGCCATGAGAGGGGGGGGGGGGGGGTATTTATACTAGAAATCAAGTGAAATGGATGGTTAGGATTGACTAGTTGGTTGTAGGATGGAGGGCCAAGATTAGAATAGGAGTTATAAAAACTACCCTCATCCACATAACCACCTCCATGAACACCATGTCTAATTTCAAAACTCCCTCCAAAAGAGAATGCCAACCGGCCAAGAAAAGGTGTGCAATGCACGTGTACGTGTAGTGCACGTGCATGCAACTAGGATCAAATTTGTACAATTTAATTTTGTATAAAAATAAAATAGTTATAAAATAGTCTTCTACATGACAAGTTTAAATAAAAAATAGTTTAATCCATGGGCTTTATTTGGGCCAAAAGTGTTATTAAAATAAATAAAATAAAAATACATTTTGGGCTTTAAGAAAAAGGTCTTTTTAATTAAATTAAAATAAGGCTTTCTATTTGTTTAAAGAAAGGCTTTTTGTACAAAAATAATTTGAGAACACATTTTTAAACATTTATACACATCATAATAAAATAATCCAAACAAAATATTGCACGTGCACACTACGTGCAAAATAAATAATTTTTCATTAATTGAAAAATCGGGGTATTACAAGAAGTATCTAAAAACAATCTAAAATAGGCATTCTACCAATGAGTAGCCCAAAAGCGACATAAAGGCCTTCCGACAGCCTAGAAGCAACCAGTGCTATGCTTATCGGAATTTAACAGAAATTTACATTTTAGAAAGGTAAGAATATCTACCACAACTCTCTAGTGGAACACTATTTCAGATTCTGTAAGGAATCCGAAATCCGGTCCATCGAACACACGCAAACAGTTTACCCAAACTGCAGATTTTCAACAAAAAGCTGAAACTTTGCAAGCTGGTAACTTTTACTCTACTCGTCGGAATCTAACGAAACTGGGCAATTTGAAAAGGTAGGAACATCTACTACAACTCTTCAGTTGACCACTTTCTCAGATTCCATAAGGAATTTCAAATTCCTGACCCTCGAACATATGCAAACAGTTACTAAACTACCGATTTTCAATAAAAAGATGAAACTTCTGTAGCTTGTAACTTTTGCTCTACTTGTCGGAATCTAACGAAACTGGACAATTCGAAAAGGTGGGAACATCTACTAAAACTTTCCAGTTGACAACTTTCTCAGATTCCATAAGGAATTCCAAATTCCTGACCTCGAACATACGCAAACAATTACCAAACTACAGATTTTCAATAAAAAAATGAAACTTCTGTACCTTGTAACTTTTGCTCTACTCGTCGAAATCTAACGAAGCTGGACAATTTGAAAAGGTGGGAACATCTACTAAAACTTTCCAGTTGACCACTTTCTGAGATTCCATAAGAAATTCCAAATTCCTGACCTCGAACATACGCAAACAATTACCAAACTACCGATTTTCAATAAAAAAGATAAAACTTCTGTAGCTTGTAACTTTTGCTCTACTTGTCAGAATCTAACGAAACTGGACAATTCGAAAAGGTGGGAACATCTACTAAAACTTTCCTGTTGACCACTTTCTCAGATTCCATAAGGAATTCCAAATTCCTAACCTCGAACATACGCAAACAATTACCAAGCTACAAATTTTCAATAAAAAGATGAAACTTCTGTAGCTTGTAACTTTTGCTCTACTCGTCGGAATCTAGCGAACCTAGACAATTTGAAAAGGTGGGAACATCTACTAAAACTTCCCAGTTGACCACTTTCTCGGATTCCATAAGGAATTCCAAATTCCTGACCTCGAACATACGCAAATAGTTACCAAACTACAGATTTTTAAACAATTACCATGGTATAGCAGCTACTGACCCCGTCAGGATGGTCGAATCCTTCTGAAGGATGAGGCCGCCCATTTTTGAGGGGAAGGCAGACTCGACAGCGGCTGACAATTGGGTTCGTCAAGTCGAGACCGTGTTCGAAGTGATGATGACACCCAATGACAGCAAGGTCAGGTTGGCGAGCATTCTGCTGGAAAAAGATGCCGGGGTCTGGTGGCAGTCAGTAAAAAGGGGCATGGGGGAAGGGCCCATTACCTGGGAGGATTTCCTAGCAGAGTTCAGGCAGCACTATTTCCCGCTGGATGTGCAAGAAGAGAAGGCCATGGAGTTCTTCAACCTAAAACAGGGAAGCATGACGGTTCGTGAATACGAAACCAAGCTCACCCAGCTTTCTCGTTATGCTCCCGAAATGGTACAAGACGAGGTCAAGAAGACCAAGAGGCTTGAGCAGCGGCTTAGGCCCATACTTAGGACCAAAATGATACCTTTTTGCATCCGAAGGTTTGAGAAGCTGGTCCGCCGTGCAGCCACGACGGAGTTGGATATGAACAGGGGGCCTGAACCGCAAGCAAACATCGGAGGATGGAACAAAGGGAAGAGGCCTGCACCTGCATCAGGATTCAGGAACTAGTTCGTGGATGAGTCACTTGGGACCTGGAAAGCCGTATAAGCTTTCTTTCTCCGTGTTATTTAGTGTATGGATGTTTTTCTGTTTTCCTAACTTAACGTAGTTTTGAGGACAGAACTATTCTAAGAAGGGAGTATTGTAATATCCCGGATGGATATTATATTTATATAATTATTATTTTTGAAATTAAAATATTTTAATTGGAATTTACTTTGTTTTTTCAAATAAAAAGTTACCTGGACATGTTTACTAGTAAGTATATATACGTATTGTATCAGTTTTGTGCACTTGTGCAAAATCTTGAAAAATGCATTTTTGAAAAAATATCTGGAAAATACCGGAAAGATATTAAAAATTATTATTTTATTATTATTATTTATTTTTATTATTATTTTATTATTTTATTATTTTTTTTGGATTTGAAATATTTTTGGTGGATATTACTTAGTTTAATTAATAACCATCATCTGTATATATATCAGTCCATATGTATGTGCGATATACTGTTTTAGTACTGGAAACTTCCGACCTGGCAATAAAAATTTATTTTTATTATTATTTTTAGAATTAAATTATTTTTGTACAGATTGTGCGGTTTTACGAACAAAAATTATCGGTACACTTATTAATCCATATGTACGCATATTGTATCGATTTCATGCATTCGTATAAATCATGTAGTATGTGTTTCGGATAAAAAAAAATATATCTTTTTGTCATGATTAATCACAAATTGGATGGCTAGGATTTAATTGAAGGATTAAACCTAGTGTTTAGATTAATTAGGGTTACATAAAGATCAAGAGATAACTTCTACTAGAAGTCTCCATGCCACCTTACCCCGCCACCTCATCACTCCACCTCACCCCCTCCCCCATAGAAATGGCCGGCCACCCCTAGTCCCAAGGGGGACTTTGCAAAATTGCTTTGGCGCATTTTCACTCTCCACCATCTCCTTTGTCCTATAAATACCCCCCCTCACCCCTTGCCTCATTTACCAAAAATTGAGAGGAAAAATAAAAAGAGAACAAAACCATAATAGAGAGTTCTTCATTTGTAGGTCTTTTTTCTAAAGAGCTAGGAGAAAGGAGAAGGATTCTAGCTAGTTATTCCTTCAAGGATAATAAGGTGGGGGTTTCTCTACTTTCTAATACGTTGATTTTTTGTTGTTTAATTTGTTCTCTACTTATGGCTAGATATGAGTATGTATGTTTTATGTTGCTTAAAACAACTTGGACTAAATCATAAGCATATAAGTAGTAATATGGATCAAAAAGAATCCTATGAAGAGTATGAATGGTGGAACTTGATAAAATAACATAAAGATGAGATCTTTGAAGTTTATTATGGTTATATTGTCTTTATGGTTAATTTTCCACTACTTGGACTTTAATTTATGCATAAGAATGGTTGGAAAAATCAAGGGATGGCATGTAAGGAAAGTTGAAAGGATGGAACTCACAAAAAAATCCATAAAAATGGGACCTTTGAACTTGTTATGTTTATGGTTGTTATTTTGGTTACTTTGTTAAACACAAAGTTAACAACTTGGACTAAATACTATGTGCATATAAGATTAAGTAAGTTTTGATAGTTGTTTAGTTTTATTACCATGCTTGAGTGTGTAGCATTCTAGTTAGATTCTTAAAGTGAAACCCATGAACCCATTCATGCTTGTGAAACCCATGAACCCATTCATTCTTAAGTTATATTGTTCTATGTCAAAAGAGTACCATGCTTGAGTTTTCATTGTTCTATGTCAAAAGACAATCATGCTTGAGTTGCTAAGTATTCTAGTAAGGAAAGGAACCCATCATGCTTGAGTTATGATAAAGTGAACCCATTCATGTTTGTGTGACATTCTAGTAACCCATCATGCTTGAGTTGTAGTAGGATACCATGCGTGAGTTGCTACTTATTCTTAGTACAGAACCCATCATGCTTGAGTTATAATGAGAACCCATCATGCTTGAGTTATGTTAAAGTGAACCCATTCATACTTGTGTGACATTCTAGTAACCCATCATGCTGGAGTTGTAGTAGGATACCATGCTTGAGTTACTACTTATTCTTAGTAAAGAACCCATCATGCTTGAGTTGTAATGAGAACCCATCATACCTGAGTTATGTTAAAATGAACTCATTTATGCTTGTGTGACATTCTAGTAACCCATCATGCTTGAGTTGTAGTAGGATACCATGCTTGAGTTGCTACTTGTTCTTAGTAAAGAACCCATCATGCTTGAGTTGTTGTAGTAAAGGAATCATGGTTGAGTTGTAGTGAACAATCATGCTTGTGTTATATGTAGAAACCCATGCTTAAGTTTGTTGTAGTTAAATGTTCTAAGAAAAGAACCCATACTTAAGATGAGTAGTTGTTCTATGATTCAAAGAACCCATGCTTAAATGTGTGTAATAATGGTTTAGTTAAAACTCTCAAAAGGAACCCATGAATGTAGCTCGCATGCTAACCTAACTAAACTATTGAAATGAACTCATGCTCCATGGTTTTCTAGTCGACTCTTAAAAAGAAACCCATGAAACTAGCTCCATGGTGGTCCTAGCTAAGTTGATGGAGAACCCATGCACGTAGGTTCTAGGTGATTCTAGCTCAACTTGAGAAAGAACCCATGAATCTAGTGCATGTAGTTCTAGTTCAATTTAGGAAAAAGGAACCCATGAATTCTAGTCGTGTGAGGTTCTAATTGAAGTTGGACCCTATCATGAGAACATTCTTCATCTTCATTGTGTGGGTAACTAATGGATTGAGAAAGTTACTAAAAAGGATAGCTTGATAAAAGCTCATCTAGGGTCTTGTAGTTATCCTAGGGGTCATTGACCATCAAGACTCGCATCTTACCACCTTGGAAACTAGGATAAATCTCACCTTGGGCACCGACGGATCTTAACCGGTGTGGGTTGATCGCGGGCCGAGAGTGTTGACAAGATCCGAGTTAGAGTAGTGATGAGTGAGGGAGATCCCGTCACTAACATCTTGGATCAATAGGCCGTAGGGTTGGATCATGATAAACTCAAGAATTTCTGTGTTAAAATCTCATAAGATTTGTTAGGTTTAGTGACATCGTTAGGGTAGTAACTTATACAGATCATTACTTAACCATTTTTGCCAAAAGGGAAGAGTTGGAATTAGGGGTGATACCTTATGACCCAACTCGTCCTATAGGCCGACACTAGGAGGTGTATGGGGTTGTAACTTCCCGTCAAAGGGATATGTACGGTACCTTCTCACGAGTTGGGAACACGCGTTGCGTATCTCACTCTGTTAATTCCTGAAATACCATGATAAGAACGATCTGTCGGAACTAGGGGATGGACCCCAGAAATTCTGTCACATTATATGCCAAGGAGAGCGAACAGGCCATAGATCACGGTCTATGAGTTATGGGTGCCACAGGTAGGCTTCGTGCTATCCTGCGCTTGCGAGACCCTGTGTTCGTTTGGTTTTTGAGTGAGGTCCGGTGCACCGGGTAGTAGTGGCAAACATAGACACCATGAGCGTACTGCATTGGTGGGACTTTACCACGTCTGCAACCTCATCAGTCACGTTGTATTGTCGGGAATAGGTTGTGTACAAAATAGAATTCATAACGTGGGTTCAAATCCCTAAATATAGGGAACGGCCTGATATGGACGTATGAAGTTATGGGATGCATACGATTCTAGATTCTCGCTTGCATTAGAATAGGAGCATCCTAGCCTTAGTTGACATTGCATTAGACTATAAGTCATAACACTCACAAACACTTAAACTACACGGACATATTTCACCATGTTTTATATGTTTGTTTTCGGAGATTCGCTGCTAGTCATCAGCCTTTAAGCGTCAGTATATGTACTGACATCCCCACTCTAATAGGTTATGGATACAAGATCACCAAACCGGGAGGACTCTAGTCAAGGCATGGTTTACAAGTGAAGAGCCCGATGTTATCATTTTCATTCATGTATACTCTGATGTAATATTGAATCAATGGAAACACTCGGCCTGTAATATTGTATTAGTAAAAAGTTTTAAAATTTTCCCGATTTCTGTGTATTGTGACTAATTGAATGTATAGGTCCCTGGTTCATGTCTCGAATTCTCCATATAGGAAGTTCGGGGCGTTACACATGTGGGGTCACTTAGAATGATATTGATAAGGGCCATAGTGTTTCAATATTTGAAAGGAAAAAAATTTTAAATCTAAAAGGGATTAACTAGCATTTGTAGCATCCCGAATAACCACAGCTCCACCACAGGGCATAGCCTCACCAAAAGAGCTAGCTTAAGTTGGTACTCTTGGATCATAACAAACCTAATATATACACTCATACATTCATTCTCACCACCTATGTGGGACTAAACTTAATTCTCTTCATATCCTTCATTCAAACATTTTATCACACACTTCATGTGCATGCCATGTATGCATACGACCTTTGGCTTTTTGTGCCATGCAACCATCAATCTCTAAGGCACATATAATCTTGTAGGTCCACACAAATCCAAGCCCACTAATTCGAGTTATTACATTCGGGAATAATTAACAATTATTCTGTACAACAATATTTGCATAAGAATATTGTTGCACGTGTTAATCATTAATTGTGTATGTTCTTATAAGTTGTATTTGACAGCTTATGAGACAACCAATTAAGTATTAACAAACACTTTGTGTTGTATAGTTTGGCTGAACCCAATCCAACTCAAATGAGGTAGACTCGGATAGGCTCAACCATATTTGTAACGCCCCGAATTCCAAAACACTGAATTCGAGATGTTCTATAGGATCTTTTCACTTCTTTCGTACAATTTTACACGGAAATTAAAACTTTTATTTCAACAATAATTACATCAGAGTCTTTTACATCAATAAGCAGCGGAATCAATAAAATAAAACAATAATGAATGTACAATTGTTACAACTTTAACATTTAAGTAATCAACAGCATCATCAATTATCTGTATATCTTCATGTAACTCCATACCCTGCATATAAATTGTGGGCGCGTCAGTTGTTTACAACTGACGAAATATTATACACGGCCATCCTCTCTATGCCGGAAACAGTATAACGATTCTTAAATACTTTAGCAAACACAAACTTGATCACAAACAAAGCTACAAAGGGACTATCCTGTTGATGTCGTGTTGTGCGGTGCACTTAGTCCTTAATGCAGTTATTTATATTACATGACACTAATGCGCACTTATTCGGATTCTATGCATCCCATACTACATAGGTCCGAGGGCAAGCCCTTAATCGTTCTTCATCTTGTAGGGTTCAATCCCTCGCCATGATTTAATCTACTACTGTAACTACGGTAAGTATCCTAGATGATCTATGAGTACAAGCTCGTGTACAGAAAACCTGGAGGGGAATCCCGCGCCATGTCCTGACTGATCAAGCATGCATTCTGCGGTAATTCAGCCTCCTTCATGGCACACGATCCTCTTGCAGTCACCAAACATCCCACAAGCGTGGCTAGAGTCCGATCATTCTGAGTTGTGCCCACGCCATGTCTTGACTCATCAAGCATGCATTCTGTGGCTCACACACCCGCACCGTAAACCCTAGTTCTCATACTCGTATTTTTCTCTCACTTTCATCACATCTTCACTATGTATCTCTCTGTAATTTCGGTAAGTATCATAGATGCTCTATGATTACAAGCACGTGTACAGAAAACCTGGAGGGGAATCCCGTGCCATGTCTTGACTCATCAAGCATGCATTCTGCAGTAATTCAGCCTCCTTCATGGCACACGATCCTCTTGCAGTCCTCAAACATCCCACAAGCGTCGCCAAGATCCCGATCATTCTGGAGTATTGCCCACGCCATGTCTTGACTTATCAAGCATGCATTCTGTGGATCACATCCGTATCGTAGACTCGAGGCTCTCATACTTATGTTTTTCTCTTACTTTTATTATATCCTTACAAAGTTTGTTTTAAAAGAAAATCATCACAACCTAGAGTTAGCTTACCCTACCGGACTTAAATCAACAACAGAGACAGTCAGCCTACCTGGCTACTTCTCAAGAGACGCTCAACCCTCAACGGTTAGCTCTCAAATCATATATAAAACTGCCGGTCACTAGGGTCTCGCCTAGCCTCTAGATTCCAACAACTATCTCTTTCTAGAGATCAACAATATTTCATAATCAATCTCCAATAATAATTCCATTTCTTTTGTTCACAAACTCTCTTTTTTCAAAACATTTCTTTTATAATCTCATAACATGAGAACAATTTCAATTCGATATCTTTATCAATTTCATCTTTCATAACCTGGTGTGCATTTCACAATAAAACTCAGTCAAATATTAATAATCATAGAATCTCGTATTCAAACTTAATTAACTTCCATTTGTCAAAATCAAATCCAAACTCAAGAACCAAAAATCAGTTCGGTTCAGTCGACTGGTGACAGTATCAGTCGACTGTCCAGCGAACATCAAAACATCTCAGTCGGTATCAGTCGACTGTTTTACGAAAACTTTAAAACATCAATAATAGCACAGTCAGTTCAGTCGACTGGTGACAGTATTAGTCGACTGTTCTGTGAATATTTTAAAAACCCAAACACCAGCAGCAGTCGACTGTGAAGGTAGTCAGTCGACTGTCCTGCCGACAAAAACCCCATTTCTTACACTTGCCAGTCGACTGTGGAAGGTGGTCAGTCGACTGTCAATTTCACCAATTGCAGCTTGCATATATTTTTCAACCTTTTAATTGATTTGTACTCCCATATAAAAAATATAAATTATTTCCAGAATATATTCCTTTTAAAACAATGTCGTATATGTTATCAAATTCTCAAGTTTCTCATTTTTCAATGAAATCCTTAAAATGCATCAAAACATATTTTCCAATCAATTTTCCAAATAAACTGTTGTCTTTTATCAAAATTACTTTATAAAAATCTCTATACTCGAAAATAGATATTTTGAAGTTAGAACCACACTTCTTTGCCATATTAACAACAAACACTTCTTTTATACACATTTGCATTATTTTAACCTGATGTCTAAACACGCATCCATTTCATGCAATCACTTCAATTCTAGCATTTCAACTAGCAATCATAACAATTTAAGGAATAGCATAGCAATTTGTATTTACCACAATCAATCAAAATTTAACGATTCATTAATGTGCATGTAATCTCATAATACCAATTCAATTTCAACCGAATGAATCATATATCATCTATCATGCAATATCTACTCCTAGATTAGAAAGCATTTAAGAAACACCCACCTAAATTGAAGATTTGTACTCAAATGGACTCCTAGAATTAGGAGCTCCTAAAGAAAACTCCAACCGCAACACCTCGAAATCCGCACACCAAAGCCAAGCCTTCAATCCATTTCGGCAAGCATAAGTGAGCATCCAAGAAAGCAAAACAACTTCATTTGCATCTTCAAACATGCACATACTATATATATACATACATATGTTTACACATATATATATACATACATTGAATTGTATGGTGGATATTAGGATGATAGTAGGACAATTGGATTGTTGCTTGGAGGATTTCTTTCGGAATTGGCAGGAGAGAGGGAGGAGAAGAGATGAGAGAATGAGAGACTAAGGGGCATTTTATAGATTAACCAATGGGTAGTTAGAATAACCACACCCCACATGAACACCACTAACTCCACTTCTAAAATTTTCAACTTGTTTTCCCTCCTTCTTTCAAAAACCAAATTTTAGTTTTTCTCCTCCTCTCTAAAACAGCCCGGTCCCCAAAATTGTGTGCATATCGCACGTGTGCACGTGCACGTGCTTTGTGTACAAAACAAATTTATTTATTTACTCCTTTTAAAACAATTTTTTATATATGTAATAAATATGTAAAATTAACTTTAAAATTATACTTTTCATGCACTATAAAATAGAAGAAACATTTCATGAAAATTTATTTTGAAGGAAGATTGCGCTTAAACGCGTGCACCAAAACACGTGCGTCGCCCGTAAAATCTCAAAAATACAAAAATTAATTTTATGAATCTGAAAATATTTATAATTAATTGGAATGCAACATAAGAATATATTTAATATACATACATGATAATGTACTCAAACGTACAGAAAACACGTGTATTGCACGTAGAAATTCATTTTAATTAAAATAGACAAAAATTGAATTCTATTTACAAAAAATGAATTTAAAAAATGTTTATAAAAATAAATGATTGAAACCCATCGAAAACTTTGCATGTAACGGTGGAATATCCGAAATCAACACGTGCTTCGATAATACGTAAAAGCACGTAAAAACTCAAAGATTGAAATTTAGCATTTGAGTTGTCTTAAATGTGATTTTAAGAATACGGGATTGCATAAATAATTGGAATTCAAAATACATATCAAAATGCGTTATGGATATAATCAATAACAATACAAAATGCACGTGCGTAACACTCGAGGGCAAAATTGTCATTTAAATTTTGCGGGGTGTTACAATATTAACTTGTTCATGAGTAATTGCACACTTGTTACATGAAAACATTACATATTGTAACATGAGCATGCTATAATGTGAATATGGGGGGCCAAAATTTTTGACTTGGAGGAAGGAGGGTTTTTATTTTGTGGGGTGGCTTATGTGGCTATGGACCTAGGGGCTATCATGATGTTTTATAGATTGCTCTTGAGTATGTGGGACACTAGGCAACACAAACCACCTCTACAATTGATTATGTTAAACACTAAGCAACCCTAAGCACAACCCTACACCCCATCCTATTACCCTAGGCTGGCCAAATATAAAAAGAGAGCAATGGGTGATGCCCTAGCTCATTTTCACTCCACTTTCCACTCGACAAACTCTCTATTTTTCTTAGAAACTCTAGATGCTATTTGGAGCAAGAACAAGGAGGCTTGAAGCAAGCTTAGAGCAAGGAGGAGAAGTAACAATCTAGAGAAGAAGAGGGCAAGCTTGAAGGTTATTTGGTTGTGTTAGAAATCTCCATAACAAGGTGGGTGTTCTCCTAACCTCTTATATGTTTCTTTTCATAAATTGATAGCATGAGTTTTGTTTGTTTGAAGCTAAATTGGAATGATATGATTGTTCATGTGTATGTTCGAGTCGAATTCGACACACAAATTTGGATAACTAAATTCTAACCATTAGTTGAAATTCTATGTTTTGCATATTTAATTTATAATCATGTAGTTGGAATAAATGCATAGAAATGTTGTATGTGAATGCTTGATTGAGTATTCACATGTACAAGTAGCTTAGGAATCAAGACAAATATGGATAGATATTATTGCACATAAGGTGTTCGATGATTTGTCTTAATGAGAATGCTAGTAGATTAGGAGAAATGAAGTTGCAATTGAGGGAGAAATTTATAATAAGCGTGATTGCCTATAAGGTGTTTGATGAAATGCTTGTATATGTGCATGTTGCCGCTAAATTTGGTGTGGGGGCACACAGATAGAACTTGTGGATTCTTGGGGAAACTGAATAGGAAAACCTGCGTACCTGTTCCGTCGGGCCTCGTTCGTCGTTCCTGCCGTGCACCTGCAAAAAGTGCGAGACACCGGGGTTGTTCCCGGCGACGCACCCTCCGACGCTCAAGTCAGTAATCTGGCGGACTATGAAAGAGCGTTAAAAACTGGTGAAAGATTGATTACCTTGCAACGGAGATGGATGGGGGGTATTTATAGGCGTCTTAGGGACTGGATTAGGAATGTAATCCCCGTGATTAGATGAGTGATATTCCTTGTGATCAGATAAGGAAAGTAATCTGATAAGGTATATTCCCTCTAATCAGTTAAGAAATTTAATCCCTGGCTCAGAGTGGTAGGAGGGATGTGAATCAAGGCCGTTGGTTAAGGTTAATCAGGGACCTTGATTTCATCCTGACGGAATGGGTGCGCAACGGGTTAAAACCTGCGCCCACTTTGAGGTGGATCCATTCGTGGGTTATTGGGTTTTCGAGGTGAAGACCCGACACCCGGTTTGGACCCTTTGGTTGGTGAACTTACCGTTTTATCCCTGTGCTTCAAGATTCGTGTTCCGTTTGGACGATTCCGATTTAACCCCATTTTTAGCCATATCACGAGCCCCCCACTCCCGAAGATTGATGTTTAATCAGACTTCGAGGAGTAGTTTCACTGTTTTCACTGGCTATCAGGGTTCTATCGGGAACTAAACGGAGCATTGCTGAATCGCAAAGGAGGTGGTACGGTGATTTTTCCTGCAGACGGAACTCTTGAACCGTCGTCGTGCTCTTCTTGGTTAGCGGTTTTGGCCGTTTCCGCTTGTTGGGTGCTGGTGCGAAGGGAGCCAAAGTCACGCTTGTGACGCACCCGGTGCCGCGGACATTTGGTGATTGACGCCGAACTCACCCCCATAAGAGGGTCGGGGACACGAGCGTTCGGCGGAAGGTGCCGAACTGACTTGGCGCCGAACTCACCCCCGTAAGAGGGTCGGGGACACGAGCATTCGGCGGAAGGTGCCGAACTGACTTAGTGCCGAACTCCCGCCCGTAAAACGGTCGGTGGCACGAGAGCTCGGGGAACGGTGCCGGACTGAATACATGCCGAGCTCACGCCTATGACACGATCGGTGGCACGAGCGTTCGGCACCTGGTGGCGAGCTGAAAACGTGCCGAACTCACGCCTATAAAACGATCGGTGGCACGAGTGTGTTCGGCGAACTGCAGCGAGCTGAAAATGTGCCGAACTCACGCCTATAAAACGATCGGTGGCACGAGTGTGTTCGGCGAACTGCAGCGAGCTGACAACGCGCCGAACTCACGCCCGTAAAACGATCGGTGGCACGAGTGTGTTCAGCGAACTGCAGCGAGCTGAAAACGTGCCGAACTCACGCCTATAAAACGATCGGTGGCACGAGTGTGTTCGGCGAACTGCTGCGAGCTGAAAATGTGCCGAACTCACGTCTATAAAACGATCGGTGGCACGAGTGTGTTCGGCGAACTGCAGCGAGCTGAAAACGTGCCGAACTCACGCCTATAAAACGATCGGTGGCACGAGTGTGTTCGGCGAACTGCTGCGAGCTGAAAATGTGCCGAACTCACGCCTATAAAACGATCGGTGGCACGAGTGTGTTCGGCGAACTGCAGCGAGCTGAAAATATGCCGAACTCACGCCTATAAAATGATCGGTGGCACGAGTGTGTTCGGCGAACTGCAGCGAGCTGACAACGCGCCGAACTCACGCCCGTAAAACGATCGGTGGCACGAGTGTGTTCGGCGAACTGCAGCGAGCTGAAAACGTGCCGAACTCACGCCTATAAAACGATCGGTGGCACGAGTGTGTTTGGCGATCTGCAGCGGGCTGAAAATATGCCGAACTCACGCCTATAAAACGATCGGTGGCACGAGTGTGTTCGGTGAACTGCTGCGAGCTGAAAACGTGCCGAACTCACGCCTATAAAACGATCGGTGGCACGAGTGTGTTCGGCGAACTGCAGCGAGCTGAAAATGTGCCGAACTCACGCCTATAAAACGATCGATGGCACGAGTGTGTTCGGCGAACTGCAGCGAGCTGACAACGCGCCGAACTCACGCCCGTAAAACGATCGGTGGCACGAGTGTGTTCGGCGAACTGCAGCGAGTTGAAAACGTGCCGAACACACGCCTATAAAACGATCGGTGGCACGAGTGTGTTCGGCGAAATGCAGCGAGCTGAAAACGTGCCGAACTCACGCCTATAAAACGATCGGTGGCACGAGCGTGTTCGGCGATCTTGTGCCGAAGTTTCGGGCTTGTTTGTTTCTCTTTGGGTGGAGTTTTGGCGGTTCTGGTGGATGTGACCCTCTGCGCTTCTGACAGATGCGACGTCGTCTGTGTTTTCTGACAGATGTGACGTCCATTAACGCTGCCTCCTGGGCTTCTGCCAGACGTGATGATTATTAATGCACCGTCTGGAACAGCGCGGAGAACGAGGTGACGTTTGGGGTCTCTTTTTGTCGTTTCCGTGGGGGTGGGCCTGCGTTAGAGGCCCATTTACCTCGATTGAAGCGCTGGCTCCTCTATAAAAACCCTCACCCCCTCCTCATTTTTTACTTTCCAAGTTTTTGTTCGCGTCTGAGTCTGCTGTGAGAGAGCTTCAGGTGATCACCGACTGTTTTCCGGCGAAGTTTCCGACGAGTTCCCCTTTCAAGGTAACCTTTATATTTATCTTCTAAACATGTCTGTTTCCCACACTTCTTCTTCGTCCGAGCCCTCCCTAGGAGCCGACGGAGCTCCAACTTCGAGTCGAGCTGCCAAGGACCAGAAGGTGTTCGGCAAGGACTCCATTGTTCAGGATCCGAAGCGCATGGGGGCGTTCGGACAGCTCCCGGGACCGTTGACGGGGCTCCACAGGGTTCGGGAAATCCCAGAGGATAAGGCGGAACGGATAGTGTACGGGAGGGCGAGGTCGTTCGAGGAGAACGTGGCGAGGGAGACAACGGAGGCCGACGAGACGGTGTCGATTCTCTCCGAAGAGGACCTGGATTCGATTCGGGACTGCTTCCAGATCCCGCAGGAGTACGAGCTTATGCTGCCGGGCCCCGGGGTTAGGGCCAACTCGCCGTTGCCGGTGACTATGTGTTGCTGGCCGGTCGATGCCTTTATCGCCGGGGCTCGGCTACCTCTCCATCCGTTCGCGGTAACGGTTTTAAATTGGTTCGGGGTCAGCCCTATCCAACTTATGCCGAACGCCTGGAGAGTCATAAACGGCTTCGTACTCCATTGCCAGGCAGAGGGGATTCAGCCGGAGTTGAATGTGCTTCGGACTATCTATCAGCTCCACCAAGGGAATAGGTCGGCCTACCGGTACTATCTGACTCCGAGGCATGGGGGGAGGCTGGTCCTCTGTTCGGACTCTATCAAGTTTTGGCACGAGAAGTACCTTCTGGTGCGCAGCGCGGAGGCCTGGCCTATTCCCGTTGGTTGGGTGGAAGGAGTTTCGAAGAAGGTGAAGGCACCGCCGGCACTTCGACCCGAAGACGAGGACGCCGTACGGGTGCTTCTCGATCGGCCGAAGTATGACTGGAGGGAGTTGACGGAGGACGTCTTGTATGAGGGAGGGCTCGCGCACGTTAACCCCAGTACGCTGCTTTTATTTATCGTCTTCGTTTCCTTTTTGCTTTCTTTCCCTTGTCTTGTTCCGAGCTGACCAACTTAACTTTTGGTGCAGAGCAAATGGACTATCAAGCGGTGCTCGCGTTGAGGACGAGCCTCGCCAACAAGGCTCTGAGGAAGAGGAAGAGGGTGGCGTCGAAGCAGCCGGCGCCCAAGGCCCCGAAGATTACGGAGGTGGCCGAAGAGGTAGAGATCTTGGATTCCCCCGTGGTCGAGGTCGGGGCCGCTTCGTCGTCGGCTAAGGTCGGCGAGTTGCCCATCACCGAGGTCTTGACCATGGTGACGCCGCCGTTGACAAAGGCGGCCGAGGAGCTTCTGACCGAGGCTCATAAGAGGATCCACGTCCCGGACTGGCAGGTTCGGAAGCACGACGGGTTCCTGGGTAATTCCTTGGCGAGCATGGAGGCCGTCAAGCACCTCGCCACGCCGAAGGATCGCGCGGCGATGGAGGCCGGACGAGAGGGAGACGACATCATCGAGATAGCGCGCTCGGCGGTGTCGGTAAGTTCTGAGCCGAGCTCCCTCCTCTTCACGCCGACCTTCTTAAGTTGTAATTTTTGTGTTTTTGCATTTTATCCGCAGATCGTTGTTCACTTCGGGCACCTTACCGAGAGGTTGGCGGCCCAAGAGAAGGAGATGAAGAAGGAGAACGACCAGGCCCGGAAGGAGAGGGACAAGATCCGGGGCGAGCTCGACAAACTCGAGCTGAATTTTGAGGCGAAGTCGGCGAGGGCGACCTACCTCGAGGACCGGGTCAAGACGCTGGAGGACCAGCTTCGGCAGCAGAAGGAGGAGGCGGCCAAGCAGATGGCGGATGCGGCCGAGGCCCAAGCAGGCGGCAGTGAAAAAAGCGGAGGAGGCCACTTTGGAGAAGGCGCAGGGCTACCTCGCCGTGAACATGGCCAAAGCTTTCGCCGATGCCCTTGCCCGGGTCACAGCGGCCTACCCCTCTGTCGACGTCTCGGGTTGGCGGCTTTTCCCGGGGTATGTCGAAGGCTTTGACCCCTGAATCGGAGGGGGAAGAAGAAGAGGAGGAAAGAGGCGACGACGAGCCATTGGTCGATCCAGCCGCCGGAGCTCAGGGGTCGGTGGTCACCCCCTTGGCGACGGTTGCTCCTTCGGAGGCGTCGCCCTCGACCCCTTCTCGCCGCCCCGGGAAAGAGGTCGAGCACTGATCCCGTCTGTTTTTTTTTTTTTTTTTTCTTTTTGTGTAACGCCTAATAGCGGACTGGCCACCGCTACTTTTTGTAATGAATGAAAAACTTCAACTTTTTGGGCTCGGCGTCTTGCACTTGTCTGTTGTATGTTGAGTGTTCGAGAGTTTGTTCACTAGAACCCCCGAAGTCTAGGACTTGGGCCATGTCTGAACTTTTGTTGCTCGTCTGTATTTCTTTGCAGCTCGCCCTGGTGGACCAAGAGATCAGGCGCGCAGGGTCGGACGCCAAGGTTCGAGCCGAGGCCGGGCTCGGGGCGACAAGGTTGAGTCTGGCGAGGTGTAGAGAGCGACTTTACGAGGTCGAGCTAGGACTGCGCCGAGCCGAGACAGAGCGAGGACAGCTCCAACTTATTTTAGGGCAGCGGGACAGCGATATCCGGCGTCTGGAGGGCAGGATTGCCGAGATGACTGCCTCGAGCGAGGGCGGTGCCTCGCCATCTGCCTTCACTAGTAGCCTTCGGACCAAGTGCTTTCGCCACACGCTGTCCAAGGTAACAGCGGAGAGGGACGACCTGCTTTCGGAGATTCAGCACTTGCAATCTACGGAGACTAAGCTTCGGACGGAGGGAGAGGAGCTGACAGCTAAGGTGGCCGATCTCACGGCTGAACGAGATGAATTGGCGGCTGAAGTCGATGTTTTGAAGAGAGCTACCGTCGATAGGAGCATCGAAGTCACCCATCTTCGTCATCTCATCGCGAGCCATGTTGGAGTTCCGACCTTGGCCGTACCGGCGTCCTTTGAGGCCGACGCACAAGATGGTTCATTGAGAGGTCGGATTTCCGAGCTGGAAGCGGAGGTGGCTCGCCTGAGGCCTCGTTCGGGGCCGATTAATGTGAGGAGCACGTCATGCACCCGAGCGGAGAGCGAGCGGGGCATCACCTTTTACGAGATGGCAACCCGCGAGCGCCTCGGCCATCCGAGCCCGGGGGACGCGCAGAGCTCAGTGGCCATTTCGTCGAGCGGCGCATCCGTCGGCGTGACGGCCAGAAGCAATGCCGAGGACACGTCTCAACTTGCCGGCCTGGGATCGGGTTCCGGAGGCAAACGTCGCCGACCTCAAGTGTCCTTGAAGAGGAGCATCCCTGTACCTCGGAAGCGTTGATGGGTCCGGGTTCGGTGTCTTGTAATCTTCGCTTTTCAGCTTCTTGTAATCGTTTAGTGTCTTGTAATATTGATGTTTGTAAGGGTTGTTTCTAATAAAGTTGGGATCGTTTTAACTGTCGTCATATCATAGTTGCTCAATGTTTGCTCTGATTGTGGAGTCGTGGAACCGAGGTCTGAGACTTGGTGTTTTTGATTGGTGTTGGCCTCCGAACTTAAGTGCGTAATACGGTCGGTGGTACGAACGTTCGGTGAACGATGCCGAGCTGAAACGTGCCGAACTCACGCCCGTAAAACGATCGGTGGCACGAGTGTGCGGCTAATCGTGCCGAGCTGAAAAGGTGCCGAACTCATGCCCGTAAAACGATCGGTGGCACGAGCGTGTTCGGCGAACTGCAGCGAGCTGAAAACGTTCCGAACTCACGCCCGTAAAACGATCGGTGGCACGAGTGTGTTCGGCGAACTGCTGCGAGCTGAAAACGTGCCGAACTTACGCCCGTAAAACGATCGGTGGCACGAGCGTTCGGCGAAAGGAACCGAGCCGAGATCGTACCGAACTCTCGCCCGTAGAACGTTCTCGGCAACAGAGTGTTGGAGTCCGAACCTTTGTAAGATTGAGGGCGTGGGAGCAATCCCGAATGGCGAACTACCCCTAGCTCGCCTAGGGGCGAACTTGCGGAGTAGAGTCGAACCAATTGTTGGACTCCGTACCATTCAACGGCTGTAGGAGCAATTCCGATTGGCGAGCTACCTCTGGTTCGCTCGGAAGCGAACTTGCGAAGTAGAATCGAGCCAAGTGTTGGACTCCGAACCATCGTAAGTTTAAAAGCGTGGGAGCAATTCCGAATGGCGAACTACCCCTAGCTCGCCTAGGGGCGAACTTGCGGAGTAGAGTCGAACCAAGTGTTGGACTCCGTACCATTCAACGGCTGTGGGAGCAATTCCGAATGGCGAGCTACCTCTGGTTCGCTCGGAAGCGAGCTTGCGAGGTAGAATCGAGCCAAGTGTTGGACTCCGGAACCATCGTAAGTTTAAGGGCGTGGGAGCAATTCCGAATGGCGAACTACCCCTAGCTCGCCTAGGGGCGAACTTGCGGAGTAGAGTCGAACCAAGTGTTGGACTCCGTACCATTCAACGGCTGTGGGAGCAATTCCGAATGGCGAGCTACCTCTGGTTCGCTCGGAAGCGAACTTGCGAAGTAGAATCGAGCCAAGTGTTGGACTCCGGAACCATCGTAAGTTTAAAAGCGTGGGAGCAATTCAGAATGGCGAACTACCCCCGGCTCGCCTATTGGCGAACTTGCGGAGTAGAGTCGAACCAAGTGTTGGACTCCGTACCATTCAACGGCTGTGGGAGCAATTCCGAATGGCGAGCTACCTCTGGTTCGCTCGGAAGCGAACTTGCGAGGTAGAATCGAGCCAAGTGTTGGACTCCGGAACCATTGTAAGATTAAAGAATTAAAAACAGAGACGTGGGAGCGAATGCGAAAGCACTTTATTTATTAATATCTAATGTTCGGCTGCTTCTAAAGTTGCTAGCCGTTATTACAATTAGAAAAGAACAAAGGAAAAATTACTAGTAGCAGGAGGAGTGGTCCGACATCTCGAGTTACTTAGATAGGCGGGGTTGCCTTCTCTTGGTATTTCAAAAGATGGTCAGCGTTCCAAGTCCTGGGAATCTCTCTACCCTCAAGATCTTCTAGCTTGTATGCACCGGGGCGGATCACTTTGGAGACTTTGTACGGTCCCTCCCAATTTGGGGCCAGTTTGCTCTTCTGTCCGGGGAACGAAATGGCCAGTTTTCGGAGGACCAGATCCCCTTCTTTCAGGTCGGTTGGGCGGACCCGTTTGTTGTAGGCGAGTTCGATTCTCCTCCGATAACTTTGCTGCCGTATGGCTGCCCTTTCCCGGATTTCGTCTATCAAGTCCAGGCTCGTTCTGAGCTCCCTGGCATTCTGTTCTTCTTCAAAGGCTACCAGGCGAGGAGAGGGTATCCCAACTTCTAGTGGGATGAGGGCCTCGGACCCGTAGGTGAGATTGAACGGACTCTCGCCTGTCGGGGTCCGCTTCGTGGTTCGGCAATTCCACAACACATTGGGCAGCTGATCGACCCACAATCCCTTGGAGCACTTGTCGAGTCTCTTCTTGATGCCGGAGAGGATCTGTCGGTTGGCATTCTCAGCTTGGCCATTTGACTGGGGATGAGAGACGGAGGAGAAGCGGTGCTGTATGGTTAGGTCTTCACATAAGGCTCGGAAGGCAGCCCCAGCGAACTGCGTACCGTTATCTGTAACTACAACTCGGGGAACACCGAACCGGCAGATTACATTTTTCCAGAAGAATTGGACGACTCTATGTTCGGTAATTGTAGCCAGGGGCTCGGCCTCGACCCATTTCGAGAAATAGTCGACTGCCACGACTAGGAACTTCAACTGTCCGGGGGCCGGTGGAAATGGCCCAAGTAAATCCATCCCCCACATTGCAAAGGGGATCGGACTTGATAGGGAGGAGAGTGGTGCTTGTGGAAGGCGTCGGATGTCGGAATACTTCTGGCAGGAGGTGCATTGCCGAACGTGTCGTTCGACATCCCGTAGGAGAGTGGGCCAGTAATACCCGTAGTTTAACACTTTGCGTGCCAAGGCTCTGGAGCCGGAGTGGGCTCCGCCGATGCCCTCATGGAGCTCTTGCAGGGCGTAATCGGCTTGTCCGGGGGAGAGGCATCTTAGGTAGGGTCGACCATCCACCTGGGTGAAGGAGCGCTTATACAGAATGCCTTCGACCATTATGTAACGCTCGGCTCGGGTCCTTATCTTTCGGGCTTCCTTCGGATCCCTTGGGAGGAGTCCGTCTCTTAAAAACTCGACGAGGGGCTTCATCCAATTATCTTCGAGGGGGAGTGGCAGTGTTTCGACGGAGTTGAAAGCCTCGTCCTCTATGCTTGGCTTGAGGAGGACTTCTATCAGAACAGTTTGTTCGAGGCCTTGCAGGGATGAGGAAGCCAATTTGGACAGGGCGTCGGCCTGGGCATTTTCCTCTCTGGGGATTCTTCGGATGAGGGTCTCCTCGAAGAGCGCCATGAGGCTCTTTACTTTAGCCAAGTACTTTACCATCCTGTCATCGCGGGCTTCATATTCGCCGAGGACCTGGTTGACGACCAACTGAGAGTCGCTGAAGATCTGCAGGCGTCGCGCCCCTGCGTTTTGGGCCATCCCGAGGCCGGCTATGAGTGCTTCGTATTCGGCTTCGTTATTCGAGGCTTTAAAGTTTATCCGGAGGGAATATTGAAGGACAAAGTCGTCTGGGCCCGCAAGGATGACTCCAGCCCCGCTCCCCTCGTTGCAAGAGGATCCATCGACATATACCGACCAGATAGGTGGGCCTTTCGTTGTCTGCTCGGGGTCGGGGATAGTTGTTTCCACTATGAATTCGGCCAGCGCCTGCGCCTTGATGGCGGTTCGAGGCTGATAAGTAATATCATGTTGGCTCAGCTCGATCGACCACTTCATGAGGCGGCCGGAAGTCTCTGGCTTGTGAAGGATCTGTTTCAACGGCTGGTCGGTAAGAACGACCACCGAATGAGACTGGAAGTATGGCCGAAGCTTTCTTGCAGCCATTATCAGGGCGTAGGCTATTTTCTCAATTTTCGGGTACCGGAGCTCGGCGTCCCGGAGCACTTTGCTGACGTAGTAAATGGGCTTCTGAGTTCTTTCTTCTTTCCTGACTAAGACCGCACTTAGTGTCTGTTCCGAGGCTGCCAAGTAGAGGTAGAGGGGTTCGCCCGGTATGGGTTTGCTGAGAAGGGGCGGATTGACGAGGTAAGCCTTGAGCTGGTCGAAGGAATCTTGTTGCGGCTGCCCCCACTCGAACCCCTTAGTCCCCCTCAGGGCTTTGAAGAACGGGAGACACTTCTCCCCAGACTTCGACAAAAAGCGCCCAATGGCGGCTAATCGACCAGTCAATTTCTGAACTTCTTTGACGTTTCTAGGCGGGGCCATGTCCAGTATGGCCCTGATCTTCTCCGGATTCGCCTCTATTCCTCGTTGGCTAACCATAAAGCCGAGGAACTTGCCTGATGAGACGCCGAACGCACACTTGTTCGGGTTGAGTCTCATATTGTGTTTTCTCAAAACATCGAACGCTTCTTGGAGGTCGGTCTCATGATCAACGCCTCGGATGCTTTTCACAAGCATGTCATCCACGTAGACTTCCATGTTCCGGCCAATCTGGGCCTGGAATACCTTGTTGACGAGACGTTGATATGTTGCCCCTGCGTTCTTTAGGCCGAACGGCATGACTCGGTAACAATAGAGTCCTTGGTCTGTTACAAAAGACGTCTTCGGAATATCCGGGGGGAACATTCTTATCTGATTGTAACCCGAGAAAGCGTCCATGAAGCTGAGGAGCTCATGTCCCGAGGTTGCGTCAATCAGAGTGTCAATGCTTGGCAGAGGGAAGGGATCTTTAGGGCAGGCCTTGTTGAGGTCAGTGAAATCAATACAGATTCTCCATGTTCCGTTAGATTTCTTCACCATGACTACGTTTGACAACCACTCCGGATAATTCACCTCCTGTATGAATCGGGCTCTCAGCAATTTGTCTACCTCCTCTTTGATAGCAAGCTGACGCTCGGGGGCGAACTTGCGCCTCTTCTGCTGGACCGGTTTGGACCCCGGATCAACGCTGAGGCGGTGGACCAAGAGTTCTTCGGAGATACCGGGCATGTCTGCCGCTGACCATGCGAAGAGGTCTTGGTTGGCTCGGATGCATTTTACAATATTTGAGTATAGGGCGGACGGAAGGGCCTTGCTGACAAAGAACTTACGGGTCGGCTCCTGCTCCGAGAAGAGTACCTCCTCCAACTCGTCTACTGGTTCGGAAGTTGGCCGAGCAGCATCTTGAGGGATCTCGAGCGTTTCTAGGGAGAGGACAGGTCCGAGGGTGGAGGTCATATAACACTTGCGGGCCTGCTCCTGATTGCCTCTTACTTCCCCCACTCCGGCCCGAGTAGGGAATTTCATTTTGAGATGATAGGCGGAAGGAACGGCTTCAAGGGCGGCTAGGCCGGGCCGACCCAAAATAACGTTGTAAGCTGCTGGGACATCTACGACCATGAAATCCATCGACTCCGTGCGGGTAGTAGGGGTTTTACCGGCCGTGACATCGAGGGTGATTACCCCTTCAATCGTTACCGGCACCCCCGTGAACCCATGGAGCGTGTAGCCGGCGGGCTTGAGTCTGTCCCGGGAGAGCTTCAGGCCCTTAAAAGCATCGAGGAAGAGGATATTAACGGAGCTACCATTATCTACTAAGATCCTTTCGACTTTGAAATTGGCCATGTGAAGACTGATGACGAGTGCGTCACAATGAGGGGTGCGGACACCCTCGAGATCTTCGTCAGAGAAGGTGACGGGCACTCCGAGGCCTTTGGGGGGAGGGGTGGCTTGAACCGAGTTGACTTCTCTTATAAAGGCTTTCCGAGAGGAGTTCGAGGAGCCCCCCATTGGACCCCCATGGATGAGGTGAAGGACCCGCTCCTCCTCGAATTCGGGCGTCTCTTCTCGTTCCGGACGTTTGTTAGCCCCCCGAGGCTGGGGAGGAAGTTCGGCTCCGTCCCTTCTTACAAATTTTGCCAGCTGCCCTCTCTGAATAAGGGCTTCGATCTCATTTCTCAGAGCGCGACAGTCGTTGGTGTCATGCCCATGGTCTCGATGATAGCGGCACCATTTCTCCTTATCTCTTCTTTTGGCAGGGGTGTTCATCTTTGGAGCTGGAGGTAAGACCACTTCTTTTTCGACTTCCATGAAGATGGCAGAGATGTTTGTGGTGAGGGGAGTGAATTTTTCGAACCTAGGGGGAGGTCGGCGTTGGCCAGTGTTATCCTTCTGGAACATCTTTGCCCCTTCTTCTTCCGTTCCCTTCCTCTTAGACCCGGATGCAGCTCCTTCCCAGTTGGGCTGTTCCTCGGCCTCTTCAGCTCGGATGTACTTTTCAGTTCGGAGGAGGAGGTCAGAAAAATCGTGTGGGGGTTTCTTGGCGAGGGAGGAGCGGAGATTGGAATTGAGGATATTGGATTGGAACGCCGCGGTGGCGACGGATTGGTCGAGGGATGCGATGGTTCTGGCTTCAGCTGTGAACCTCTTTACGTAGTCCCTCAATTTCTCCCCCTTCTGTTGACGGAGGTGCAATAGTGAGATGCTGGTCTTCTCGGCCCTTCGGCTGCTGACGAAATGGGTGATGAACAGTGTCTCGAACTGTTCGAAGGAAAATATCGACGCCGGGGCAAGTCGAGAGTACCATTCTCGAGCTGGGCCTTTGAGAGTTGCTGGGAATGTTTTGCAGAGGAGGGCATCAGAAGCTTGATGGAGGAGCATCAAAGTCTTGAAGCTTTCGATGTGGTCAACTGGATCGGTCTCCCCAGTGTAGTTCTCGAACTGTGGAGGTTTGAAACCGAACGGAACAGGAGCCTCTACTATGGTCCGGGAGAACGGGGGTCGGCTAGGACGTAGGGTCCTCCCCCTAAGCTCCTCTTCTCTGTTTATCTGTCCCAAGAGTTTTTCTACCTCGTTTAGACGGCGGTTCATGGCGTCGTCTCTCCGACGGCGATCTGCTGGGCCACGGGACTCGTCTTCATATGAGGGGGAGCGAGGGCTGCAGCGATAGTAACTTCGAGAACGGCGAGGACTTGGGGTGCGTCTGGAATTGGTAGGAGCGGGTCGAGGAGAAGGAGACCGTTGGCGAGGGCTCCGAACCGGAGGAGGGGATGGGACCCTCGGCTCATTGGGGTTCTGACGGAGGTTGAGGGCCTGTTGTACCATTGCTTGGAATTGCTGGAACTCGGCACGGGTGATGGGCGCCTCATTGTTCCGAGGCTGCTGTCGACCTGCTGGAGAGTGCCTCCTTCGGTAGTGGTCAGGGGAGTCCTTCCTCCCTCTTCGGACGGGGGACCTCCTGTGCTCTCGGTGTCGGGGGGATCGCTCTTGCTGGTGGGAGGCTTCCCCCCGAGCCCGTTTTTCATCCAGATGGCGACGAAGGTCATCATCTTCCGGGCGTTTGGGAGGGGCATCATGGCGACCAGAGGCTCGGGGGTGATGGGAGGCCATGGAGGCACTGGAGGCGTTGTGGATGGAGATGTTCTCTTGGTGAAGAGGCTGTTTCTGGGGGTTAGGCCCCTTTGGATCAGGAGGTGGAGGGTTCCGTTGGAGCGGCTCTTCCATGGTAGGAGGGAGTTGCCCTTGTTGCTGAACGGGATCAGGATGGACTTCTTGCTGGTCAGGGTTGGGCGCTCGGTTGGAGCCCCTAGATCTAACTTTGCGAGGCGGCATGGCAGGAGAGAACCTGTTCACCGGGAAGAGGAGAGGTCCCTATTCGTTAGTTTCCCACAGACGGCGCCAATCTGTTGCCGCTAAATTTGGTATGGGGGCACACAGATAGAACTTGTGGATTCTTGGGGAAACTGAATAGGAAAACCTGCGTACCTGTTCCGTCAGGCCTCGTTCGTCGTTCCTGCCGTGCACCTGCAAAAAGTGCGAGACACCGGGGTTGTTCCCGGCGACGCACCCTCCGACGCTCAAGTCAGTAATCTGGCGGACTATGAAAGAGCGTAAAAAACTGGTGAAAGATTGATTACCTTGCAACGGAGATGGATGGGGGGTATTTATAGGCGTCTTAGGGACTGGATTAGGAATGTAATCCCCGTGATTAGATGAGTGATATTCCTTGTGATCAGATAAGGAAAGTAATCTGATAAGGTATATTCCCTCTAATCAGTTAAGGAATTTAATCCCTGGCTCCCAATGGTAGGAGGGATGTGAATCAAGGCCGTTGGTTAAGGTTAATCAGGGACCTTGATTTCATCCTGACGGAATGGGTGCGCAACGGGTTAAAACCCGCGCCCACTTTGAGGTGGATCCATTCGTGGGTTATTGGGTTTTCGAGGTGAAGACCCGACACCCGGTTTGGACCCTTTGGTTGGTGAACTTACCGTTTTATCCCTGTGCTTCAAGATTCGTGTTCCTTTTGGACGATTCCGATTTAACCCCATTTTTAGCCATATCAGTGCATGTTTCTGATATATATGATATATAGTGCTGTATACTGTGTGTACTAGTTGATGCATGTTTGGGCTCGAATAGCCTTTGAAATGGGTTCGGGGGAGCTCATAACGGTAGCTTTATCATAACACTGGTGGGGGGTACGCTAGCTCTAGGTCGTGTGACTAGAGTAGGTCTGCATTGCAGGAGATCAAACCTTATAAATCCGAAGAACGTAAACTTGATTGAGGAGTATGTAGTATAGGATGCATATGATTCCAATCAAGTGTGCATTAGAATAAGAACATTGTGTGCATTTGTGTCTGTGCATTAAATTCTAGGGCCATGACATACACTGACACTTTTGTTCTGCATAATTTTCACATTTCTGCAATGCATTGTTGTAGAGGATTAGGAGATCGCTGGTTTAATCAGCATTGCGTCATTTGCATTCAACTGATGTGTCCACAGTTGGTTAGTTGCAGAACTACCTAATTGTGGGAGCGAAGGACTCAAGCTGTGTGGAGCATCCAAGTGGGAAAATGAAAGTGTACAGTTACTAATTGAAATTCATGATGAAATTTGTAACGATTGTGTAACACCCCATTTTGTACGGTACCTGAAGATATGCATATGTGTATGTATATTGTTAGTATGCGTGCAATTGATTGTAGTATTATGGGTCGATTTTGCCATCGTGGTGGATGGTTAGGGTTACGGGACGGTTTTTGGGAGAGTTGCATTCCAAAGATGCACGGGAACGAGACGGACCGATATCAGTATAACTGCTAGTTTTCGGCACGACGCACATGCAAATATAACACGGTATGGTACTACAGTGAATATAGGTTGCGTGCACTCGTTAAAACACGCGTCTCACACTCGTTGGAGCTCATTAAGAGTTATGTTGGGCAGCCAACACACCTAACACAAAACCAATGGACTAGCCATGGTTTTGGGGCCTACAAAATCACCTATAGTCTAACCTACCCCCCCCCCCCCCCTTTTGTTTAATCCGGCCCACACCTCCATCACCCCTCATTTTCTACTTCATTTCTCCCATTTGCTCTGGAATTTTCAGAAGAGAACACCCCAAGAGAAGGAGGAGAGAAAAGAAGAAGGAAGGAAAGGAGAAGGACCAAGAAGGAGATTTCCAAGAGGAGCTTGAAGAGATTCCCTCTACTACTACAACCTAAGGTGGGAAGTTTATCTAAACTTGAAATTATTGTCTCTTAATTAAATTTGGTTGCATGCATGTGTGTTAGAATGCATAGGATTGCTTTTCAAAAGTTAGAAGTCGAAATCAGAATGGAACTAGAGAAAGCTGGTTCGGAGTTCCATGTTGTAGATTTTTCCGAGAGCACAATATGTTGAATTAGACCACAAAATTAAAATATTTTGTTTATTTATGCGTTAGAATCATCCATGATTTATTTCAGATTTTTATATGATCATTTGATGTGCTAATAAAATTGTGAGATGGATATATGTCGTAAGGCAGACTCAGGAAAAGAAAAACAGAATGGTTGATATTGTAGGAATTTTCGTGATTTATTGAAGCATGGTTTTGATCTGAAATTTTTACTTATTATTTATGAATTCATTTTGATTATCTAAAAAAATCATTAAATTATTCGGATTATTTTAGAGGCATGATAAAAATCTATCTCTAATGAGTAGCTGATGTTGAATTAGAAAAACTGGATGGTTTCTGAGATAACTTGCAGTAGCTATTACTCACTGAAAAATTAGAATTTTGACATGAGGCCTTTTGCATAATGTTGGGTATGATGTCTAGTTTCACCACCATGAATTGTATATTAATTGGACAAGTGTGCAATTTACTGTGATTTTGTGATTGAGCACTATGCTGTTTTCAGCCAGTTTTGACACTCTGTAAAGATTGGGAAATTGAGACCTGTTAGAGGCATATTTTGAGGATCATGACCCAGGGGAGAGTTGTAGGGGACACCTAGAACTTTCCAACAAAACTAGTTTGAGGCAAATCCAGTAAACGGTTGAATTATTATGATTTTTGTAAGACTGGACAGGGAACTAGAGAAAAGCTATGTGCTCTGAATTGGAGAGACCAATTGTGTAATGGGTGTATTGATGATAGATGAGTGTGTTAGGGTGACTTAATGGTGTAATTTGTACTCATAACCAACTAGAGAGTTGTTGAGGACACCCACACCCTTCTACAGAATTTGAGTTTGCGTCGTTCTGATGTGTTAATGGTAAGGTGCAGCCCGTGCTCAGGAAGCACGCAGGCTGGAGCTTGAAAAGCCATTTCGAGGACTTAGATGGTTGAATCTAAGCTCGTGATCAACTAGGTAGTTGTAGCCTAGGATCGTACCTTTCCAGGTTGGGGCATACACTCCAATCGGAGTTGTATCGATAGAGTTGTGACCATTTTGAGATTCGGGCAGAAACCCGTAGGTTGCTTAGTCTGGATTAGGACTAAGGATTGTGGAAACATTTTTCCCTTGTGTGTGAGTCGATTCGGTGACTCGTGGCTAGGGATGGTTGAATCTCTGTTATTGAGGTTGTTGGTTTCCCCGAGTGGGATGTGTGACTCGAGTTAGTAACTAGGGTAGAGGATACCCTGCACCTATCAAGCCTATGTTATTAGACTTCTGCCGAGCGTAGGACGTCCGAGCATGCCAGTGGGTGGAGCTCACGGGGCAATTTTATATTTATAGCCGGGGTAGCGGCAGGCGTAGGCCATTTTGCTGGATGAGTCAAAGTCGGGGAAGTGGCGAACCGGACCGGTGTCGCCAGGGGCCAGAGGTTGATAGGCAAGTATGGAAGCAGTTAATTCTTACCCGAATAATTAGAGTAAGGTAGGGGTTAGAATGGTTTATTAAGGGTTGGGAAATTGCATTAGTCCTAGTAAGCCATAGTCGGTGTTGTATCTTCCAGTCGTAGGGATACGTTCTCGGCCGCTCATGGATTGAGTCCCCGGCTCGTATCTCGATATGTTGATTCCCAAAGTTTGCCGGAGTAAGGTGCGGGAGGCCCGAAGGAATTGACCTTCCGTGGTGCTCACTTCCCTAAAGCGCGGGTTGTGTTTTGTGTTTGGTGTATATTTGTTCATAACCCGAGCCAGGGGTGAACACGCATGCGAGAGTCCATGAGTGGACATGTGGAACCAAGGGTCGTAAGGACCAGGTTCAACGCGGTTTCTAAGGAGGTCCGTGCGCGGGTACCAACTTGCGGTGGCCACTTGGGCACTGCAGGGTGGAATATGACCGACCGCTGCAATCTCCTTGGGCGACGGACAGTCTATTGGGAACTGGATGGGTATATGGGTAGGATGCATGGCGAGGGATTGAACCCTACAATCAGGAGAGGCGAACTCTTTGGAAGGTATGTAGTATGGGATGCATACATTTCCATCGAAGTTGATTTTGGGAAAGTATGTAGTATGGGATGCATACGTCCCAACTGAATTGCATTAGAGTAGGTGCATCGTGTGCATTCCTGTTTGTGCATTAGATTAGGCTACGCTTGGGTCTTAGACGCATGTAGTATGGGATGCATGCGGATCTAGATTTCCAAGTTTTGCTTGCTTTAGAATAGGCTTGTGATTGGTGCATTTAGTGGTTAGGTCATTGCATACACGAGCACCACATAATTTAGGATGCACGTTTCCCTTTTCCATTCAAGATGGGTTGTGATTGAATTTTAGAGGATCACTGTTATCACCAGCTTTGCATCAGTCGAAGTACTGACGTTCTCCACCTTTTAGGTATCGACTTCTACCTTTCGAGCAGGTGTAGAGATATCAGAGTAGCGCAGCAGAAGACTCAAGCCGAGGAGCAAGTCCCAGGAAAGCAAATTGATTGTTCAGCGGAGCTTCGGCAGTGAGCCGTCGACTGCCATTCAGAGAGAGAGAAGTTGTTAACTTTACAGAAAGGAGTGATGTATGTTGTAATAAGATGTACTGAGTTTATGTAATTTGTATTCTTGTCAAGAACAAGACATTGCTTGTAATCAATGATGTAATAACTCATTTGGCAATAATAAGTTTTTAAATTTCCATGTTATTACTGTGTTGAGATGCATTTGAAGGCAAAGATTCTGGGGAGTGTCACGGATATCCGGTAATGGGGATCCGGGGCGCTACAGATTGTACATTGTATTAATGTTGATGTAATTAAAAAGTTTTTAATTTCCTGTGATTTTCTGTGCTATGTACTCATTTGAAGTAAAGATTCTGGACTGTGTCTCGAATTTTCAGTGTACCGAAATCAGCACTCTACAGAGTGGTATCAAAGTCAACTTCAAATTGTAGTACTAACACAGTTGGAAATTAGACTTGGATGCCCAAGTTAGAGTCAGGTTTAATTTGGATAGTGGAATGATCGTAAATCATATGGTTGCACTTTTCAATTTACTTTTCAATTTATGATTATGATTTTTCCTATGTCTGAACTAATCCCCGTATTTATTCTTGAAGGATGGTTGATGAGGGCGTTACAACATCAGTATTTGGATAAATTGTATTAATCCTCATACCGATTTTCAAGTTTTGGCTTGTGACTCCCTAGCTATTAAAAGTTATGATTTTTTCCATCTCAATTATTGTTTCTTATCAACTAACCAGTCTCCATCACTTTTTTTAGTCATGTGGGGCCACTTGGAATGATATTGATAAGGGTTCTTTCACCTAATCTATCATGCATTTCACTACAAATCGAATTCAACTTAGTTTGAGTTTGGATTCAGACCTAGATTTAGATTTCAATTTCAGAGGGTCGAGGAGGTGACACATTGAATGCGAGATGGACACAGAGATGGAGGAAGTGTTGCGTTTGGGTTTGGATTTGGGTTAGGGTTTGAGATACGATGAAGAGGGAAAGAACAAAATTGATGAGGATAAAATATTCATGCAAGTTTCATGATCAGAATGAACTTATATGTAATCTATTACCGAAAGTCGACATGGAGCAAATTCATATTTGCGAGGGTTTTACTTGCTAAATTTATGAAATAAAAATTAAAATAAGTCTCTCCCAAGAAATGATGTTGTTTGTGAAGAAAATAGTCCCCAAAGGGGGTAGAATGGTCACTTGCCAAAACGTGGAAATTCAAAGGAGTCTAGTGATATTTACTATTTTATTTTAAATTCATGTGCATCTAAGTAATTATGTGAAATCTAACTAATTTTAAAATCAAAGTTAGCGTGTGGTTGAAATTCACAATTAAAGTCACCCAAATTTTCAAATCACTGTGATTTGCGTTTGAAATCACTTTGATTCTAAAGTCACACTATTTTTTTGAAATATTTTCCCACTAACACCCCTTTAGTGTTTTAGCAAATCAAAAAAATAATACAATTACAAATCGATAATAATAAATTTAAAGTGAATTGTAAAGTTAAAAGAAATTTAAAGAGTCCTTTAGTACGTGGTAATGAGCAATAAAATCTCGAACTCCCCTGTAGAATACTGATAGGGGTAAAAATAACTGTTAATCAGGGCCACACGATTCTTGCACGAATCTTAAAGTCCATAAGGGCAAGGTGGTCGTTCCACGATAGCTACAGGCCCACGATTCGAATATGAGCCGACTACAGGCCCGACACCCCGCACAGCCCACGAGTTGAGACTACTAGCAACCCAATCAGGGGGGATTAACCAACCCACTAAGGATGTCAATCAAATCTCGGAGATTATGTGATTAACTGATTGAATCCCTTAATTCAAGAGATCCTCCAAATCAGTAAGGGAATATTTCTCTAATCATTCCTACTCAAGACTGTAAATACGACCCATCCTCCTTTTTTACTAGGTTATCAACTTTTTGCCCACTAATCATAGTTTACTATTTCTGGTTACTGACTTAATCGTCAGAGGGTCTGTCGCTAGGATTACCCCCAATGTTTCAGACTGCCTTGCAGGTTTCCAACAGGACGTCATCCAACACAACCATCACAACCTCCACTTACATCCACCAATACTAGCCTCTTATATGTGCCTGATCGACGACTGAGATATGATCTTTCCACTTTAATCCAAGAATTCATCATCTATTGCTTCCACACTGAAAAGGTAGAATCAAATTGACACCTTATGTGAAAAATTTTCAGTTCCAGCCTCCTACTCAGACCCTTTGATGCTAAGAGCCTCCTCCTACCATGGCACCCAAAGCCACAGAAAGGCATCAGGAGGACCCCCCCCCCCCCCTCGCGCGTAATGCCCCATAATTTTTAAATATAATATTTGAATTAATAAATAATTTTTAAATTAATTTATTTAATTATATTGAATTTTTGAGAAATTGTCGTTTTGCAAGTGCAAAACACATGCAAATATTTTTGAAATGCAAGTTTTGAAATTTTGAATTTTTAAAAATAAATTCTCTTATTTATAATTGAATATATTTTAATTTTTGGGATTTTTCTGAATAAGAGAAACTGCTTTTGTAAATATTTTGAAAGAATGTGACTTTTTTGTAAAAAGCAATTTGGAGGTAAAATTTGAATTAAAAAATTTTTGGCTGCATTTAGGGGGCGAATTTCAGTAGAGAGATTTAGGAGATGAAATTTTATCTATTTGATTTGATTTTGATTTGATTTTATTGAACAAATAATTAATTATGCAAATTGGGACTTCTAGGGAGTTTTATTTGTAAAATTTCCAAAGAAACCCTAGACTAGATCCCGACCTGCATATTTAGAGAGTTGAAGCTTTCGGTCTCTCTTCTTTTCTTTTGGCTTTGGTGATTTTTAAGATTTGGAGAGTTGATCTTTTGCATGGAGGAGAAGACTACTAGTTGTATCAATTTTTTTTCTTGAGGTGGGTAACGTTCCAACTCTCTTGATTTGTTTTATTCATGGTAGAGTAGATTATCATACTAGTATTTTTTTGATGTGGATCCAGGATGTTATAGCATGTCTGCATGTTTTTACCATGAGATGATTATGGAGATGTTGTTGAATGATGATTAATTGATAACATGAGATAAACAAAATCAAATCTTTATTATGTGACAATCATGTCTAATTTGTTCTTGAGTAGTGGAGTTGTTTATGCATGAAAGATCTAGTTTTCATAGATCTATTGAACGTATATGTGTTGTAGATGTGCAAAACTTGTATATGATTCAAGAACATTAATTTGAATAACTAAAAGATGAAATATTTGTGAATTATTCACTATTTTAATGTGAGTTTAACATGGGTCAAATATTAAATTTTTATGCATTGATTTCATGTTAAAAACCCAATGAAAAATATACTTGAATGTTGTAGAACGCTAGGGTTAAGGTTTCGGGGTTAAACCCTAGGCCTAGGGTTGGATATGGGGGCTCAGTTTGGGGGTTGTACAGTGCCCCGGGGTTGCACAGTGCAACCCAAGCACTGTGCAGACCCGATGGATGCTGTTTTGGGGCAGTTTTGGGTTTCAGTTTGGAGTGTGGGGTGCGGGTGGTGTGTGTGTGGTGTTGTGTGCTAGGGTTGAGAACCCTAAAGCACATATAGATGAGTATATGTGTATGTATAAATCCAGTGTTTGTGTGATGATTAATTGAATCTTTTGATCAAGTTTGAATGTGCAAATTTTAGATTTTGTTGAAATCTAGTTTCAGATTCTAATGTATTTAAGTAATAATTTTGAGGATGCAAATTTATATTGTATGGAATAAATTCTCAGTTTTTAGGGGATATATGTTTCAGTTTTTAGAGATGAACACTTTGAGTTCTAAACGGTTATTTTCATTCTCAAAAGAGGTAAAATTTTAGATTTCTAGAACTAAAGAATTTCAAATATTAGGTATGAGATCACATATAATAAAGAGACTTGTTTCAGTTTTAGTCGATTTGAATTCTAGAAAAATTTTGAGGTTTATGTGGGTACTAGGTTTGCCCGTTGACACGGGCCTACGGCACGTCTTCGGAACGGTGCACCTGGTTTGATTATATAAAATAGTTTTGGAGGTCTAGAAAATTAATTGAAGTAGCAAACATATTATATGAGAAAACATTATATCTACCTTTATGCTCATCCATTGCCTTCTTGATCATTAGCTTGAGCTTACCTGGAATACATATAGTTTGTTAGAAACACTGCATAGAGTTTTTTTTAACTTCAGCATCACTTTTAGATTCTTGTAATAGTTATGCAAGGACATTATCATATAGGTTTTATAAATTTTACTCTAATCCCATAACCACTATGAGCATGTCTAAATACAATGGTAACGCAAGTGCATGTGTGAAGGTATCTACAATACCAATAATCTAAACATTTGTTTGTCTGAGACTCAGTTTGCAATTGAAATACCTTTTATTATTATTTCAACCAAAATGAAATACATGAAGTTCTCAAAACTCTAATCCAAGCTAATCATTTCTTTTATCTCCACTATGTCTCCTCATTGCATCTTCATAAAAAAAATCAAAATGGATAAATAACAAATTTACTTTAGCTGTCTTTCTTGAGTGGAGACTTTGCACCCTTCACTGGTAAACTCCATTCATCCCAATTCTATATATCCAAACATACACTAAAAGTTCTTATATGTTATGTTATCCATGGTTTCTAATAACCGGTGAAGGGAACACTTCACGATAGTATTTTCACTTGTAGTAAGAAACTAATGTTACATATTTGCCAAGTTATTTTAGGTTGCTAGTCAGCTTACCTGTCCTGTTATGGTTTGGAAGCCCAAATTGAGACCACCAACTTATCCATCTCTCACTTGCGTACACCTTAAATCAAAACCAATAAAAAACTCAGCAAATAAATCACAAAATTAAAATTTTTTAAACCCAAAAATAAAACATTCATACCTCTCTGAACAGAAATCTCATGCACATACAAAATTCGAGTCAGCAAAAAATTGAGTAATCCCCTGCACACAAAAAATTAAAAATTAGAATGAGAATTCGGTTAATGAGATGAAATTGAAGTCGTCGCATCGCATATAGAGGCTCTCGATTCGGTGGAGAGGAGTTGCTGATACGGAGTCACTTGATATTCATGCTCGATTTGGTGGAGGGGAGTCACTGATACAGAATCAACATCGGATCAGATATCGGCGATGACCTCTTGATTGGGGTTCGACATTGGATTTGGATTTTCTTTGAGATTTTCAAATTTTCAAATTTCAAATTTTCAAAATTTTTAAATTTTAAATTTTAAATTTTTTATTTAAATTTTCAAAATTTTTAAAATGTCTAAAATTTCAAAAATTTTAAAAAATTTCAAAAATTTTAAAAAATTTCAAAAATTTTAAAAAATTTAAACTTTTTAAATTTTAAAAATATTTAAATATTAAAAAACAAATAATTTTTTTTATAGTTTTGATTTTGTTGATTTTTTTGATTTTTTAAAAAGTTTTAAATTTTTTAAATTTTTTAAAAAAATTTAAAATTTATATTTTCTTGATTTTTTGAATAGAAAAGAGAGAGAGAGAGAGAGAGAGAGAGAGAGAGAGAGAGAGAGAGAGAGAGAAAGAGAAATAATTAAATAAATAAATGAGTTGTTTTGGGTGGGGGATTTGAATTTGAGTTTGGGGGGGGGGGACTTTTGGAGGGGAAAATGTGTTTTGTGAGGGTAGATCTGGGCCTTTGATTTTGGGAGGATTGAAGGAGAGCCACTTGATAGCTTTCTTTGTGTTTTATTATATAGATGGAAAGTGAGATTTAAAATTGAAATTTAAAGGATTTCATAGATTGGATTTTGTTTCCATATAAGAAGGGAGTTTTTATGGCAGCAACGGTTTACTAAATGAAATGTGAATAATGAAGAGATTGTGGATGTTCAAAAGTTTATAAATTTTGGAATGAGATATCCTTGTTTGAAATTTTGATTCACATTCGTGGTGGGAAAAATGTTGTTTTTCAGAAAAGAATATATAAAGAGCATTTTGAATGATTGAACCAAGTGGGGTTTTGATTGCGATTATGGTTATTGTGAAAACCCTGGATGGACGCTTGAGGTGTTGAGTTGGGAGCACTAGATACTGAGCAAACCCAAGAGTACCGGCAGTGGATATTTTTTACTGTATGAAATTAGCATGAGGGGCTAGTGTTCCTGGTTTGGCAAGTGAAGCCCGGTAGGGTAGAGCTAGTTCTAGGAGGCTTAGGTTGTCATTATTACAAATCTAAGGACATGCACTAGATTGGGAGTTGTGACGGAACTTGGTCAATATAAGTATGGGCTCTGTTTTCAGTCAGGAGGATGTATTTTTGGGACTGTGTATTTGTTGTGTCTCTTTAGTATGTTTGCACGTTGAGGGTCGGTAAGCCTATTCGCAGAATGTCTAGAAGTGAGACGAATTTGGTATGTTTGAGCGTTGAGGGTAGGCAGGCTTATTCGCGGAATGTACAGTATGTTTGCACGTTAAGGGTCGGCAAGCCTATTCGCGGAATGTACGGCAGGGAGGTGATTTTACGGAGTTAGAGCAATGCGTGCGGGATGCTTGCATGTTTACACTTGTACAGCTCGGCATGATGCGTACCGGGGCTGGGGTGTATTCACGGAGTGTCTAATCTTGTCTCTGTCACCGATGTAGTTTTTTTCATGGCGATGTATCGAACCCTAAAATGTGGTGAATGCTAAGGGCTTGTCCTCGGACCTATGTAGTATGGGATGCATAAATTCCAAACAAGTATGCATTAGTGTGCATTATGTGCATTGTGTTTTCTTGGATATTGTTTTATGCATTTTTCCTTTGTTTTCTCGATGTACACTTATTCATTTTGTTTAGTTTCACTTGTTGATTTTATGAATCTTTTATCATTGTTTTATTTTATATTGTGCGACAGGTTTGTGATTGTGAGACTTTAGAAGGTTGCTATTATTATAATATTGCGTTAGTTGTATACAACTGACGTGCCCACTTTTCTGATCAGTTTTACAGGATTTGCGAGTAAGTAGCTTGGGCAAGGTTAAAGCTTGGACTTTAAGATGACTACAGTTCAAATGTTGAGATGTGTTGTAATAAATGTGTTAAATTTTTTGTTGTGCATTGTAATAAAGAACTGTTGTAAAGAAAGGTTGTGTTTTTTCCTGTGATTTATACTGTATTTGGATTACATTAAAATAAAAATTCTGGAGTTGTGTCTCTTATTTCTATTATTAAAATTCGGGGTGCTACACCCCCTCCTCCGGTTCACCCATCCAGCAGCAGAGCGGCCACTCCAAGGTCACAACTGCCGCGTGTCGAACACCAACAGGGCCCAGCCCTTAATGGCACTTACTCGGTCGTGTGAAGAGTCGAGCGCCCCGTACGACCAAACCTATGAAATCTAATTAATAACCGATAGGATGAAGAGGATCTCCGCCACCGCATCGAGTTTCACCGTTCAAAGAGTGGGGGGGGACCGTTCAGGTCGGCAGTTGAGCTACAGCAACCCCTCCCAACACGGGCGAGAGAAGGAGCGAAGTCACTCCCCCAGGGACCGGCAACTCCCTAAAGGCCACCAGGAGGAAGGAGGTCACATAACCAGAGCCGAATTCCAGGAATTCCGGAATAAGGCCATCCAAGCCCTCCAAGGGGGCACCAGAAATGACTATTACTTGGATAAATCATGCCTTGGTCTATCTGACAATGATGAGTCCTACGGGTCCACCCGATCCGAGGGACGCGAAGACTTGGTGACGAAACGACTTCGGGAAATGGAGGACCGGCTCACTTAAATAGGAGAAGACCGGCGGCGGTTAAACAGGGGCTATCGACCCATCCGAACCCCCTTTTCCTCTTTCATCCTCGAGGCCCCTAGTCCGAGGAGCTTCAAACCCCCAATTTTCAAAACATACAATGACAAGTCTACTCTTTTGACCAGCTCGAGGAGAGGTCCTCACTCATTTTGTGACTAGCCGTAAGGCTGAGAAGACGAGTGCTTCATTGCTACATTTAAGGCAGAAGGACGAGGAATCGCTTCGGGACATCGTCTAAAGGTTTACTGCCGAGGTAAGGTCCATCTCCTCTCTTGATGCCGAAGTTGTGGCTGCTGCCTTTAGGCACAACGTCCGACACGACCTCATCGGGATCTCACTTGTCGAAAAGCCTCCCTCGAACATTTTTTATGTCCTCCTTCGGAGCAAGAAATACATCCGGGCTGAGGAGGCCTTGCATCTTGATGGCAGTAAAGAATTCCCTCTTAAAGGGAAGAGGAAGGCGCCTCCGGGCATAGGCGTCCTCCCCAAGAGCCCCGGTTCGACAAGTTCACTCTGTTCAATGCGAGTGTCTCTACTATCCTTATGGAAGTTGAGAAAGAGGGGAGGATCCCCCACTAGGAGCAACACCAACAAGAAGAGAGATAGAATGTTTTGGTGACGAGACCACGGTCATGAGACTGAACTGTCGAGGCCTGAAGGACGAGATAGAAGCTCTTATCTATATGGACTACTTGTCGAAATTCACCCACACGGATCAAAGAAACTCCCTTCCTCCCTAAGGGCCTAACAAACTGTGACACCCTCCTATTTTATAATTTTAAAATAGTCATTTGTAAGTCTTTTATTTCTATCAAATATTATTATTGTTATTATTATGCATAAATATGCAATTTTATTTTATATATATTCCTTAATTTATTTTTTTATTTGGTGGAGTAGATTTTATTAGATCTTATTACGAAAAATAGAACTTCATGGGTATATAAATAATAAGTGAGCTTGGGGGGGGGGTATAATAATTTTCCATTTTATTAATATTTTACCTACCTCATCCTCCTTCTGATTCCTGTCAACCCTTTCATCTTCTTCTTTCCTTCATTTCTTTTACCACCGAAACTAAAACCCAATTTCTCCCACCTTTGGTTTGCTAATTCACCGACCGAAAACCACTCCAAGCTTCAAATTATTTGGGGATTTTTGTAGAGTTTTGAGAGCGCTTCAGCGTGGTGGTGTTGGTTTGTGCAAAGAACTCTGTGAAGGTATACCAAATTGTATCTTTGTGAATTGAAATGTATGCTTTTCATTTCTTATCATAAAAATTGTGGTAGGATCATGTTTAGAGTATGCATAACATGCGTAAGGTGAAACATTTCAATTTTTATGGTGATAATATGGAAAATTCATTATTCCTAGAATTTGAGTTTAGGAAGGGTAAAGATAATTGTATCTATTATATGTTAGTAATTATTTTGGATGATGTAGGATATTATGGGATAATTTAGAAGCATTTATGATAAATTTTAATAATTATTTGATAATTATAAGGAATTTTTCTGGTATCGGAAAATTGTAAAAATAGAGTTTATTGGAATGAAAACAAGATAATTGTGGGAAAATATGTATAAATAATAGACATTATTTTCGAGATGTATATGTAAGTTAATTTTGGGATATAGAAATTTATTTGGGGTATTTTACCCTTAAAATATAAAATATCGTTTAGAACTCCTCCGATCGAGGGGTAAAATTTGGATTTGAATATAGAATTAGAGAATTTTTGGTTGGACATACTTGCGTAGGTTGCTTATAATGTATGAGTACATCCGATGTGAATTCGGGGGTAAATATTGTGTGTTTTAAGTTAATGGCTTATGGGTTCGATAATTTTCCTGAGACGAAAATGAAAATGAATATAGTATAAGATGAAAAGGAATATTAAAGTAGAAACAAAATGTAATATGAGTTTGGTATGCTTTGGAATTGTGTCGGGGAACTACCTGCCGAGGCACAACTTCCAGGTAGACTGAGTAGATGTTGAAATGATAGATCGGTTGAAAACTAGAAAGTTACTTCTTGTGTGATATCCAGTTTTCTTTTATTATATTTTTATGGTAAATCCCAGGTTATATTTAATTATCATCATGATAGTAAGTTCTCTAAATTTTTTTCTTATTATTTATTTCAGTAACTAACCTAGTAGATCATACTCACATCAGTTTTGGCTAACCCTGTTGTGTTTGGGGGGTCAGAGGAGCCCCTCCTTGATGGTGGACGTCCTTAGACCCTTTGCAGGAATCAAGTAGCAGCAAGGTGAGACACGTGGCTTCTTTTGAATCTGTAGTGTTATTTTCTCAGGGATTAATAAGTTTTTATATGTAGATATTGTTAAACTTCTATTAGTTAAAATTTTATATAAATATGGGTAGAGTACAGAATTCGTGTAATAATTTGTATTTTGAAAAATTATGTATGTATCTGTATGAGATGGTGATCTATAGTGATGATATAAGTATGTTAAAACCCGTACCCGCCTCGTTGTGAAGTATTGTGTTCTATGTGTTGGTTTTAGAAGGTTTTCCTATGATTTTTCTAAAAATCTATTATGTTATCAAATGATTTTTTTTGTTTTTAATTTGTATCTTGCATATTATGATGAGATATGCCCCAGAGTCCTATATATATGTTGCATGTGTGTTGTTGCTTAAATGCCCGAGTTGTGATATATTTAACTGTTAACAGAATTCCGTAAGAAATTACTGCGAAAGGGCTAATATTTTAGAGAAGACTCTGCCGAAATTTTAATTGAAATTTATAAATATTATTCTATGTAAGAAACAGTTTAAGTAAGAAGTAGTTTAAGTATGAAATCGTTTGAATAAGAAATTTAAAATAAAATTAAAAATTGGGGTGTTACACAAACGCTCTGAGTCGGACTCCAAGCCCCACAATTCTGAAAGGATGGTCATCCTCCATTCCATACATGGATGTCCCATGGCGGTGAATCCAACTCCTCTCGTAGAGCATTCGTCCGAGAAGTGAACTCGGTCAACAACCGACCCCCTCCTCAAGGTCGAGGAATTCCTGTCTCAGTCTCGGATGTAGACCTCGAGGGTGTCCGCACTCCCCACTGTGACACGATGGTAATCATCCTCAGCTTGGCTAACCATGTGGTCTGCCGCATCCTTGTGGACAATGGTAGCTCCGTGAACAATTTATTTCTTGCCGCCATCGAAGGGCTGAAGCTTTCCCGGGAAAGGCTAAAGTCGGCAGGGTACACTCTCCATGGTTTCTCTGGAGCTCCAGTTCAAATCGAAGGAATAGTCACTCTAGATGTGACTGCGGGAAAATCCCGTACCACCCGCACTGAGCCGAAGGACTTCATGGTGGTTGATGTCAAAGCCACCTATAACGCCATCTTTGGGTGATTCGACCTCGGGTCTCTCCAAGCTGTAACTTCGACATACCATATGATGATGAAATTCCCTATAAAGGTCGGGGTTGGAGTCGTAATGGGCATTCAGGAGGCCGCCTGAGCCTGCTACACATCCACGGTGGGAGGATCCGTCCTCCACCTCGACGAGGTCGAACTCCTCAGTGACAGAAGCTCGATTAGCGATGAACCGGTCGACGAACTGGAAGAAATCTCCTTTTCTGAGGTAAACGGAACCAAAAGATTCCAGATAAGCAAGGTTCTGCCTCCTAACCTCAAAGAAGGGATCAATAGCTGCATTCAACTGAACTATGATCTGTTTACCTGGAACTCCTCGGACATGTCGGATATTTTTAGAGGAACGGATCATGCACAAGTTAAGCATCAATCCAGACTCGAAATCAGTGCAGTAGAAGCACTGGAAGTTTGCACCCAAGAGACAACATGTTGTGAAAGATAAGGTCGATAAGCTTCTCGCCGCCCACTTCATCCAGGAGGTCAATTACCGGAATGGTTGGCAAATGTCGTGATGGTGAAGAAGGCGACCAAAAAGTGGATGATTTGTATCGATTTCACAAACCTCAACAAAGCATGCCTAAAGGACCATTTCCCTCTTCATGCATCGACACTCTGATTGATGTGACATCTGGATACGAACTCCTGAGCTTCATGGATGCCTTCTGGATACAACCAAATCTGGATCTTCACCTAAGATATCCTGAAGACATCTTTCGTCATAGACGAGGGTCTTTACTGCTATCGGGTCATGCCTTTCGGCCTGAAGAATGCGGGAGCCACCTATCAGAGGCTGGTGAACAAGGTCTTCAAAGAACAGATCGGTCGGAATATAGAAGTGTATGTGGAAGACATGCTCGTTAAAAGCCCCAATTCCGAAGTCCACGTGAGAGACCTTGAGGTGGCCTTCACTGTCCTGACATAGAACAATATGAGGCTAAACCCGTCGAAGTGTGCCTTCGGCGTGATCTCGAAAAAATTTGTTGGCTTCATGTTAGACAACGAGGGATTAAGGTGAACGCTGAGAAGATTCAAGCTATTCTCGACATGATGCCGCCCACGAACGTCAAAGAAGTTCAAAACTCACGGGCCAGCGGCAGCAATCGGGCACTTCCTCTCTAAATTTGGGGAAAAGTCCTTTCCCTTCTATAAAGTCCTCCGGGGGGGGGGGGGGGCCCCCAGAGAACTTTGAATGGGGAGAACCCTAGTAACATGTCTTCACCTAGCTAAAGGAATGTAGTACCCCGCAAAATAGCATACAACTATCTTGCATTGTAGTTTGTGCATGTCTAAGTATAGCATGCGTTTATATATATTTTTCTAATAATTATCAGTTTTAACTGAGAAATTTTAGATATATGAACTATTCTGAACCCGATAAGATAAACTCGGGATATCTTCTTGTTGCCGCTAAATCTGGTGTGGGGGCAAACAGATAGTATTTGTGGATTCTTGGAAAACTTTGAATAGCAAACCTGTTACCTGTTCCGCCGGAGTTTGACCATTGCTCCCGCCGTTCACCTGCAAGAAGTGCGAGACACCAGGGTTGTTCCCGGCGACGCACCCTCCGACGCTCAAGTCAGTAATCAGAAGTGATTATGAAAGAGCGTAAAACTGGCAAAAGATTGATTACCTCTTAATGGAGATGGATGGGGGGTATTTATAGGCACCGCTGGGGTCAGATTAGGAATGTAATCCCTGTGGTTAGATAAGGAATGTAATTCCTAATCCCCAGTGAAAGGATAGATATGAATCAGGGCCGTTGATTAGGATTAATCAGAAACCCTAATTCTATCCTTTCTGGACCAGGTTTGCTACGGGTTAAAACCCGCACCCAGTTGAGGTGGATCCGTTCGCAGGTTAGTGGGTCTTCGAGGAAGAGCACCCGTACCCGCTTCAGACCCATTGGTAGATGAAATTACCGTTTTATCCCTGAGCTTCAAGATTCGTGCCTGATTTGGACGATTCCGATTTAACCCCATTTTTAGCCATATCATGAGCCCCCCACTCCCGAAGACTGAGTTTGATCAGCCTTTGAGGAGTAGTTTTACTGTTTTAATGGCTAGTGGAGTTGTATCGGGGTCCAAATGGAGGTTTTTGAATCTCTGAAGGAGGTAGTAAGGTGATTTTTCAAGTTGTTCGTACTCTAAGCTGTTCTTGAGCTTCTCTGGATGTTTGGTGATTTTTATCTATTTTTTCGGATTATTTATTTAATTTTGCGATGTGTTAACCGGTCATTCGGGGTTTTAACAACACATTCTAGGTAATAATTGTTCGTTCAGGGGCTCAAAAATATACCCCTGAATTTATAATTATTTTTTAGAATTTTTAGTTAATTTTTCCGAATTTTTAGTAATTTTTTCGCAATTTTTAAATAAATAAAGCGATTAAAATAAATAAAAACTAATTTTTAATACCGATTTATGGCGTGACGCGATCTGGGCCCTCCATCAGCGCCGAGCGTGATTTTCTGGGCGATCGGACGATCCACGTTCCTCGGCAGATAGTTTCTTCGTATGCGGGGGTCGGTTCCTCGTCCCCTCGGCTCGGCAGCTAGCTCGGAATCTGCCAAACTACGTGGCGTGATCCTGAGCGTCAATCTCAGCGCAGATCCCCAAAAAACGCAATCTTGTCGTTTAGTGAACGTGGCAAGATCTGAGCCGTTCATCACGTCGAGCGCGTTTTTTGACAAGATCCAATGGCTGAGGAGGGTCGGCGGAATTTTTCTCCATATGTGAGGGTCGGTTCCTCGTCCCCTCGGCTCGGCAGTTCGGCGTTATGGGCCGAATAAGTGCTCCGCAAGGCTGTTCGGTTCGACTTAGTAGCTCGAAGGCTCGACCAAGCTGTTCGTTAGCTCGGCTAAGCGCTCCGGTGGCTCAATTCCTTGTCTGCTGTATTAGGGGTTTGGTGGTCCAGCCTAGCTGTTCGGTAGCTCGGCATTTAGCTTAGAATCTGCTGAACTACGTGGCAAGATCCTGAGCTTCCATCTCAGCGCGGATCCCCAAAAAATGCTATCTTGTCGTTTAGTGAACATGGCAAGATCTGAGCCGTCCATCACGTCTAGCACGTTTTTTGACAAGATCCAACGGCTGAGGAGGATCGGAGGAATTTTTCTCCATATGTGGGGGTCGGTTCCTCGTCCCCTCGGTTCGGAAGCTCGGTGCTGTTAGCCGAGGTATGGAGTTAGACGTTTTGAAGCATTCCAGCTTTGATGCATTGCCACCCTCCGACTCAGTAGCTCGGTTGCTTAGCCAAGCTGTTCGGTAGCTCGGCTAGGCACACCGGTGGCTAGAAGCTCAGAAGGTACACGTGGCCAGATCTGGAGCGTCCATCATTGCGTGAATCACGAGGAAGGGGTTCAGATCACGAGAAAACGTTATTTTTTCATTTTGTGAGCATGGCGCAATCTGAACCGTCCATCGAGTTTTGACACGAATTTTGGAGCGATCCGATGGTGATTCGGGATCGGTAGAATTTTTCTCCATATGTGAGGGTCGATTCCTCGTCCCCTCGGTTCGGAAGCTCGGTGCTGTTAGCCGAGGTATGGAGTTAGACGTTTTGAAGCATTCCAGCTTTGAAGCGTCACCACCCTCCGACTCAGTAGCTCGGTTGCTTAGCCAAGCTGTTCGGTAGCTCGGCTAGGCACACTGGTGGCCAGAAGCTCGGAAGGTACACGTGGCCAGATCTGGAGCATCCATCATTGCGTGAATCACGAGGACAGGGTTCAGATTACGAGAAAATGTTATTTTGTCGTTTTGTGAGCGTAGCGCAATCTGAACCGTCCATCAAGATTTGACACGAATTTTGGAGCGATCCGACTGGTGATTTAGGCTCGGTAGAATTTTTCTCCATATGTGAGGGTCGGTTCCTCGTCCCTTCGGTTCGAAAGCTCGGTGCTGTTAGCCGAGGCATGGAGTTAGGTGTTTTGAAGTGTTCTGGCTTTGAAGCGTCGCCACGCTCAGACTCAGTAGCTCGGTCGCTTAGCCAAGCTATTTGGTAGCTCGGCTAGGCACACCGGTGGCCGAGCTATGGACTTAAGCGATTTGAGGAGTCTTTGTTTTGAAACATCGCAACTTTCCATTTTGGCACTTTGGCTTCTCTTAGTGGGCTTTTAAATTCCCAAGGAAGCCCAAACGTCGCATTGTGGTTATAAGTTCTCACTCCCCCACCCCCAAGCTCATTTCTCACTTTTTACTCCAAGTTTTCACTTTTACTCTCTGTGTTCTCTGCTAGCGGCGATTTTCGCTCTAAGGCGGTTGCATTAGCTGTCGCGTGGGCCAGGCGATTTCTGGCGAACTAATTCCAACCGTGAACGTCACTTCAAGGACACGTCACATCAAGGTCAGTTTATTTGCCTTATCTTTGTTTAGAGATGTCAAGGGTAGACTCGGGGAGTGAGGCCTCGTCCTCGGGCGATAGTGGCACTGAGGAGAGGAGGCGGTTGGAGATCCGAAGAAAGGGGAAGCAGGTGGCCGAGCCGTCCGTGGCTGAGACGAAGAAGAAGAAGAAGAAGGTAGTGGCCCAATCTCCTATAGTCGAGGAGATTGTGGAGACCCCGACGCAAGCCCTTGAGTCGGGCCTGTACCCTTGTTGTAGCGCCCCGAATTTCTAGATTAATAACATAGAAATTACGTGGCACATTCCCAGTGATCCACTTCAACATAATATTAAACATCAACAACACCACTAAAATTTTCAACATTTATTACAACAAATCATTTACAATGCACAGCGGAAATCTAAACAACTCAACTCAATATTCTCTTCATTTACAACCCAATTTAACTCAATAACTGATATTACAAATTTACACAATCTCTTATATGTCAATTAATTCTCAAAACCAACTTAAGCATTCCATCTCCAACTCTAAGCACAACCTGCAACATGTGAGGCTAGAGATGATCCCTAACCCCCAAACTAAAGGGGTCAGCCATAAATGGTGTGAGAAATATAAAAATAAACAAACAACAACAAAAGGTCATAACTCATAATTCTTAGACAACAAGTACTAAAAGAATAGGGAAAGTACGTCATGAAGGTCACATAAAACATCAAGTGATACTAAGCTAAGTGTCATGTGTAGAAAACAAGAAAACCACATGCATAAAACCAAGCCAAGAAAATACATGTTCTAAATGCAGACTCTCTAATGCATACTTGTCGAAGTCTATGCATCCCATTCTACATAGGTTCGGTGCAAGCCCTTATCGTCTTCTTCTTCATAGGGTTCAATCCCCACGTTATGAACTAATCCTAACACGATGACTACTACGAGATAAAGATAAACCATGGATAGTATCACATGCCCGATAATTCCGGAGATGGATCTCACACCCAAGATATTTCACTTGAATAATTCCGGAGATCACCCCACACCGAAACATTGACACGTCACCACAATATACCACATGTGCTTCACCTCGACTCCGATAATTCCGGAGATCAATCCCACACCACAATAGTTACCGTGATAATTCCAGAGATTGTCCCACACCACATGACTGTGATAATTCCGGAGACATATCCCACACCACTAATAATCTACTGTGATAATTCCGGAGATTAAATCCCACACCGAAAGCCATACTGAGGTTCGTGACTCATGTTCCCGTTCATCATATCACCACTAGTGCCTATCCTTAAAATTTGGTTAATTGTTTACTTAACGAATCTCCTAGAGTCAGGCACCCTACCGGCCTAAACTCAAATCCAAATAACTGAAATGCCTCAATGGGCCTCAACCAAATACTCAACACCGGTATACTAGGGTCATTCACCTCTAGAGACTCAAACTCAAAAGTCTAAACTGAATTCCACTAAACAAAGTGGCTCAACTAAATGTCTCAATGACATACTCAACTGAATATCTCAAGGTCCAAAGCTTAATCTTAAACTGAACTGAAACATCAAATATATAAAAACTAATCATTCGAATTAACACTGGAGTTTACAAATATCCTTCAGTATCAGTCGACTCGTACTGAGATAAGTCGACTGTCCAGAGGACCAAATTCAGGATCTTACAAAAAATAAACTAAGTCTCACATCAGTCGACTTGCCAGAGGGTCAGTTGACTTACCCGAGGAAAATTCCAGCAATCCTCTCAAAAATATTCTAAGTGTTTAAGTTGACTTAACTGGGTTACAAGTCGACTGTCCAGAAGGACAATTAATTCTTTCAAAAAATTAATTTCTTACAGTGGACCAGTCGACTGCCTATGGGCTAAGTCGACTGTCCAAAGCAACTTTTTCAACAATTCTAAAATAAGGTATCAGGCTCGTACCAGTCGACTGCACAGTAGGCCAGTCGACTGTCGGCCTACAGAATTTCAAGATTCAAGTCTGATTACAAAATCGAAATTTGGAGTTTCTAATGAATCAATGTTTATGAAAAATAGTTCGTATTCAGGAAAATAATAAATCTCCACGAATCTTCATCAGGTATATGTATATATCACTCAAAACATCAATATGTCGAAATTTAGGTTCTCATGTTCTAAATCACAAATCCTTTGTTAGGGTTTTACAAGATCTAAGTTTCTTTCACAAAATCAATAAGAATCTGATTTATAATTCTAATGTCCAGATGTTCATGCACAAGTCTCAGCATGCTTTTAGCAAACAATTTCAATATTAAGGATCCACTATTTCATTCACAATTATTCACATGATTCACATCACATTACGAGATCTAAATTGTTCACCACAACCAATCATTACATTATGATATTTGCACACATGAATCAAACACAAGACAAATTTCTTCCATGCATGATAGCAAATCAAACAACAACAAACATCAAACAACAAACAAATTTTTATATTACTCACCTTAGGATTTGAGAATAGTCCACAAAGAATTCCTCTTTTTGCTAGATCCAAAAAGCTCTTTGCTCCACCCAAAATAGATCTCCCAAAAATTCAATATTTTATCAACAATGACGGCTGGGGTAAAAATCACTTAAATATGCCGGATTGATAATTAGGGTTTTACCCGCAACTTTGCAAAACAACCCTTCCTAAAATACAATTTGCATGTATAGATCATTCTTTGAAAATTCCATCAAAACTCATTTAAATTTGGATTTATAAGAAAATATGCATTCTAAATCTCAGTTAGCACTGTTCAAAACGTCCAGAATGTACCTTTTGCACTTTAACCCCTAAAAATGTCAGTTTTGCAAAAAGGTCCTTCTTTTCTCAAAAAATTGCAAATAGCTCCAATAAATTTCAGGAAAAATCTGGAAAAATACTAATTAAATCTCAAATATTAAGTAAAGATTTTTCATAAAGGAAACTAAATTTTCACACTTCTCATAAAAGCATTTGCACGTGTTTTGCACGTGTACCAAAGATAAATTTTTCTGAAAATGTTCATTAATTCTCCAAAAATAAATTTAAATTCATTTTCAAATATAAAAATAACATTTGAAAATACGGGGTTCTACACTTGTGTACTGTCCGGGCATGCTGGGGTCAGGCAATACGAGGGCGACCTTATGAAGAAGGTGATCATAGGTCGGTCGGAAGTCTACGTGGAGAACAACCCGGTTCTGACCACCGAAGTGGACGAGATTGCATTGGTGTTATCCGAGAGGGACCTGCTCCGGATCAGAAAAGGGTTCGCCATCCCTCCGGAGTACAAGCTGATTCTCCCCGGCCCTGGGATGCGAGCGAACTCCAAACTGTCGTCGTCGGATATGTGTATGTTCGACTACGACTCACTGAACGCTGGATTGTGCTTTCCTCTGCACCCGTTCGTGCTACAGGTCCTCGGGTGGTACTGCCTTGCGCCGACCCAGTTCATGCCGAACACCTGGCGCCACGTGAACGCCTTCTTGCTGCAGTGTCGCAACGCCGAGGTCGAGCCAGACCTGACGATCTTGCGGAGCATGTATCGGGTTCACCGGATGCACAAGACCGAGCATCGCTACTACCTGTCACCGAGGAAAGGGGTTCGGATTATAGAGAACCAGGACTCGATCAAAGGTTGGAAGGAGAAGTTCTTTTTGTTGAGGGAGCCCTCGATGCTGAAGATTCCGACTCAGTGGAAAGCAGAGGTGCCAAAGTTTGCGAGGGCCGACCCGGTACTGACTGCGGCCGAGGAGGAAGTGGTGGGGAAGATCATGGCCCTCCCGTTGTTGAACTGGAGGGAATTGACGGAGGAGGTGCTACACGGGTCGGGCCTCAGTCCGATCAACCCGAGTACGCTCCTGACATCTCGCAATATATTTTTTTTTCTAAGTTTTTAGCTCTTTTCACTAACTTGCTGTTTGTTTGTTGTTTGGAACAGAAGCGCCGAAGATGGACTTTTTGGGGATGATGAACGAGCGAGGCAAAGTTGCCGATGGAAGGAAGAGGAAGAGGCCGAGCAGGACTGCTTCGTCTGGTCGACCCTCTAAGGTTGCTTCGGCAGTTGCTCCGCCTCCCCCCGTTGCTGAGGTCCCCTCGCCAGCGGTAGTCGTTGTCGTCGACCCTCGGCTCCTGCTGCATCTGCCACGGCTGGTGAGGCATTCGACGTTTCGGCGGCGCTGTCGCTTCAGGCTCCGCCGCTACCCCTCAGGCCGAGGTGATCTTGACCGAGCAGCATAAGAAACTGTTCTTCCCGGACTGGCGAGTCAGGAACCACGACGGCTTCCTCGGGAACTCGCAGATGTGCATGCAAGCCATCAAGCACTTGGCGACCCCGAAGGATCAAGCCGTGCTGAAGGCGGGGACGGTTGGCGACGACACCTATGAAGTCGCTCGGTCACTCGTATCGGTAAGTTTTGCCTATTTTTCTCGAGAATTTCTTTAAGTCTGCCGTTCAGCTCTTACTTTGTTCGTATTCTCTTTTTCTTTCGGCAGGCCACTTGTCACTTCGGCCATCTCCTTGAAGCGTTCGCCGAACAGGAGAAGGAGCTGAAGGCCACCAGTGATAAGGACAGGGCGGACAAGGTGAGGGCGATTCGGCAGCTCGAAGCAGAGCAGAGACGAGCTGATGGCTTGGAGGTCCGGGTTGCCGACCTTATGGCGGACCTGGAGCGAGTAAAGGGGTGACTTGCTGAGGAGGTTGCCAAAGCCGCCAAGGCTGCCGAGGAGCTGGCGGCGTCGGAGAAGGCCCTGGCGGAGGCGAAGGCAGAGAAGGACGCTTTGGCGACGGTGATCCGAGCCGAAGTCGAGGCCGAGGCGAAGGCGCACATGGTCTCGAACATGGAGAAGTCCTACGAGAGAGCCCTCGACCACGTCCAGGATCGCGTCCCTGGCTTTCAGCGGGTCGGCTACAGGCTGTGGCCCAGAGCTACGGCAGATGGCGAAGCGGAGGAAGGTGAAGAGGAGGAAGGTGAAGAGGAAGAAGGCGAAGACGAGGATGAGGTGGTCGCTCAAGCCAGGGCGATGAGGAATGAGGGGCCGTCTGACGAGGCGCATGTGGTCGAGGCGACGACGCAGGTGGACCCCTGATCTCCTCGTCTTTTGTAATTTTGTTTTTTCTTTTATTTCTGAAAATGTAACGCCTTTTTGCGGACTGGCCACCGCCTCTTCTTCTATGAATAAAATTCTTTCTTCAAATTTGTCTTAAGTGTTTGGTTCGGACTTCTAGTCTTTGAATGTAATGTGCTCGTCTTTCAGATCCTCGTTCATGCTCCCGACACCGCAGCAGCTCGGCGTCGTGCTGAGCTATTTAAGCAGTCTCGCGAGGCTCGCCTCGAGGGTGAGATCGAGCTGATCAGGAGAGTGTCGCTCAACGTAGAGAAGAAGAACAGCGAGCTGCTGGCCGAGGTGCACCACCTACGGATAGTCGAGGAGGAACTCTCGACGAAGGAGGAAGAGCTAGCCTCAGTGCGGGCCGAGCGAGACGAGCTCGCGAAGAAGGTCGAGCAGCTGCAAAGGGTCACAGTCGACAAGAGCATCGAGGTGACCAACTTGCGTCCATTGTATCTGATAGTGCTGAGCACCTAGGTTCGGCGAAGCTCCCTCGATTCAAGATACTGGTGATGGACGACACTTTGAAAGACAGGATCGTTGAGCTCGATGAGGAGGTGGCTCGTCTGAAGCCTCAGCCCGTGAGGACTAACGTCCGCAGCACCTCGTGTACTCGCGAGGAGAGAGAGCGAGGGATATCCTTTTACGAGCTCGCGACTCGTCCTCCCGTCGTTGGTCGGACTGCAGCCGACGCACAAAGCGGTGTAGCCGTTAGCTCGAGCGGAGCCTCTGTCGGAGCCACCGTTAGGGTTAGTGGCGAAGAGGCATCCCAGTTTGTCGACCTAGAGACGAGCTCGGAGATGAAGAGACGAAAACCCCGAGTGTCTTTGAATCGGAATGTCCCTATTCCGAGGAGGCGCTGAACAAGTCGTATCGAGCTTTTGACTTCTTGCATCGTCTTCTTCGTTGTAATAACATGCCTTGTAAATTTATCAAGTTGCTTTTTTGCTGTAACTTCTTGCCTTGTAAATTTATCAAGTTGTTTCAATAAAATCTAAGTTCGTCTGCCCATTGTTGTGTCGTAGTTGCCTTACTCTCGAAACTAATTATAAGGACCAATAGTTAACTTCTTCGAGTGTTTTAGCCGTAGAACTCTTGCCTTAGCTGTCGAACTTCGGCTTTTGCTCGGAGTATACCGAGGCAACATTGCAATTTGGTGGTGTGGTAACACGGATTTCAAACCCGAACCACGTGGCTCAATCTGGACGGTCGATCACAATCGTGGCACGCATCACGAGGCGGGAGGCACGAGTTTCAAGAAAACACTATCTTGTCGTTTTGTGGATACGTGGCATGATCTGATCCGTTCATCACGTTCTAGTACGTATTTTGAGATGATCTAACGGTGAAATCGGTTCGGCAGAATTTTTCTCCATATGTGGAGGTCGGTTCCTCGTCCGCTCGGTTCGGGGTATTGAGTGAGCACAGCCGAGCCGAACGTTGAACTCCGAACCATCGTTAGAGTTGTTCAACGGTTGTGGGAGCAGTTCCGAATGGCAACCTGCTTCTAGCTCGCTTAATAGCGAGCTCGCAAAGTAGGATCGAGCCAAGTGTTGGACTCCGAACCATTGTTAGAGTTATTCAACGGTTGTGGGAGCAGTTCCGAATGGCGACCTACTTCTAGCTCGCTTAAGAGCGAACTTGTGAAGTAGACTCGAGCCAAGTGTTGGACTCCGAACCATCGGTAGAATTGTTCAACGGTTGTGGGAGCAGTTCCGAATGGCGACCTACTTCTAGCTTGCTTAAGAGCAAACTTTGCGAAGTAGGATCGAGCTAAGTATTGGACTCCGAACCATCGTTAGGGTTGTTCAACGGTTGTGGGAGCAATTCCGAATGGCGACCTACTTCTATCTCGCTTAAGAGCGAACTTGCGAAGTAGACTCGAGCCAAGTGTTGGACTCCGAACCATCGTTAGGGTTGTTCAACGGTTGTGGGAGCAATTCCGAATGGCGAACTACTTCTAGCTCGCTTAAGAGCGAACTTGCGAAGTAGAATCGAGCCAAGTGTTGGACTCTGAACCATCGTTAGGGTTGTTCAACGGTTGTGGGAGCAATTCCGAATGGCGACCTACTTCTAGCTCGCTTAAGAGCGAACTTACGAAGTAGAATCGAGCCAAGTATTGGACTCCGAACCGTAGTTAGGGTGAAGAGCAAAAGCAGAGAGATGCAAACAATTTTACAAGTAAAATATGAAAAAGCTTTCTTTATTGATGACTAATGGTCAGCTGCTTCTAAAGTTGTGAGCCGTTATTACAAGAAAGAAATAAAAGAAAAAATACAAGTAAAAGGAGAGGAACGGTTCGACATCTCAGAATACTTAAAGAGGCGTTAGTGCTCTCTCTTGGTATTTTAGAAGATGGTCGGCATTCCAAGTCCTGAGGATCTCCCTGCCTTCGAGGTCTTCTAGTCTGTATGTGCCGGGCCGAACGACTTTGGCGATCTTATAAGGCCCCCTCCCAATTTGGAGCCAGTTTGCTTTTCTGACCGGGGAAAGAAATGGCCAACTTTCTGAGGACCAAGTCCCCTTCTTTGAGGTCGGCAGGACGGACTCTCTTATTGTATGCCGACTCGATCCTTCTTCGGTAGCTTTGTTGATGAATCGCAGCTCTTTCTCGGATCTCATCAATCAGGTTTAGATTTGCTCGGAGCTCTCTGGCATTCTGTTTTTCTTCATAAGCCATTAGACGAGGAGAGGGTATACCAACTTCTAGAGGGATCATAGCTTCGGACCCATAGGTGAGATTGAACGGAGACTCTCCTGTGGGGGTCTGTTTTGTGGTGCGGTAGTTCCACAACACGTTCGGGAGTTGATCGACCCATAAGCCTTTAGAGCATTTATCCAACCTCTTCTTAATACCGGAAAGGATCTGTCTGTTAGCATTCTCCACCTGGCCATTCGACTGTGGATGGGAAATAGAGGAGAATCGGTGTTGGATGGTGAGGTCTTCACAATGTGCTCGGAAGGCGGCCCCGGTGAACTGGGTTCCATTGTCTGTTATGAGGACCCGAGGCACACCGAACCGGCAGATTACGTTCTTCCAAAAGAACTGAAGTACCTTGTTCTCGGTGATCGTGGCTAAGGGATCGACCTCTATCCACTTCGAGAAGTAGTCGATGGCCACGACTAAGAACTTAAACTGACCGGGAGCCAGTGGAAATGGCCCTAGTAAATCCATCCCTCACATTGCGAAAGGGATTTGACTTGATAAGGAAGTGAGTGGAGCTTGTGGGAGGTGTCCGACGTTGGAGTACTTCTGACATGAGCTGCATTGCCGAACGTGCTATGAGTGCCTCGTATTCCGCTTCTGCATTGCGAGCCATTCCCAGGCCGGCTATGAGTGCCTCGTATTCTGCTTCGTTGTTAGAGGCTTTGAAGTTGATACAGAGGGAGTACTGGAGGATGAAGTCATCTGGGCCTGCCAGAATGACCCCGGCCCCGCTTCCCTCGTTACAAGAGGAGCCATCCACATAAACCGACCAGACAGGTGGTTCCTTCATTGCTTGGCTGAACTTGGGTATGGTACTTTCAACTATAAATTTTGCTAAAGCCTGAGCCTTGATGGCGGTCCGAGGCTGATACGTTATATCATGCTGGCTCAGCTCGATAGACCATTTCATAAGGCGACCGGAGGTCTCTGGCTTGTGGAGCACTTGCTTCACCGGTTGGTCGGTGAGAACGACCACCGAATGGGACTGAAAATATGGGCGAAGCTTCCTCACGGCCATCACTAGGGCATAAGCCATCTTTTCTATCCTCGGGTAGCGGAGCTCGGCATCCCGAAGTACCTTGCTCACATAGTAGATGGGTTTTTGAGCCCGATCTTCTTCCCTTACTAAAACGGCGCTGAGGGTCTGCTCAGAGGCTGCCAGGTAGAGGTAGAGGGGTTCACCTGGGATTGGTTTGCTGAGAAGAGGAGGATTGACGAGGTAAGCCTTGAGTTGGTCGAACGACTCCTGTTGCTGTTGACCCCATTCGAAACCTTTAGCCCCCCTGAGGGCCTTGAAGAAGGGGAGGCATTTCTCCCCGGACTTCGAGAGAAAATGACCTATAGCGGCTAGTCGGCCTGTTAGCCTCTGAACTTCCTTAACATTCTTGGGAGGGGCCATGTCTAATATGGCCTTGATTTTCTCAGGATTAGCTTCAATTCCTCGTTGGCTGACCATGAAGCCGAGGAACTTTCCTGACGAGACTCCGAACGCACACTTGTTCAGATTGAGTCTCATGTTGTGCTTTCTCAGAACATCGAACGCCTCCTGTAGGTCGGTCACATGATCGGCTCCTCGAATGCTTTTTACAAGCATGTCATCAACATATACCTCCATATTACGGCCAATTTGAGCTTGGAAAACCTTGTTGACGAGGCGTTGATATGTGGTGCCTGCATTCTTCAAACCGAAGGGCATAACCCTGTAGCAGTAGAGGCCCTGGTCGGTCACGAATGAGGTCTTCGAGATATCTGGGGGGAACATCCGGATCTGATTGTAGCCCGAGAAGGCGTCCATGAAGCTGAGGAGTTCATGACCCGAAATGGCGTCGATCAAAGTGTCAATACTTGGAAGAGGGAAGGGGTCCTTCGAGCAAGCCTTGTTGAGATCGGTAAAATCGATACAAATCCTCCAGGTCCCATTGGACTTCTTCACCATTACTACATTCGACAGCCATTCCGGATAGTTTACCTCTTGTATGAAATGGGCCTTCAAGAGCTTGTCCACCTCCTCTTTTATAGCTAACTAGCGTTCGGGGGCGAACTTGCGCCTCTTCTGTTGGACCGGATCGGACCCCGGAGCAACGCTGAGGTGGTGGACCAAGAGCTCTTCAGAAATTCCGGGCATGTCCGCGGCTGACCAAGCAAAGAGGTCTCGGTTTCTTCGGATGCACTGGACTATGTCTGAGCATAGGGCGGATGGGAGGGTCTTGCTAACAAAGAACTTTTGGGTTGGATCCTGCTCAGAGAAGAGCATTTCCTCCAACTCATCCACCCGAGGACTTCAGACCGGAGGAGGAGAGGGGATCTTGGGAGCATTGGTGTTGGGACGGAGATTGAGAGCTTGTAGGACGGTTGCTTGGAACTGCTGGAACTCGGCACGGGTGATGGGCGCCTCATCGTTCCTAGGCTGTTGCCGACCGGCAGGGGAGTGTGGTCTTCTTCTGTGATGTTCGGGGGACTCTCTCTGCCCCCTTCGAATAGGGGACCTTCTGTATTCTCGACGGCGAGGAGATCGCTCATCCGGATGGTGTTGGCGGGAGGCTCCCTCTCGGGCCCGCTTTTCATCCAGACGGCGGCGAAGATCCTCATCCTTCTGCCGATTGAGGACGGTGTTGCGAAGGTCGGAAGCTCGAGGATTGTGGGAGGCCATAGAATCCGAAGAGGCATTGTCGATGGAAACGTGGTCCGGATGGAGAGGTTGTTTCTGCGGGTTGGGACCCTTAGGAGGTTGTTGATTCTGAGGAGGAAGCAGGTCCTGTTGGAGAGGGTCCTCCGCTTGAGGAGGAAGTTGCCCCTGCTGTGGAGCGGGCTGGATGGGAACTTCTTGTTGCTGATCGGGGTTGGGTCCTCGGTTGGACCCTCTGGAACGGGCTTTCCTAGGAGGCATGGCTGGAGAAGATCTGACCAACGGGAAGAGGAGAGGTTGCTCTTCGTTGTTTCCCCCAGACGGCGTCAATCTGTTGCCGCTAAATCTGGTGTGGGGGCAAACAGATAGTATTTGTGGATTCTTGGAAAACTTTGAATAGCAAACCTGTTACCTGTTCCACCAGAGTTTGACCGTTGCTCCCGCCGTTCACCTGCAAGAAGTGCGAGACACCGGGGTTGTTCCCGGCGACGCACGCTCCGACGCTCAAGTCAGTAATCAGAAGTGATTATGAAAGAGCGTAAAACTGGCAAAAGATTGATTACCTCTTAATGGAGATGGATGGGGGGTATTTATAGGCGCCGCTGGGGTCAGATTAGGAATGTAATCCCTGTGGTTAGATAAGGAATGTAATTCCTAATCCCCAGTGAAAGGATAGATATGAATCAGGGCCGTTGATTAGGATTAATCAGAAACCCTAATTCTATCCTTTCTGGATCGGGTTTGCTGCGGGTTAAAACCCGCACCCAGTTGAGGTGGATCCGTTCGCGGGTTAGTGGGTCTTCGAGGAGGAGAACCAGTACCCGCTTCAGACCCATTGGTAGGTGAAATTACCGTTTTACCCCTGGGCTTCAAGATTCGTGCCCGATTTGGATGATTCTGATTTAACCCCATTTTTAGCCATATCAATATATATATATACTAGGTTTGCCTGTTGATACGTGCCTACGACACGTCTTCGGAACGGTGCACCTTATTTGATCATATAAAATAGTTTTGGAGGTCCAGCAAATTAATTGAAGTAGCAAACATGTTATATGAGAAACTTTTGGGGGGTCCAGCAAAAAACATACTATATGATTTTTTTTTGATTTTTTTCAATTATTTTTAAAGTTTTTAAAGTTTTTAAATTTTTAATTTTTTAAAATTTTTAAAATTTTTATTTTCTTAATTTTTTGAATAGAAGAGGGAGGGAATGAGAGAGCAAAAAAAATAAATAAATATAAGAGTTGTTTTGGGTGGGGGGTTTGAATTTGAGTTTTGGGGGAAAACTTTTGGGGGGAAAAATATGTTTTGTAAGGTTATATCTGGACCTTTGATTTTTGAGGGGATTGAAGGAGAGCCACTTGATAGCTTTCTTTGTGTTTTATTATATAGATAATAAAATACAAAGAAAGCTATCAAGTGGCTAATAAAATACAAAGAAAGCTATCAAGTGGCTGTCCTTCAATCCCCCCAAAATCAAAGGCTCAGATTTAACCTCACAAAACCCATACCCCTCCCCCCCCCCCCTCTCCCCCCCCAAAGTTTCCCCCCAAACTCAAATTCAAATCCCCCGAAAAACAACTTGTCACGCCCCGCTTCCCAAAAATACGGAATACGAGCACGTAACAAAAGCCCAGCGAATGATTAATATCATCCTTAAGCTGTTCAGAAAAATCTTTACAACATATCACAGTAAAATCAGAGTCGGAAGCCAGAAAAAGATCAACCACATGCACTTATGAACCAAATACCAACAAGAATACTTGAAATAAAACACATTAATCTCAAATATTCATGATCTGAATAACACAAATAATCATGGGTCACATCGCCCAAATACAAGAAGTAATACAAGTTCAAAATACAATATTGTCCAAAATAATTAACAGGAATAGCATTAGAAAAATTCAGCCTCTAGCCTCGCATCTTGCCAATACCTTTAGGAACCTGTCCTCCAAAATCTGCAATACAACGAATGCAGGAAAAAGAAAAAGAGAAAACACAGTACCCGTCAATGGCAAGTCCGGGTCACAAATAGAATAGGATACAAGCACTTGGGAAAAACTAAACAGATCTAACTAATCATCAGAAACAGTCCTAATATGGTATGGTAAACTCAACTAACATAGTATCCTAGCAGATGTCCCAGATATTAAGTGTCAAGTGTCATATAACAGAAATGTCAGGTAAACAGATATTCAGATATGTCAGGTAAATCAGATAACAGGTTTCATATAATAGCTATTCAGATTCAGATTCAGATTTCCATATATCAGATTCAGATTCAGACTTCAGAAATATAATCAGATCTCAGATTTCAGATTAATGTAAGTCTTGTGTGATTACTATCTAGGTAGCACGACATGTGCCCCAAATTATATCACATGGTTGCTACATTCAAAACAATTTCGCTTTAGATTTCGTAGGGGACCATGCAGGGCAGTATACTCAGGTACAGGAAAACAGAACTTGGTCGGTAAACTTGATCGGTAAACTTGATCGGTAACTTGATCGGTAAACTTGATCGGTAACTTGATCGGTAACTTGATCGGTAAACTTGATCGGTAACATGTCATACAGGAAACACAAGTCTCCTCCCGAGTACACGTTTCTACACTATCCACTACTAGATCTGTCCCATTAAACCCCGGCTTGATTACTTTTATTATTAAGATCATCAACAGGCAGAGAGTGTACTAAAAGATGTCAAACTAACAGGTTATAATCAGTTTTAGACTCAGAGAATTAGATCAGTAAGTATAGGTACCAAACATTCACAAATACGAGCAAAATGGTATAGGTTTATAAACAGGACAGCAAGACCAGTCTGTACATAAACAGTGATCCACAGATCTACAGGCATGCAAATAATGATCCGTCGAAGGATCTGGAAAATAGACTTCCACACGCTTCTAACGGTTATAATAAATTCATATGCTATTTCACAACATCTCGACTCAAAACACAATTCAACACAGTTTTCATGTACAGTCAGAAAACAGGGAAATAACTTAAACCACATGAAAACAGCATACAAATTCATTAATTAAACCCACGAAAATTCTGGGGTAATCCCCTATATGTATAGTCTCAAAATATAGATTTTCATATTTTTTCAGAAAGTATAGATATGTTTTCAAAAATAGAAAGTAACACATAACACAGTTTTGATGGATCTGGAATTCTTCAACACCGCTGTACAAAATGGAACACATCTTGCAAACAGCGCATCAAAATCCACTTCCGCCAAAACGGGGTGAAAGTATACACAATTACCCAACTTTCATATCTCACATGAAATATTCATACAGTAATTAGAAATAAGGTGAACACGGCATTCAACATACAATCACACACAGTTTACAGCAAAAGCGATCTATAGAAAAGGATGTAAGGCATCACTCAAAACTCATCTTTTAATTACCAAAAAAATCAGAGAACTACCTAACATCATGGTGAAACACTGGACAAAATCTTGTGGCATGAAATTATTTCTAACTTGGATCTTGAAAATAAATTGGTGATAAAATCTACCCCGATATGAATCTGGGAACTACCGGCATACAATTACTAAAATAATCATAACTAATTCATACTAACTCCAAACAGGGTGAAATCAGTGGGATTAGAAATTAGATTCAATTCTCTACAAATTTCTCAGAAATAGTCATGTTGAGATTCGGACTTTAATCTAGGTAAAAACAACAATCAATCCAGTACAACCCAAATTTCCAGATTTCACAACTAATCTTCAAAACGTCATAACTTCCTCAAAAATCATCCAAACTCTTCCAAATTCAAAACGCTGTCTACCCATGGTCCAAATGTCATAATGGAGGGTATATAACATGTCAAAATCTAGTATTTCTCATATGGGTGTTCAAACATACATCGGGTATACAATATGTCACATACGCGATCAAAATCGCGCTTGGGTGAATCCTAAGGTACAATCCTATCAAACTTCATGTCTTAAGTCGTCCATGGCCTGTTTTGAAACCTTAGAGACGAAATCCACAAATAAAGACGTGATCTTGGTCCGTCTCTAGTCTCAAACTATCCTATGTGTGAACTTTCTACTTGTATCAACCTAAGAAATTTAAGTACAAGTTACTTGCCTTTATGTGATGACGAACGCAACGAATCCAAGCCTTTCAAAGAAAACCCACGAGCAAAAGTCCTTCCACGTGCGATTTCAAACGAACCCACGAACCGAATCTTGCCTACGATCGTCTTCTTGAAGCACAAACTCGAACGGATGATACCCTCTTCACCAAATCAGCGAAGAGATGAAGGAGGGGCTGTTTTGAAGTAGTGGGTGCTGTTTTGGTTGGTTTCGGCCACAAGGAAAAGAGGAGAGACGAGGTAATATGAAGCGGGGTTGTATATTGGAGGATGTAGGAGGTGATATGTGGTCGGCTAGGGCTTGGGGGCTGTGAGGGGGTGTCGGCCTGGGGTAGGAGAGATGCAGGCCGGGAGGGAGAAGGTGGAGGCCGGATAGGAATAGGAGAGGGAGAGAGAAAGAAATTAGGCTTAGGGATTAATTAGATGAGGGGGTATTTATAGGGGATCAAATGTGGGTTAATGGGT
>CM030359.1:114211769-114252368 GCA_017893485.1 Hemerocallis citrina
GGGGGGGGGGGGGGGGGGGGGGGGGGGGGGGGGGGGGGGGGGGGGGGGGGGGGGGGGGGGGGGGGGGGGGGGGGGGGGGGGGGGGGGGGGGGGGGGGGAAGGGGCCGCCAATATGTTAGGAGAGGGAGAGAGAAAGGCCATGGTAGAGAATGAGCCCATGTCATTTCTCATTTGTGGCTCAAATTAATTTAGGTTTCATTTGCGAATTTAAATTGTAACCAAACCCTAATCCCTTCAATTTGCAAATTTTAAAATTGCAATCAAACCCTAATCCAATCTCTACCCTTCATTTCATCATGATGGATCAAAAACAAAAGAAAATTTTCCCAAATTACATACTATACGATTTGTTCAAACGCTCGAAATCGATACAGTTCGATATTGTGCGAATATCTGATTATACAAATATTTTTCATTCGTGAAAACGAACAAATCAGTACAAAAATAATCTTATTCCAAGAAATAAAATAAAATAATTTTATTACTGGCTCGGAAGATTCCAGTAACCATTTGATACAAAATAGTCGCATACCGACTAGTATATATACATATATAGTGTTTATTATCAAAACCAGGTGATATCCACAAAAAAAAAAAAAAATTCTGGAAATAAAAGTAAAATAATAATAAAATAATAATTTTTAATATGTGCCCGGTATTTTCCAGACATTTTTCTCAAAAATGCGTTTTTCACGATTTTGCACAAGTGCACAAAACTGATACAGTACGTATATATGCTTACTAGTATATATATATCTAGATAACTTTTTATTTGAAAAACCAAGTAATTTCCATTAAAAATATTTTAACTTAAAAATAATAATTATCCAAATATAATATTCGTCCGGGATATTACATGATGAATCTCCACTTCTTGTTCAACAAGCCTCTCCTTGAGTGGGCGTCCTTCATCCTAATCTTTAAGCGAAACGTACTCATGCATACCAAACCACCAGGGCGGCCCCCCCCGAAAGCTTGAAAACTACTTTCCTCAGTTGAGCCACTTCTAAGCTATTCTCAAGTATTACATTCTTCAACTCATCCCTTTCAGTGGTGGTCACCAGCAAAGAATGACGAAGAGATTCACTTCCGAGCTCCTTCCAACCATCGCCTTAGCGACGTAAGCCCCACTATCATAAGGATATTCCTTCACTCCGGCCAAAGTTTTCTCCCGTAGACGACTATTTTCGACATCCCTTCGGGTCACCACTCTCCTTAAATGGCCAAAATCAACTTCTGCCTAGAGCTTCTCTCGTGAGTAGGAAAGTCACAGCTCTACCACGTGGAGCTTAGTACCGGGCAATCTCGCTATCACGAGGGTCACACCCAACATACACGACAGCTTGTTAGTAGAAAAGAGCACTGGATCACAACAACAGTACAACCGAGGCTACAAGCCACACACAGACTCAAGTGCTCAAGCTTAACACAACTTGCAAGACATCAAAGTGAATTTCATTAAAGAAAATACAAGTGGTGGCCGGTCCGCTATTAGGCATCAGTACAAAAAAAAACTATGACAAAAGCTAGAAAGAAAAATAGAAGAGTCAAGGGTCCACCTCGGTCGATGCAACCACAGGAGAGGGAGACCCGTCACCAACTTCCCCCGCAACTCCCGAAGTCTCGACGACCGTGGTAGAAGGATCTGCTGCGGCAACCTCTTCCTCTTCCTCTTCCTCGATGGGGGCAAAACCGTTCAAAAAATAACCTGAGCAATCAAAATCGGGGACACGCTCACAAATGTGCTCGAGGGCTCTAGCATACGCCTTATCCATGTTGATGGCAAGATATGCCTCCGCCTCGGCCTTCGCCTTCACCATTGTGGCTTCTCTCTTTTTCACCACTCTCTCCCTCTCCCGAGCTGCCTGCTCCTTCTCCTTGGACAAGTCTGCCTCCAAATGGGAAACCCGAGCTGCCAGAGTCTCCCCCATGAGCTCAGTCGCTTCCAACTCCTTAGCTGCTTTCGACCATTCTCCCGTCGCCCTATCAGCCACCACCGACAACTCCTTCTGCTCCTCTACCACACTCCTCAACAGGTTACCAAAGTGGAAGGCGATCTGTAAGAGGAAAATGATTCGAAGTCACCAAAAAGATACAATTAGTACTGCATTCCGAATGGACTAATGCAAGAAGGAAACTATAAAGACGTACGACCACAGTGGCTTTAGAAATCTCCAAGACAGAATTACCGTCAGACCCCGAGGCCATTATAGCTCTATCCTTAGGAGTCGCGAGATGATGAATCGCCTGCACAACTCACCGAATCCCCAAGGATACCATCGTGCCTCATAACCTTCCAGTATGGAACGAAAATCTTCATCATCTCATTGGTGAGGATCACGTCGGCCTTCACAGTAAAAGGGGGAGCCTCTAGCACGAGTGCTGAAGCTAAAAAGAAACCACCAGTAGCAGGAGCAGTCGAAGAAGCGAGCAGAGATACTACATCCTCCCCCGGAGCGGCACCCACCGAACCCCTCGCAACCTTCGACGGTGTAGGCTTCATTACCGTCCTCTTCCTTTTCTTCCCTTCGGGGGCTTTGTAGCTCAATCCCATTCGCCTCGCCACGATCGCATCGAAATTCATGTCAGCGGCTCCTGTAATAGACAACACAAAGTGGTTAAAAAGATAAGCAACTACAAGGACAAAGATAAGGAATGCGTACTAGAGTCGATCGGGCTAAGACTCCCCCTGAAGAGAGCCTCCTCAGTCATCTCCCTCCAACTTAGAGATAATCGCTGTAAAAGAGTCCTCACCATACCCTCCTCCTTGGGGCTCAGAACCGGGTCTATTTTCACTCTCTTCTCCACCTCCTCTCTCCAAGTTGTGGGAATCCCCCACGGTTCTCTACTACGAATAATAAAGTAATTATCCTTCCAGGACTTGATCGAATCAGGGTTGTCAACCAGCTTTATGCCCCACCGAGGGGTGAAATAAAATCTAAACTCTGCCCCGACCTTCTGGTGAAGCTTGTAGAGCATCCTCAATACACTCAATCGTGGCTCGATCCCCGATGTCTAGCAATGCAATACAAAACCATTCACGTGTCTCCACATGTTCGACATGTATTGAACGGGGCTCAAACCGTACCACCTCAGAACTTCCCTAGCAAACGGATGTAGAGGGAGGCAAAACCCCGCATGAAAAGAATCGAACGGGAAGAAAAACAATTTGGGGGAGATCGGTGAACAGGCTCTAATTCCATAGTCTGAACATCAAATTGAATTCCCTCGGGATCTTGTAACACTCCAGTATGCAATCAAGATCTTCTTCAGAAAGAATCGAATGTGTCGTCAGCCTCCGAAATCTCATGATACTCATTATCTTCATAACGCCTCCCCATGCGATACTTGGCTCTATCAATCATGTCGGTGGAGTACTCTCGAACATTTCTGAGACCTGTTAATGGATCGGGCATTCTCCCTACTTCCTCCATCCTTCTTTTTCGCTCGACTATTGTCTCAACGACGACTAGAGATGGGTCTGCTATACATTTCCCTTTATCGGCTCTAATAGGCAGGGTCGGTGACAAATCCTTAGCACGACTAGTAGGGGAGGTCTTTCCGCTCGAAGAAGCCCTAGAAAAAATATATAATTTACCTTGGATGTGACAACTACGGTCAGAAAGATCGCCGGAGAAGCAAAACCGATCGCTGGAGTTCCTTAGCAAAGAAAATTTTAACCGGAGATTTTTTGAGGAAGAAATGAGAAAATGAAGAAGAGAAGTGAGGGAAGGGGGAAATATAGGGGTGAACCCCATCCCTTGGGCTCTCGAGTTGTTGGGCCCCCAACCAGCCCAACAGCTGGGGAAACGCAACGGTCAGGAAGTGCAACGGTCTAGAAATTCAAACGCAAATAGCCGTTGACCAGTCAACCGTCAACTGGTCAAAGCACAATGTGTCGCCTTCACTGGTCAACGATCAATGGTCAAATCTCCATGTATCGCCCTCAAAGAGGGCCACGATGCTTTGGGGATGCGTGCCGAGCAAACGTGCTCCAGACCTAAAATGACGTAAATGGCCGTTGACTAGCTACGATAAAAGGTCAAAAGCGTTACTTGTTGCCTTCAGAAGAGCGCCACAATGCTTCGGGGGCGTGCTTCGAGCAAACGTGCTCCCGACCCCAAATGGCAAAAATGGTAGTTGATTGGTCAACGGTCGAAGCTCTACAGGTCGCCCTAAGAGAGCGCTATAATGCTTTGGGGGCCGCACATCGAGCACACATGCTCCCGACCCAAAATAACGCAAATGGCCATTGACTGGTCAACGATCAAATTGCCACGTGCCACCCTCAGAGAGCACCACATGCTTTGGGGCGCGCGCAGAGCAAACGTGATCCCGGCCCAAAATGATGCAAATGACCATTGACTGGTCAACAGCCAAAGATCAAAGCACCACGTGTTACCTTCAGAAGAGCGACATGATGCTTCGGGGCACGCGCCGAGCAAACATGATCCTGACCCAAAATGGAAAAAATGGCTGTTGACTAGTCAACGCTCAACGACCAAAGTGCCACGTGTTGCCCTCAGAGAGCACCACGATGCTTCGAGGTGCGCGCCGAGAAAATGTGCTCCTGACCCAAAATGGCACAAATGGCTGTTGACTGGTCAACGGTCAAAAGTCAAAGTGCCATGTTCGCCCTTAGAGAGCGCGGCGTGTCGCCCTCGAAGAGTGCGCGCCGAGCAAACGTGCTCCAGACCCAAAATGATACAAATGGTCGTTGACTGGTCAACGGTCAACGGTCAACGGTCCAATCACCACATATCTCATCTAGAAAGCATTATGATGCCTTGGGGGCATGCACAAAAAGCAAACGTGCCCCCGACCCTCTTGAGCACAAAATCCTGTTGATCGGTCAATGGTCAACGATTAACATGCACACGTGACTCAACCGCCGTCCGATCCTCGCAATCTTTGCGCATATCCCGATCAACAGTTGAGATTCAATCAAGGTAATTTTTTTTAATTTAATTCCCTTATTTAGTTATTAAATTGAATTAGTTATTTCAAAATCCTAAAAAATAATTAAAACTCGAAAAAGTTAATAAAAAATTCTAAAAGTAATTATTAATTAGGAAAAATATTTTTAAATTCTAAAAAACTAATTATTAAATTTTGAAAATTAATTACTAAATTTTGGAAATTGAATAAAAAATTTGAAAAATGATTAAAAGATTGGAAAAAAATCAGAAAGATTCAGAAAATCATAGAAAATTCACAAAAACTCCAAAGAATTCTGGGTAGTTTTCAAACTCAGAATAATACCGTTACACCTTGAGCAAGATTCAAACGTCACTGAAAACTCTGATAAGTTCTATAAACCATTGAAAATGGGTGAACTACTCAAAGGTTATGAAACTAGTCTTCGAGAGTAGGGGGCTTGCAATGCGGGTAAATATAGAACCAAATCAGAACCGTTCAAATCGGACATGGATCTTAAAGCTCTCAAGGGTAAAACGGTAAAATCCAATATAAATGAATTCGTAAACTGGAATTTGGCCTCTTTAAAGCCCAATAGCCTAAATGGGTCTGTCTTACTGGGTTACCATAACAACCCAATATAAATGAGTCCACATTATTTAAATATGATTTCAACTCATAATTATCCATAAGAGACGGTTTAAAAAATGTATCTATTATCATGAGAAGAGTTTTACCTTAATCTCTCAACCACTCTTATCACTTCAATCCAAAAATACCGGAAAGTAGAGATAAACCATTATCTTGAAACTGACCCCCAAAGCGACTATACATACTTTTCTACCTCCACTAGAAACAGGTAATCAGTATTTTGTAAAAAAAAAGCTCTCTCATATTCCTCTTGAGTTCTGACTTGAGCATCGGAGGGTCTATCGGAGGGATCAACCCCAGTATTTCGGACTTTTCCATATCAGTTGGAGAGATCATCACCATCAAGATCAGATCCAACGGTACAAACGAGTCAAATTCAGAAGTCAACATCAGTTGAAAGCAATCAATGCCGACGAAAGTTTAAAATGTCAGTTTTTTATTGTTTTTAAAAGAACTCATATTATATGTTTGCTCTCACACAGAAATTAGCAGCAAAAAACAACAAAGAAGAACCATATCCTCACCTAAAACACTTGAACAATCTCTACATAATCAGAAGATTCTTCTATAATTTCCAAAAATTAGGTTACAATTTGAAAATTTTATATAACAAGAAGAAATTCAATCATTGCGGCCTCCTCATGAATCAATTCACCATACAACTCTATCAACGATAATAATTTCAACTTACTATCGAATTAATCCACTCTTACACCTTGATTGAACCTAACCGCGTTTGCGTCTAACCCGAGTACTTTTGAATGGCAATCTTACCACTCTTTTCTAAATTTTCTCATCATCCAGGAGCAATACCAAACAATATGATACAACAAATACAATTAAGGTTAGAATACGAGCATACAAATCAAGGAGGGAAGGAGGACAGGCTCCTAGCATTGGGCTCGGGAATCGAACAGAAAGGGAGAGGAAAGGAGATGGGGGTGTTAGCGTCGGGCTGGAGACGACAATGAGAGATGTTGGCATCAAAACTGGAGCTCGAGTTTGGATTTGGGAATTGAAAAGGAATGGATAGGAGATGAGATAAGGGTTGTGGACGTCGGGCTTGGGAATCTAAGAGGAAGGGAGCTGAGAAGAGACGGGGGTGTTGGGGTCGGGCTGGAATGCAACGGCCACGACGACGGGCGTCGGAGCTGAAGCTCGAGTTTGGATTTAGGAGTCAAAGAGTAGTGCAGAGGAGAGGAGACGACGGTTGTGGACGTCGAGCTGGAGACGGTGATGGCCACGGGTTTGAATTTGGAAATTTGAGATAGAGGGAAGCAAGGGTTTGGATTTGAGAATTTGAGATGGAGGAAAATGCACAAGAAAGCGAGGTGTTACCGCTGATTTCGGTGTGGGGGTAAACAGATAGAATTTGTGAGTCCGCGAAAAACCTGAACAGTTAACTCAGCCCTCTTGCTCCTGCCGCGACCTGCAAGGAAGTGTGAAACACCGGGGTTGATTCCGGCGACGCACCCTCTGACGCTCTTGTCAGTAATCAGGAGAGATTAAGAAAGAGCTTAAAGTGGTGAAAAAGTGATTAACCTGGTCATGGTGGTAGAGGGGTCCTATTTATAGTCGCCAGGGGAGCCGTTAAGGGTCTGATCTCCTGTGTAACAGCTGGGAGCAAAATCCTCAGTCTGTTTTAGGAAATCTTTCCTTAATTCCCGGTGAGAGCAAATCAAGGCCATTGACTTGGCCAAATTATGGATCCTGATTTGTCTCTTATTGGTTTGGGTTCGTCTCGGGTCGGAACCCGTACCCAATAGGTGTGGATCCATTCGCGGGTTATTGGATCTGCGAGAAGGGGATTCAGTACCCGCTTTGGATCCGCTTGTATGTGAAGTTACCTTTTTACCCCCGAGCTTCAAGATTCGTGCCCAATCTGGACGGTTCCGATTTAACCCCATTTTTAGCCATATCACGAGGAATTGGAGATTTTTGGGGGGGGGGGTCTATCATGACGTTTTTTCCAGAAATGCCATGATAGAGTATGTACCTCGGCGTTCTCATTTGAAAACATCAGGATATCTTACCTCTATCTCGACATTTCCAAAAAACACCGGGATGGACTAAGCTGATTTTAGTCCCTAGTTTATCCCGGCGTTTCTTCCAAACACCGGCGAAAAAACACAGGGGAAAAACTTTTTTTTTGTACTGGAAAAAGTTATTCTATCGTAACTTTCCTTCATGACATTCCCTTAACATTTTCAAGAGTTGAAAATCAATGATGATAAGCTAATATTATGAATGGCCCCCCTCCCCCCATCTCAAAAAAAAAGCGCGGGGGGGGGGGGGGGGGGGGGTTATGTACTTTGTTTTTGCAAGGTATGTGGTGCAAGGTATGTACCACTCTAACACCTTACTTGAACCTAGAAGCAATATTTTCACTAAAATGCAACTAACATAGTACATACCTTGCGCCAACTAGCTGTACAAAATTGTACAAAATTGACAGATATGAGAGCCAACAAACACTACACATCAAGTAAAAAGGGCTAAAGAGGGTTCAGATGATGTGCATCATCAACTAATCTCGGTATTGTGTCTGTAAGAGCCTTGCCACTAGCCACGATTGAAAATATAAAGGGGGTTGCTTGAGAGAAAAAATCCGAACCTCTTTTTTCTTCTTTCCAATCAATGTGTAGGGCTGCATTCAGACATCTACCCAACTTCATGAGAGTTGCACAATTGTCATCATTGCCACATTAAAAAATCCATGTATTTTTGTCCTGTAAAAATAACCTATTATAACTATCAAATAACATGTCAAAATAGTCTAAGAAAATATATTCAACTAGAGTTGTCTCGCAAATATGAAACATAAGTCATGGTATTTAGGTAATCCAAAAACCATTATGGAGGCAAACTAATAACTCAGAATAACATATTTCGACACCTTTACTTATTATACGCCTATGACCCTCAAGAACTCTAGATTTATACAATTGTAAGATGCATGACAGCAGCTAAACGCAACCTTAGTTTGCAGTTCAACCATTTTGTTTCATGTGTAACTCGCTCTACACTGCTCGGTTCGACATGACGTTTGTGTAAATGATACTAATCCTTAGCTAGTCTTACGCTGGTTGTGGTAACTATCCGAGTTTGTTGTAACTATCTTGTAGCAATCCTATCTTCTATTCTTATCTCTTAGCTAGGTTGTTGTATAACCAAAGTTGTTACCTATTATCTCTCCCTATCAGGTACAGCTTATATCGATATATTGTAATCATCTCCATGCAATAAGATCAGAAAATTCTCTCTTCTCCACATGGTATCAAGAGCACAGTTCTGATCCAAATTTTTTCCCCCATCTCTCCTTTCAATGGCCAACAATACTATCCCTAATGATGCTGACCCACATTCACCTTTCATCATTGTTTCTCTCCCTAATATAATCAAACTCAACTCTACTAATTACCTCTCATGGAAACTCCAAATTGAGGCCACTCTAGTTGGCTACGGCCTCTTCAAATTTCTTGATGGCTCCTTCACACAGCCCTCAACCACTGTTACTACAGAATCTTCAACTACTCCCAATCCCGCATACCTCACTTGGCTGTGCTAAGATCGATTACTCTACAGCATGCTTATTGGCACATTGGACCAAACTATTGTTCCACTTGTGTCCCTCACCAAAACATCCAAACAGTTGTGGGATACACTAGCTTATACATATGCCAGTGCATCATGTGGCTATATCAAGCAGCTTAAAACTCACTTCAAGAACATCACCAAAGGACCCCAACCCATCACTGATTACATGCATGCCATCAAGGCCTGCACAGATCATTTGGCCCTTTAAGGCCATCCGATGAAACCCGAAGACATCACCGACAAGGTACTTGAAGGTTTAGACTCCTCCTACCAAGGAATTATTGATGCTGTCAACGCCCGGGATGATTCGATTTTCTTCCCGGACCTTATGGAAAAACTCATCCAAAGAGAACTTGTCATCAAATCTCAACCCATCCTAAGCACCATGCCAGCCACGGCCCATGCCACAACCACTCGGCCAAGTCATTCCAAACTAGTTTACAACCACCACCATCCAAACTTCAACCGACATCTGCCATCTAACCCGTCCATCGAAACACTCCCACCCCACCAATGTACCGAAACCCTTTTTAGTAAGGTGCCAATGGTGTCACACCAAAGGTCACTCCCTCCAAAAGTGCCCAGTTTTCCACGATAAACACCCTGTCATACGCCCACCTCCACCTCCTTCCTTCTCGTCTAATCACCCACAAGCTCACGTAGCTCAAGCTTCCTCACCCATGGCTTCCACCTAATGGCTTCTAGACTCAGGAGCATCTCATCATGTCACAAAGGATCTTGCTAATTTATCTCTTCATCATCCTTATGATGGCACAGAGGAGATTGTTATTGGTGATGGGTCAGGGCTTCCCATTACTCACACTAGTTCAAGGGCTTCCCATTACTCACACTAGTTCAATTTCTTTCCCCACTTTCTCTAAATCTCTCTCTTTCTAATGTCTTGTGTGTTCCTACCATGCAACGTAATCTTATTTCAATCTCAAAGTTATGTTCAGATAATAATCTACTAATTGAATTTTCCTCTAATTCTTTTCTTTTGAAAGATCGGCTTACGGGGGCACATATACTCACGGGACCAACTAAAAATGGTGTATATGAGTGGCCTTCCTCATCATCATCTATCATAGCTTTCTCGAGTCTAAAAACCTCTGCTATTGATTGGCATCATCGTTTAGGACATCCGACCTTACCTATTTTAAAATCTCTAGTTTCTTCTTTCAATCTTAATGTAGCCAATAATTTTTCCTTCAATTGCAATGCTTGTTACGGTAATAAGAGCCACAAACTCCCCTTCAATCAAAATAGTTTGGTTTCTCACTCTCCACTTGAACTTATTTATACTGACTTATGGACATCCCCAATATATTCTTTTGATAGTTTTAAATATTATGTTATCTTTGTTGACTATTTTACTAAATATATCTGTATCTATCCCCTCAAAAAGAAATCAGATACTAAGGATGTATTTATTCGGTTAAAAGTGTTAGTTGAGAAATTTTTTGAGAAACAAATTAAATCTTTATACTCTGAAAATGGAGGGGGATATGAAGCTCTTCACATTTTTTTAACTATAAATGGTATCTCTCATCTCACCACACCTCCTCATACACCGGAACATAATGGCTATGCTGAATGTCGACATCGTCACATTGTCGAAACCGATCTCTCATTTCTCTCCCATGCTAATCTCCCTCTTGAATTTTGGTCGTTTGCCTTCACCACCGCCACTTATCTCATCAATCGTATACCAATCTCCACACTCATAAGTCGCCTTTCCATTGCCTATTCGGGATACCACCAAATTATCTTAAGCTATGATGTTTTTGTTGTCTTTGTTATCCATGGCTACGACTCTATTCTTCAAACAAACTTGACAATCGCTCTCTCCCTTGCGTCTTTGCTGGATACTCCTCTCAAAGTGCCTACTATTGCCTCGACCCGACCACTCACAAAATATATGTTTCTCGTCACGTAAGGTTTCTCGAAAGTCAATTCCCGTATCATCAATTATCATCTACTACTCCTGTTGTTTCTTATCCAAATCCAGATCTTTGGTGTCCTATTTTGCTACCCATATCGCCATCTCCACCTCAAGGTCCTGTAGTAGCTAATGTGCCCCATCATGAGCCGCCCCCCACACCTCTCACATTGCCCATCTTCTCTGTGCAAGACTCCCCGCCAACACCTCCTAGCAATCAATCCTCCCCGACCTCTGTCACTACCTCCCCACCACTACCTCCCCCACCATCTACGCCTCCCCCACCACCACCACCCACTCACACCATCCTCACATGTTCCAAAAACAACATCTATAAACCCAATCCTAAATATGCAAATCCTACCACCACACAACCTCGCCCAATCGAACCCACTTCTGTTACCGAAGCCCTTAAAGATCCCCTATGGCATCAAGCCATGCTTGCAGAGATTCAAACCCTCCATAAACTGGGCACGTGGGACTTGGTGCCCTCAAGCTCTTACCAAAACCTTGTGCGGTGCAAGTGGGTCTTTCGGATCAAATATAAGCCTGATGGTACTATTGAGCGTTATCGAGCTCGTCTTGTTGCAAAGGGATTCCAACAACGGGCTGTGGTTGATTACACTGAAACATTCAGCCCTGTGGTTAAACCAGCTATAATTTGAACTCTTCTAAGTCTAGCCATGACAAGCAAAAGGTCTCTTCGACAACTTGACATTAATAATGCATTTTTACATGGAACTCTCACTGAACAAGTATATATGATCCAGCCTCCGGGGGTTTCAAGATTCCACATTTCCAAGCTATGTTTGCAAACTACGCAAAACAATATATGGTCTTAAACAAGCTCTGAGGGCTTGGTACACAGAGTTGGCTAATTTTCTTGAAAGTTTTGGTTTCAAACGCTCGGTTGCTGATGCGTCACTGTTTATTTATCATCATCATGCTTCACCCATGTATTTAATTATTTATGTCGATGATATTGTTCTTACAGGTCCTGATTCTAATGTCTTGGATAGTTTTGTCAAGCAACTTGCTCAAAGGTTTGCACTAAAAGACATTGAATCTCTTTCTTATTTTTTGGGTATGGAAGTTATTCCAACAATGCAGGGCCTCTTTCTAAGCCAAAGAAATACATCACTGACCTCCTTGACCGCACCAAAATGTCGAATACTAAGCCGGTTCCAACACCAATGGTCATTGATTCCACACTTTCTCTTCACTCTGGTACGTTAATTGATAACCCGTCAGACTATCGAGCTGCTATTGGAGGCCTTCAAAATTTAACGCTCACATGACCTGATGTAGCATTTGCGGCATACAAGTTATCCCAATTCATGCATCAACCTCGCACAGCTCATTGGGCAGCCTTAAAAAGGCTACTTCGTTATCTAGCCGGCACATTAAATAATGGTATCACAATCTACAAAGACTCTCTGCTCAATCTTCACGCCTTCTCCGATGTCGATTGGGCTGGAAATAAAGATGATTTTACCTTCACAATGGGTCAAGTTGTTTTCTTGGGACACACACCTATTACATGGAGCTCTAAGAAGCAAAGGTTTTTAGCTCAATCGTCGACCGAAGCTGAATATAAGGCTGTCGCATCTACTGCGGGTGAACTCTTATGGCTACGAAATTTGCTCCATGAAATGGGTGTCACTCTTCCTCAAGTGCCTGTCATCTATTGTGATAATTTGGGTGCAACTTATTTTAGTGCCAATCCAGTTTTTCACTCCCGCATGAAGCATCTCGCTCTTGCCTTCCATTTCATCCGTGAGTAGGTTCAACATGGTACGTTGCGTGTTACTCATGTGCCCACTGGAGATCAGCTAGCTAATGCTCTTACAAAGCCTCTAAATCGAACAAAACTTGAAATGTTACTGTCCAAGATTGGTCTTTCGTCACCGATGTCCATCTTGCGGGGGCATGTAAAGGATACTAATCCTTAGCTAGCCTTACGCTGGTTGTTGTAACTATCCGAGTTTGTTGTAACTATCTTGTAGCAATCTTATCTTCTCATTCTTATCTCTTAGCTAGGTTGTTGTATAACCAAAGTTGTTACCTATTATATCTCCCTATCAGGTACAACTTGTATCTATATATTGTAATCATCTCCATGCAATAAGATCAGAAAATTCTCTCATCTCCACAGTTTGGTTCTATTGATTATGGAAGTCAAATAGGATTTCCAGGACTCATAAGATTTCAGGTTTAGGCCCATGAGACATGGGATACATCACCATTTTCAAGTTTCAGTTCAGCAGCCTTGAAGGCTCAGGTCCTTCTCGGCAGCTCAATTTGTTTTGAGCATAACTCACGCTACAAACCTCCGATTAAGGAGAATTTTGTTTCCACATGATCGGGGCACGGCCTAGTTTTTCTAACATTCATAATTTCCTAGGTTGGTTCTCAAAATACAGGGTATACAGGATGGTTTTCAGAGGACAGTACAGCATTTTTCCTGCTAGCTTTCTTATCAAATAGCTGTTTGTTTTGCACAAAACCCACACTATGCACATAAGATTCATTATCCGTTTGATTCTGTTTGTTGGGGATACAGTACATTTAACCAAGAATTCGTAAAATCTAGTGATGGGCTGTGACAATAGAGTGTTTAGACCATATGATTTACTACTTGTCAATGTTTCAAAACTGTTAATTTCACTCGTATACATCTATCTAGTTTTCCCTAACTTATTGTAACTATTATCCATCACTTCGAGTGCTAGAATCTTAGTTAAAATGAATTTTAACATCTTTTAAAACTATATTCAATCTCTGCAATTCATATGAACATATGCCAAATAATCCTACTATGGTTTCCTCTTGCAAAGTTCATAAAAACAATATATCCACACACACATTGAATCAAATACTTAGCTACTGAATATTTTCTAATAACTTAATTGGTGAAGCTCCGATAGAATTGTGACAACCCTGGTAACAAACGAAACTAGAGTTTTAAAGGAAAAAAACTGATGCGGTTTATTTCTGGGAGACGTGTGGATGCACCAGGTGTGAGTTCGGACTCAATTTGTATTTGAAGGAGAAAGCTGCTCGTCTGACGACCCTTGGCTGACCGGGCGGAACCTGCGGCGACCTCAGAATGAGGCGGAGATCTGGGCTCGGATCAGAGGGTTCGGATCCGAGGTCTTGTGTACCTGCAGACGGTCCTGAAACACCGGGGTTTGTCCCGGTGGCAGACCCTCCGACGATCTAGTCAGTCTGTGTAAGAGAGTAGCAATAACTAGGTGAATTTAAGTGGTAAAAGATTGATTACCTGAATAGGTGGATGGGGGTCTAGTATTTATAGAGAATTCCAACCGGGTTTGGTTCCGCTTGGGGACCGGGTCTGGACCCGAAAGCCCATGGGCCTGACGTGGCAGAGGGCCCAGGGGGTTTAGGGCAGACGTGGCAATACCAGGGGTGGTATAGGGCTGACATGGCAAAAACCCTTGGTGGTATTTGGAGCTGACATGGCTGATCGTAGGTCTCCTGTGCTTCTGGGAGAATCGAAGGGCCTAGGCTGCGTCAGGACATCCCCATGCTTCGTCAGAAAGGGGGGACGGCCCGTGGGGCTGTCACGGATCGGATGCCGAGGGCCACTGAGACTCGTCGGATATGAGGAGGCTAGCTTTGTGGGGGTGAGCTTGAGGGTCGGCGCCGACCCTGCAATGGTTCGAAGCCGAACTAGATTGCTATTTTTACCTTTCTTGAGTGAGAGTTGCATTGGGCCCTGGTTGGGCCCCCAGGCTATTTTTACCCTACCACACAAGCCCCCCACTCCTGCGGGGGTGCGGGAGCTAGCCGGGGAGGAGTGTTTATGGTCGTGGAAATGGGATGGCAAATTGTTGAATCTTCCGGAGGAGAGTACCCTGGTGCTCGACCCAACCTCGAGATGACGAGGGATTACGTGTCGACAAGGGTGATGCGAGCTGTTGCTTCTTCCTGAGAAGAGTACCCTGGTGCTAGACCGAACCTCGAGATGAGGAGGGATTATGGGTCGGTAAGGGTGATGGCAAGCCGTTGGCATTCCTGAGAAGACCACCCTGGTGTCAGACCTGACCTCGAGCTTGGCGAGGGATTACGGGTCGGCAAGGGCGATGGCGAGCCGTGGAGCCTTCCTGAGAAGACTACCCTGGTGTTAGACCCGACCTCGAGCAGGCGAGGGACTTATGGGCCAACAAGGGGGGTGGCGAGCCGTTGTTTCTTCCTGAGAAGAGTACCCTGGTGCTCGACCGAACCTCGAGAAGACGAGGGATTATGTGTCGGCAAGGGTGATGGCGAGCTGGTGATTCTTCCTGAGAAGAAGGCCCTAGTGCTCGACCGAACCTCGAGAAGACGAGGGATTACGTGTCGGCAAGGGTGGTGGCGAGCCGTTGTTTCTTCCTGAGAAGAGTACCCTGGTGCTCGACCGAACCTCGAGAAGACGAGGGATTATGTGTCGGCAAGGGTGATGGCGAGCCGGTGATTCTTCCTGAGAAGAAGGATTGAGCCGCGTGGCCTGTTTGTCTTAGCGGAGTCTTGATGGCGCTTCCGGGATCCGTGCGATGTTCCAATTTTCTAGGGGCATTGAACGATGCCGTCAGCCTAAATGCAGGTGGCATATGGGCTTCCGTCGATTGGCTTCCCCAATGTCATAAAAGCTGGTCCGTGGGGGAGGCTATAAATACCTCTCCCCCCTAGCGGGTTTGATCACAGCAAGGGTGGTCCAATGGCCACCTGAGGTGTCTGCTTCGGCGGGCGTCTCCCTTCTGAAAAACTTTGTAGCGCCAATGGGCCTCGAATCGGTGGCGACTCTGCCGTCCGGATCCTTTTTTGGGTCAGACGACCCCCATACGGTTGTCTGGCCCGAGAAAGATCAGGACGGGAGGGGTATCCACCGTGTCCTGGATCTGGGGGTGAAGAGCCTCGGATATGCGGGTCGATCTTCTTTCTTGTTAGGGTTCTAGGTGATGGTGGCTTTCCTCCCACCCGCGAACAATTCGGGGTTTTGGCTGACGAGGCCTTAAGCCCCGAGTTGTTCGGGGGTGAGAGAGGAGCCGACCGATCTCTGGAACCCGGGGCGCAGGCGGTGGTGGCTTTCCTGCCACCCGGGAACGATTTGGGGTTTTCGGCTGCCGAGGCTGTAAGCCCCAAGTTGTTCGCAGGCGAGAGGGGAGCCGATCGAGCCCTGTATCCTTAAATCTTTATAAAGAAATTTTTTCCCCCGAGCACTTTATCCGGCCCGACCCCTGTGTCTGGTTGCCAGCCTAGCACTGGATGACGTCAGCAGCCCATATTTCGAGGACGTGGCACGGTTTTCCAGGTGGCCGCTACACGTCAATCGGTGAACAGTGATTGCAAGAATCGAGGAGTCGTTTCTCCCCTCTATAAATGTTCCCCTCTCCCCCTATCGTCCCCTTCTTATTCGCCTTTTCCTCTTTCTAAAAAATCTTTCAATATCTCAGTCTTCATCCCTACCGTTCGCGGTACCAGGCTCGTCCTTCCGAAGCGACCCCCGGCTTGTTGGTAAGTTTGTTTTAGTTTAGGCACAGATGGATAGGGCTCAGTCTGGCTCGTCGGCGTCGTCGTCTGGGGGGGACGCAAAACCCGCCTCCAGACCGACTTCGTGGGAGGAGTCTGATCTCGAGGGGGAGTCTGTAGGCGACGATCAGCCAGTGTATGACGTAAAGCCGCTGCGGTCTCGAAGGTTTTTTGTTGTGGAAAGTAGTGATTCTGAGGAGGGGGGAGTCGAAGGGGCTCAGATAGGAGGTCAGGGCGTGGGTTCGAGTTCCATGCCGACAGGTCTGGGGCGATTATCTACCCCCTCCCCAGAACGAACCAAGAAGAAGAAGAGGGCTCCGAAGAAGAAGGGGTCGAGGATAGGTGGCTCGAGTCAGGCGCCTGTTAACTTGATGACAGGGTCGCCTGTACAGCCTAAGCCGTTCCGTTGGTACCCAGACGATCTTTCTGATAAGGAGGCGCGTGGGGTCCAACCGTCATCGCCGAGCCGGAAGAGGGTGATAATGGATGCACTTCCGACCGTTCTGGAGGCAGGTAATTTGGAGGCTTTGCGGTTGGCGTATCATATAGGGTCCAGCTATGAGCTCATGTTGCCGAGCTCCACTCTTCGACCGACCGACCCTTTGCCGGATTGGTATTGCGTCTTCCCTGTGGATGCCTTTATCTCCGGTCTGAGGCTGCCCGTTCACCCGTTCGTCCGTGAGGTGTTGAACTGGGCGACCTTGGCGCCGATGCAGTACGGACCCAATTCTTGGAAGCAGATCATCTGCTTCGTGTTACTGTGCGAGGAGCAGAGGGTACCTCTACGGCTGAATGTCTTCCGAGCGATGATGATGATTGGCTCGTCGGCTGAGGGTATCTACTACATTTCGCCCCGGGGAAAGGGGAAAGTTGTCCACGGTCATCCGGACTCCATCAAGGAGTGGAAGAAGAAGTATCTGGTGATCCGGTGTGAGGAATCTTGGGACATCCCCACTCAGTGGAACCACTCTAAGCTGAGCTATAAAACGCCGAAGCCGAGGGACCTGACCGCCGAGGAGTGGGGGTTTGTTGAGCGCCTCCGTTTGTCATATAGCATCGACTGGGCGAAGGTGACCGAGGGCCACTTGGTGAATGCCGGACTGAGCCCGGCTGATCTACGTATGTAGTTGTTTCTTTCTTTTTATCTTCGTTGTTCCTCGGTGCTCATTGTCCTTACTGGATTTTTTTGCAGGTATGGATCCTGAGTCGATCAAGGCAAAAATGCTCGAAATGAAGAAGGAGGAGGCCAGGAAGAAGATGACGACGAGGGGGTCATCCCAGGGGGGTTCCGAGGCCCCCGTTCAGCCGCGGGCCAAAAGGACTCGTTCGGAGACGGTCAAGGACGCGGTGGTTCAGGGCGGTCCGGACCAGGGCAAGGTCACCGATCTTGATAAGGGGAAGGGCCCTCTGGCGGATCCGGAGATAGAGGAGAGGCTTCGGCGACCGTGGGTGCCGAGTTGGTCGATCCGTGAGGGAGACTGTTTGACCTGAGGGCGGCAAGCCATCGAAGTGGCGAGTAAGTTGGCGACCCCTCGGGATCGTTCGGAGATGAAGACCGAGACCCTGGATGAGGCGTATACTCGCCTCGCACAGGCCAATGTGCTGGTAGGCCTGTCAACCTCTTTTGTCCCGTGATTACGTTGTAGAGGAGGTTCCCTTAGTTGTATTCGGTGACTACAGGCGACCGTGCAGGGGGCCCACGTGAGGGGCCTTTACGAGGCCGATTTGAAGCGGGAGCGCGACCGGGCAGACAAGGCCGAGCAGGAAACAAAGGAGGTGAAAACAGAGCTCGAAGGCTCTCAGAAGAGGGAGCAAGAGATGAAGACGGCCTTCGACAAGGAGAAGGGGGAATGGGCGGAGAAGATGGCGGCTCAGGAGAAGGAGTTTGCCAATGAGCGGAAAGAGCTGACAGAGATGAGTCAGCTCCTGGTGATCAATGCCCAAGATGAGTGTTACGCGAAGGCAATCAGCCACGTGAGGCACTTCTACCCGACCTTCGATCTGTCCAATGTCGAGTATGACATGGAGGTTGAGGAGACACCGAAGACCCCTGGCGAAGAAGGGCCTGCTCCCGATCCACCCGTCGACCCCCTCGTGGACCCGCCTGCCGATGCTGAGGTGGGAAAATAAGTTGTATAATTTTTGTCTTTCTACTTCCTTCTTTCGATTGTATTTGCCTCCCGCGGACTGGCCACCGCATTTTTTGTAAGAAGCGATTCGATTTATAAAAATGGATTTTTTGACCGGCCAAGTGTTCTGACTCCGGATGTTTCCAGTCCTCCTTGCTTATGCGTTTTGGGTTGGTTGGTTTTCTTGTAGGTTGTGGCTCCTCTTCCCGAGGTGGACCCCCGTCGTTTCGACGTGGCGTGGCTCAGGAGCAAAGGTGAGGCCCTGGAGGCCACGTTGGTTCGCTATCGAAAGGGGGCTCGCGACACTGATGCGGCCTTTAACTATTATCGGAATAAGTCTGAGGCCTTAAGTGAGGAGGCGAGCCGGCTGAGGAGGGCGATGGTGGACCGGGATCTCGGAGGTGTCGGGCTAGGACATACCATGTCGAACGCCTCGGTACAGAGGCCCCCTTCCGAGAGGCTACTTCGCGACGTCATAGTGGAGAAAGAGATGGAGATACACCGCTACAAGACGATGTTAGGCGTTTCGTCATCTTCCTCCGTGGATCGGCGAGCGGAGGGGGTTCCTTCTGCGCTGCTCCTGCTGGAGCGCCTGCGACTAGTGGATGCCCAGAGCTCTGTGGTTGGTGTGTCGACCGTGGCTGAGCCCAAGGATCGCCATGATGGGGAGAGGGCTCCTAGCCGTTCGGTCGGAGTGGTCCCGCCCTTTGTTGGACCCGAGGGGCCCTAAGATGGTGGCTTCCTTCCATTTGAGATGAGTGGAGTGGTCTTGTAACGGTCTTTGTTTGTTTTTCCTTAACCAAAATAAAGGAGTATGAATAAAGAATCCTTTTCCTCCTTCGCTCTGTTAAGAAGTGCGGTGAATGACGTCGGAGGTGTGGTTCGGCTCCGTCGATCCGCGAGGGATCAACGTGGGGCCTTAGTAAGAGCCCCTGGTCCGAACCCGGATTGGGCCTACCGAGATGCTGGGAATGATGCCGGAGTGAGGACTCGGGTGCCGATCTGCCGAGTCATTTGAAGTTTGACAAAAAAGAGATTTCTCTCATACTAGATAGGGACGGTCGTCGAAGCCGCCCCTTACACATGAAAGTTTACAAAAGGGTTTTATACTTATTAGCCAAGTTAGAACCTAGGTTCGCTCCTCCAGGAACTTCATTAGAGGCTCGGCGTTCCAGGGTCGGCTGATGAGCCGGCCGCCTGTATCTGCCAGTCGGTACGTACCAGGGCGTACAGCCTCGACTACACGGTACGGGCCTTCCCAGTTGGGGGCCAATTTCCTCTTCTTGGTTGGATCAGAGACGGACAGTTTTCGTAGCACGAGGTCTCCCGTCTTGATGTTAGTGGGGGGACTTTCTTGTTGTAAAACTCCTTGATCCGTTGTTGGTAGATGCTTCTTCGGATTGAGGATTTCTTTCTGACTTGGGCGACGAGGTCCAGGTTGGCCCTTAAGCCTGATGAATCGCCAGCATCGTCGAAGGCCATGATACGGGGAGAAGGCAGGCCGACCTCGACGGGGATGACCGCCTCCGTCCCGTAGGTCAAGGCGAACGGCGTCTCTCTTGTGGGGAACCTCTTGGTGGTTCGGTACGCCCATAGTACACTATGCAGTTCTTCGACTTAAAGCCCTTTGGGGGAACTATCGAGGTGCTTCTTGAGGCGATGATGCCTCTTCTAGCTCGTCGACAAGCTCGGGGGCTGGGCCATCCCTCTCGGGCTCGAGTTCAGCGGCGTGGAGAGGGGATACACCCCCTCCGACGGCGGTTATATAGACTGACCGCGCGGCTTCGTTGCTACCTCGGACGATGCCGACCCCTTGGGGGGTGGGAAATTTGAGTTTCAGATGGTAGGTTGAAGGTATCGCTTGGAGGGAGTTCAGTCCGGGTCGGCCGAGAATGGCGTTGTAAGCTGCCTTGACGTTGATAATCATGAAATCCATGGATTCGGTCCTTTTGACAGGAGCCGATTCTGCGGTGACGTCGAGGGTAACGATCCCTTCTGTTACGACAGGGGCACCGGAGAATCCATGTAACGTGTGTCCGGCGGGCTTGAGCTTTCCACCGGGCAACTTGAGGCTCTCGAAGGTCTTGAGGAAGAGAATATTAACTGAGCTACCGTTGTCAACGAGGATTCGGCGAACCTCACAGTTAGCCATGTGGAGGCTGATGACGAGGGCATCGCAGAGGGGTAGATGAACGCCTTCGAGGTCTTCTCCTGAGAAGGTGACTGGCCCCGGTTGTGGCTTGGACGAGGGGTTGTTTTGGACAGCATTGGCCTCGTGGATGAAGGTTTTTCGGGGTGTATTTGACCCTCCTCCCATCGGCCCCCCGTGGACACAGTGCAAGATGAATGGCGTATCTGTGGTTCCTTCGGACCCTAGATCCTGATCATGGGGGTGGGTCGTCGTAGGGTTCGGAGGTGAAAGTCTCCGGTTCCTATCATCTCGCTAATTCCGTCGGCCTTCTCGGGTGAACTGTCGGAGGAACCCTTGTGAGACGAGTTCCTCAATTTCGTCTTTCAGGGCTCGGCACTGTACGGTCTCGTGCCCGTGATCTCTGTGGAAGCAGCAGTAGAGGCGTTGATCTCGATTCTTGTTGTTATTAGATCGGGGGGGTAGTCGGACAATGCCTTTGTCTTCGATTTCTAAGAGGATGGCGGATACGTTATGCGTCAAGGGAGTGTACCTCTTGATGCGGGGGACCGGCGGGACCTTCTTCATGGCCCCCGCATCCCTCCGGGGTTAAGGGCCTCTTCCGCCCTAATGTATTTCTCGACCCTGTTGAGGAGGTCGGGAAAGTCGACGGGGGGTTTTTTCGCCAGAGAAGCCTTCAGCTGTCCATGACGGACGTTGTGCCGAAAGGCCGCAGAGGCGACGCCTGGATTGAGTGAGGAGACCGATCTTGCCTCTGCGGTAAACCTCCGGACGAACACTCTGAGTGATTCCCCCTCTATCTGCCTGAGCCCAAGTAATGAGGCGCTGGTCCTTTCGGCCTTCCGGCTGGTGACAAAGTGGGCAAGAAAATTGCCCTCTAGTTGGTCGAAGGAGTAAATGGAGCCGGGGGCGAGCTTCGAGAACCATTCACGAGCCGGACCCCGAAAAGTGGCCGGGAAGGCTCGGCACAGCAGGGGAGATCTGAGGCGCTGTGAATCATCATGAGGGTTTTGAAGCCCTCCATGTGATCAGCAGGATCTCCCTCGCCGTCGTAGGTCTCGAATTGAGGGGGTCGGAAGTTCCTGGGTATTTCTGCCTGGAGGATGGGGCCGGAAAAGGGAGGTCGGATAGGTCTGTACCCCTGAGCCGCTCTTTGGCCGTCGTCCCCTATGTGATCGAGGCGATCTTCCATTTCTTGGAGGTGCCTTAGGAGTATGTCATCGTCCTCTGGCTGGATTGTTGATGGTCGGGACACGCTGGCCTCGGTGTCCGACCTGGTTTGGGAATGGAGGGTTTCTCCCCTGGGGGCCCGTCGGAGCGCCCCGAGAATCTCTCTTCGGAAGTCCTGGAACTCCTTCTGAGTGACGGGGGCTCCCTCGACCATGTTTGGTTGGTCTGAAGGTTGCCTTCCGATGCGGCTAAGTGCGGGCCTCCGTCTCTCGGACGGTGGTCTTGGATGGTTCGGGGCCGGGTTGGAAGCGGCCCTTCCCCTGCTGCGGGTGATTTGACGGTTGACGATTATTCCTCGAAGGTCGGGTTGGACTGTATGGGTGGCGCTTCGCCGGGATCCCTGATGGGAATCTCCGTGTCTTGATGCGTGTGGCCCGGCATTGGTATTTGGTGGGGGGGTGTCCCGTCGGTTGACGGAGGACGCGACTCCCTTGCCCTTGGAGGCCATGAGAGTTCGGCTGTCGAGGTCGCTCGATGGTTGGGCTCGGGTCGGCTTCTGAAGCAGTGTTCCCACAGACGGCGCCAACCTGATGCGGTTTATTTCTGGGAGACGTGTGGATGCACCAGGTGTGAGTTCGGACTCAATTTGTATTTGAAGGAGAAAGCTGCTCGTCTGATGACCCTTGGCTGACCGGGCGGAACCTGCGGCGACCTCGGAATGAGGCGGAGATCTGGGCTCGGATCAGAGGGTTCGGATCCGAGGTCTTGTGTACCTGCAGACGGTCCTGAAACACCAGGGTTTGTCCCGGTGGCGGACCCTCTGACGATCTAGTCAGTCTCTGTGAGAGAGTAGCAATAACTAGGTGAATTTAAGTGGTAAAAGATTGATTACCTGAATAGGTGGGTGGGGGTCTAGTATTTATAGAGAATTCCAACCGGGTTTGGTTCCGCTTGGGGACCGGGTCTGGACCCGAAAGCCCATGGGCCTGACGTGGCAGAGGGCCCAGGGGGTTTAGGGCAGACGTGGCAATACCAGGGGTGGTATAGGGCTGACGTGGCAAAAACCCTTGGTGGTATTTGGAGCTGACATGGCTGATCGTAGGTCTCCTGTGCTTCTGGGAGAATCGGAGGGCCTAGGCTGCGTCAGGTCATCCCCATGCTTCGTCAGAAAGGGGGGACGGCCCGTGGGGCTGTCACGGATCGGATGCCGAGGGCCACTGAGACTCGTCGGATACGAGGAGGCTAGCTCTGTGGGGGTGAGCTTGAGGGTCGGCGCCGACCCTGCAATGGTTCGAAGCCGAACTAGATTGCTATTTTTACCTTTCTTGAGTGAGAGTTGCATTGGGCCCTGGTTGGGCCCCCAGGCCATTTTTACCCTACCACAAAAACAAATGAAACTAAGGTTTTAAAGGAATTGAAAACTCTCACAGTAAATTAGTAATTGCACCTCCTCCTTTTCTTGAAGATACCCCAATTGCAGATCTGAGATTACACAAAGAAGAAAGATAGCTGAAATTGCTTAATTGCTTTTGGAAAGAAGAAACCTAGATCAACAGAAATATCCCAAATTTTGAGAACATAAGTTCAAGATACGGTTTTCATAATCTAAAATGAGGATTTGCTTTGTAGAAGATGGACATCCAGTTCTCATCGACCTGATGAAAGGAAAAAGGCGGGGGCAGTTGAGGTGGGAGGTGAGAGTATACAGAATTTTTTACCAAACTATCCCACTTTTTGTAAGTTTGAACGAAACTATCCCTGTTTGAAAATTTAATAAAAATTTAATACCAAAACATCCCTGTCGCTAACTGAATTAGCGCGCCTAGTATTTTTCTTCGCACTAACTTAGTTAGCGTGCTGCAAGGGATACAACTTTTTTCCTCTAGTTTGGGTGTGCGAAAAAACTCACCCAATATAGACACGTTAACTCCGTTAGCGTACGTGTTTAAACCACTCGCGCTAACGGGGTTAGCGTTCGTAGATGGGACAGTATGGGGCACTACCTCAAAGAAGGGTGTAGGTAAAAAATCACTAAGTATAGACACGTTAACTCAGTTAACGTGCCTATTATTACTGATATGGCTAAAAATAGGGTTAAATCAGAACCGTCCAAATTGGGCACGAATCTTAAAGTTCAGGGGTAAAATGGTAATTTCACCTACAGACGGGTCTGAAATGGATGCTGGGTCTTTTCTCCAAAGACCCAATAGCCCACGAATGGATCCGCCTTAACTAGGTGCGGGTTCGAACCCGAAAAGAACTCAGTCCAGCTGGATAGAATTAGAGTTTATGATTATACTTAATCAACGACCATGATTTCTTATATCCATCCACTGGGAAGTAGGGATTTATCCCGAAACTGGTCCCTAAGGCGGCTATAAATACCCCCCATCGCCCACTGTTAACAGGTAATCAATCTTTTGCCAATTAAAGTTCATTCATAATCTTTCTAATTACTGACTTGAGCGTCGGAGGGTGCGTCGCCAGGATCAACCCCTGTGTTTCGCACTTTTTGCAGGTTAACGGTGGGAGATCACGGCCAAACTCCGGTGGAAAGGTTTTAGGTTTGACTATTCGATATCCCATAGAATCCACAAATTCTATCTGTTTGCCCCCACACCAGATTTAGCGGTAACAGATTGGCGCCGTCTGTGGGAACCACGAATAGCACCCCATCCTCTTCCATCGGTTAAGAACACCTCCAACCATGCCTCCAAGAAAACTAAGATCTAGAGGGTCCAACCGTGGGTCCACTCCTCCCCAGCCACAACAGGAGGTCCCCCTTCAAACCGTCTAGCAGCAGGGGCAACTCCCTCCTCAGCCTGATCAGCCGCTGCTGCAGGAGCAAGCTCCTTTTCAATCCCAGCGGGCTCCACTCGGGCCCCAGAATGCCGGTGTGGGGACCTTTCGTCCCAATCCTCAGAAACAACCCCTTCACCACGACCACGTCTCCATACATAACCTTTCAACCGACTCAATGGCATCTCACAACCCTCGGCCTTCCGAAGACCTCTGCAACATCCTCATCAATCGGCAGAAAGAAGAGGACCTTCGCTGCCGTTTGGATGAAAGGCGGGCCCGTGAGGGAGCCACCCGCTCAGAACGTCCAAATGAGTGATCTTCTCGTCGCCGCGACCACAGGAGGTCCCCTCCTCACAGAAGGCGGAGAGAGTCCCCTGAGAACCATCGAAGAAGGCATCACTCTCCCGCTGGTCGTGTAACGCCCCGAATCCCAAATACACTGAATTCGAGATGTTCTACAGGATCTTTTCACTTCCTTTAGTACAATTTTACAAGGAAATTTAAACTTTTCTCTTTACATCAGAGTTTACATCAATATTACACTTTATATTGCACAGCGGAAGTAAAATTTTACAACAATGAAAACAAATATACAACAACATTGAGTAATCTTTAAGCATTTGTTCCTATATAATCTTTATCAAGCCATTTACCTACATATAAGACCGTGGGTACGTCAGTTTATTCAACCGGTGATCATTATACACGGCCATCCTCTCTATGCCGGAAATAGTATAACTTATTTTCTATATTTAGCAAACACAAACTTGTCACATATCAAACTAAAGGGACTACCCTATTGATGTCGTGTGGTGATTGTGCACTTAGTCCTTAATGCAGTTATTTATGTTACATGACACTAATGCGCACTTGTTCGGATTCTATGCATCCCATACTACATAGGTCCGAGGGCAAGCCCTTAATCGTTCTTCATCTTTGTAGGGTTCAATCCCTCACCATGACTTAATCTACTACTGTAATTACGGTAGGTATCTTAGATGATTTATGAGTACAAGCTCGTGTACAGAAAATTCTGGAGGGGAATCCCACGCATTGACACGATGCATCGAGCAGGCAACTTATGGATAATTCAGCCTCACTTCATGGCACACGATCCTCTTGCAGTCACCAAACATCCCACAAGCATCGCCACCGGGACGATAATTCTGGAGTAGTGTCCACGCCATGTCTTGACGCATCAAGCAGGCAGCCTGTGGATCACTCTCACACCGCCAATCCGATAGCCCTCATACTCGTGTTTTTCTCCTACTTTCATCACGTCTCCACTATGTACTAATTCTTAGTTTTTATCAAAATCATGAACAAAAATCAAAGCTCTTGAGTTAGCCTCTCTACTAAACCGGACTTATTCATTCAAACACGACCAACCTTGGTCTTTCATTTCAATTTTCATTTCATTTATTTCCAAATGCCGGGGGAGACTTAGCTACTCTTTTTGTTTCAATTTTCAATTCACAATTTTCAAAATGAGCATTTCCAACTCATAAATTTCCATGTTGAGTTATCATACTCAAATGTATTTTTCTTTTCCAATCATGATATCTAGTTCGTTCACATAGTCCATAACTATATATGTAACTCATGAATTATTATTTTTCACATTAAAAACCCACATCACTAGTATTCAATGAAGATGGATATTCACGCATCATAATTTGTCGCACTATTCTCCAACGAGAATAATTCACATTTCATAGTTGTCACATTATTCTCAAAATGAGAAATACTTTACATCACTAACGAATATTCACAATTCATATTTTTCATACTATTCTCAATTAGGAATAAATCACATCCATCACATAATATCACTTCAATCTTTACTATATTAATCTTCTAATCCTTCATTTCAAGTTCTTTTTGCAAGGTATAATTTTTCCAAAAATACACTTATAAAACCATAGTTCTAATTACACATTTTATTCTCAAATCACATTTTATTTCATGCGAATAATCCCCAATTTATTTTTATAAAGTCCCTTATATTTTTAGGAGAATAACCATATTTTTTCATAATTTTTGGCTACCGAAACATTCAAAAAAATAAATTTTCAATCTTGCCGATGGCAAGATTCGAACCCAGCACCCCAGGAAAAATGCCCAAGGCACAGACCACTTGGCCGGGTGTCACAAGCATTATAAAGAGGACTGAGAGCATTATATGCTCTCGGTCGCTGCTTTCTTTTATTAAAAAACTTCATGGAATAAAATGTGTTGCCCAGAGGATTCGAACCAATCACCACAGGGAACCCAACCGCACACTATGACCACTTGTGCTACGTGCTCAGGTTGTCACTAGTATAATTCCAATTTCATTTAACCCATACTCTCTGTTATTTAGAACATTTTGATGTTCAACTAGTCCCCATTTCATTTGGTTTTCATAAAAATTACTGTACAACTCCAGATTAATTCTTCCTCACATAATTTACATACCAGTATGAGTAAAATAATTTTTGTAACAATTAAAACATATTTTCATACAACTAATTCAAATTCTACATTTTTGACATTTCTTCACAGTTAACATCTTAATCTCTTTACTAGAAATTCTTCATATTAATTTCTGTTTTTAGTCATTTACCAACCATACGAATCCATAATTTGATTTGTTTATTTCAATGCAACACAAAGGCTCATTAAAACACATAAAGTAGCATGGTTTATCTACTAACTTTTGTGTATATAATTTATGACATAGATAATGAAATTTCCTTCAACAATCCATGGCCATAACTAATTCACATAAAAATTAGATTTTTACTAATCAAATCACATACAATTGCACACCCACATTCCAATCAATTTATAGCTCAATTTTTCAATTAAAAATGTGTACTCTTATTAACCAGTTTCATGCATCATTTTTCCATTCCAATCTAGCATATATCCCTATTTAGAAATATAGAAAATTTACCCACCTCAAATGGAGAGACAACACAATTAGCAACTCCCTAACAAAAGTCCTTGCAACCGAATGCTTCTCCTCCTAGATGCGCGCACACGAACCTCCAAGCACACCCCAAAACCGAACACCACTAAGCCAACCGAGAGCACTTTTTGATGCCGGCCCCCTCTTCTCCTTGGTGTTGCAAGAACAAGCCCACACACACTCAATCTTTTAACTCACAAAACACTACTAGATAATATAATTGAACTATAGGTTTGGAAGAGAATAGTTTGGCACAAGAAGAACTAGCCATGGGGGGGTATTTATACTAAAAGTCAAAGGGAATGGAGGGCTAGGATCAATTGGTTGGTTGTAAGATGGAGGGTCAAGATGAAAGTAGGAGTTGCAATAACTACCCACATCCAAGTAACCACCACACCATGATCACCATTACAAATTGGATTTTCCCTCCAAAAGAATGCAACCGGCCATGGGAAGAATGTGCATATTGCACGTGTACGTGTAGTGCACGTGCATGCAACTAGGCCCAAAAATTGTACATTAAATTTTTGTATAAAAATAAAATAGTCTTTAAATTGTATTCTACATGACAAGTTGTATAAAAATAGATTAATCCATGGGCTTTAGTTTATGGGCCAAAATACTTATTATAAAAATAATAAATTTAATTAACTTTGGGCTTTAGGAAAAAGGCTTTTTTGTCTAATTAAAAAGAAGGCTTTTGTATAAAATAATTGAAAGCACATATTTAAATATCTTTACTCATCTTGTTAAAAATATTTATCAAAAATATTGCACGTGCACACTACGTGCAAATAAATATACTTTTTCATTAAATGAAAAATCGGGGCATTACAGGTCGGCAGCCCCCGAGGGACGAAAACGGGCTTATCACCCGAGCCGAATTCCAACAATTCCAAGCCACAATCTTGCAAGCCCTCAACCTCCGACCAAACAACAACAACAATGCTCAAAGGGTCCCCACTCCGCCTCCTATCCAAAGTCTTCGCCATCGGTCCCTAACTCCTCCTCAAGCTCCGAGCTACCACCATCATATCCCTAGTCCTCGCCATTCCCTGAGCTACCATCGCCGTAGCCCCCGCTCCCCTTCGTACGAAGACGACTCCAGAGACTCACTTGGCTACCGTCGGAGGGATGATGCTGTCCATCGTCGTCTCCACGAGATGGAGAGGCACCTCGGCCAACTAGACAGGGAAGATGAGCTGAGAGGAAGGACCCTCCGTCCGAGCCAAACTCCCTTCTCCCGAACTATCATGGAAGCACCCGTTCCACCAAACTTCAAGCCCCCGCAGTTTGAAACATATACTGGGGAGTTCGACCTCGTGGATCACATCGAGAGTTTCAAAACTCTCATGATGATCCACCAGGCTTCTGATACTCTACTATGCAAGACCTTCCCAGCTATTCTCAAGGGTCCCGCTCGGGAATAGTAATCTCGCCTCGCCCTGTCCTCCATCTTCTCTTTTGAACAATTTGAAACCCTCTTCATCACCCACTTCGTATGTAGCTATCGCACCAAGAAGACTAGTATCTCGCTACTCTACCTCAGCCAGAAGAAGGGCGAGAAGCTGAGAGATTATGTGAAGTGGTTTACTGCGGAAGCTAGGTCCATTGCCTCTCTCGACCAATCGGTCACTGCAGCAGCCTTCCAGTCAAATGTACTTAACTCAAGCCTTCAGTCCTCCCTAGCCAAAAAGCCCCCGCAAAACTTCTCCGACCTTCTTCTCAGAAACAAGAAGTATATCCGGGCCGAGGAAGTTGAATATCGCCCCACTTTTGAGGGGTCTTCCTCCGGGACCAAGAGAAAGGCAGCTGAAGAAGTGGGAGCTAAGAAGCTCCAGAAGGACAACGAGGGCCAGCGTCGCCCGCCTCCTAGATTCGAGAAGTTTACCCCTCTTAACGCCAACATTTTCACTATTCTAATGGAGGTCGAGAAGGAAGGAGTTCTGCCTCCTACCCCGAAGATGAATACCCCCGGCAAGAAAAGGGACAAGGAAAAGTGGTGCTGATATCATCGAGACCACGGCCATAACACCAACGACTATCGGGCCCTGAAAAATGAAATTGAGGCCCTCATCCAGAGAGGGCAGCTATCTAAGTTTGTGATAAAGGACCGAATTGATCTTCCTCCACCCCCAGGGGGGCTAACAAGCGTCCTGAGAGGCGCAAAGAGACTCCCGAGTTTGAAGAGGAACACATCTTGCATCACATTCATGGAGGTCCCATGGGAGGAACCTCCAACTCTTCCCGAAAGGCTTTCATACAAGAAGTGAATTCGGTTCATGGCATACCCCCTCCCAAAGGCCTCGGAGTCCTAGTCACTTTCTCAGATGAAGACCTGGAGGGAGTCCGAACTCCCCACTGCGATGCATTAGTAATCAACCTCCACATGGCCAACTTCATAGTGGAGAGGATTCTGGTGAACAATGGTAGCTCTATTAACATCCTCTTCCTGGCGGCCTTCCGAGGACTCAAGTTATCGCAAGACAGGCTCAAGCCCGCCGGCTACATGCTTCATGGGTTCACGAGAGTGCTAGTGACTATCGAAGGGATAATAACCCTCGATGTAACTACTGGAAAAACTCCTACTACCCGGACGGAGCCAATGGATTTCATGGTCTTCGACATCCCAGCTGCTTGCAATGTGATTCTATGCCGACCTGGCCTCACTGCTTTAGAGATCGTCCCGTCGGCTTATTATCTTAAAATGAAGTTCCCCACCAAGTCAGGTGCAGGGGAAGTAAGGGGTAGTCAAGAGATGGCTCGCAAGTGTTACATGACCTCCACCGGGGGACCTGTCCTCTCCCTTGAAACTCTTGAGATTCCCCAGGGGAACGCCCAACCTATGTCTGAACCAGTAGACGAGCTAGAGAAAGTGCTCTTTTCTGAGCAAGATCCGGACCGCAAGTTCTTCATCAGCAAGACCCTCCCCTCTGCCCTCTGTTCCGACATAGTCCAATGCATCAGGAAAAACCATGACCTCTTCGCCTGGTCGGCTGCCGATATGCCAGGAATTTTCGAGGAGCTCCTTGTCCACCACCTAAGCGTTGCTCTGGGGTCCAAACTTGTCCAGCAGGAAGAAGTGGACAAGCTTCTCAAAGCCCGGTTCATACAAGAAGTCAACTATCCCGAATGGCTCTCTAATGTCGTTATGGTTAAGAAGGCCAACGGAAGTTGGACAATTTGCATCGACTTCACGGACCTGAACAAAGCATGCCCTAAGTATCCATTCCCTCTCCCCAGCATCGACACCTTGATCGACGCTACTTCAGGCCATGAGCTACTGAGCTTCATGGATGCCTTCTCCGGATATAACAAAATCAGAATGTTCCCCCCGGATATCCCGAAGACCTCCTTCGTCACCGATCAAGGACTCTATTGCTACAGGGTAATGCCCTTCGGGCTGAAAAATGCCTGTGCAACCTACCAGTGCCTCGTCAACAAGGTCTTCCAGAATCAGATCGGCCGAAATATGGAAGTGTATGTTGATGATATGCTCGTTAAAAGCATCCATGGGGCCGACCATGTTGCCGATCTCCAAGAAGCATTCGATGTGTTGAGGAAGCATGATATGAGGCTCAACCCAAACAAGTGTGTGTTCGGAGTCTCATCGGGTAAGTTCCTAGGCTTCGTGGTCAGTCAAAGAGCGATCAAAGCCAACCCCGAGAAGATCAAAGCCATACTGGACATGGCTCCTCCTACAAGTGTGAAAGAATGAGGTAAGGGGCAAGGGGGTAGGAACTTATAGCCAAAGAGGTGACTGTTGGGCTTTTGTAACGCTTGGGGGACCAATAAGGAAGACAAAACGACAGAATAGAGGAAGCTGTGACGGTTCGAGAAAGGCTGCAACAGTTCACTTAGCATGGCAGTTCGGCAACTCGTAGAGCACCGAGCCACCGAGACACTCTGCCGAGCTACCGGGGCACCAACCTCCACATTTGGAGAAAAATGCCACCGAGCCACTCCTACCGACAGATTGTCCCAAAATTCGGGTCGAAACATGATGAGCGACTCAGATCACGCCACGCCCACAAAACGATAAGATAACGTTTTCTTGTGATCTGAACCTCCAACCTCGTGATCCGCGCCATGATGAACGCTCTGGATTCAGCCACGTGGCTCAATGGGCCATACCGAGCCGAGCCACCGAGACACTCTGCCGAGCTACTGGGGCACCGACCTCCACATTTGGAGAAAAATGCCGCCGAGCCACTCCTACCGTCAGATTGTCTCAAAATTCATGTCGAAACATGATGAGCAGCTCAGATCATGCCACACCCACAAAACGACAAGATAACATTTTCCCGTGATCTGAACCTCTAACCCCGTGATCCGTGCCATGATGAACGCTCCGGATCTAGCCACGTGGCTCAATGGGCCATACCGAGCCGAGCCACCGAGACACTCTGTCGAGCTACCGGGGCACCGACCTCCACATTTGGAGAAAAAATACCGCCGAGCCACTCCTACCGTCAGATTGTCTCAAAATTCGTGTCGAAACATGATGAGCGGCTCAGATCATGCCACGCCCACAAAATGACAAGATAATGTTTTCTCGTGATCTGAACCTCCAACCTCGTGATCCGCACCATGATGAGCGCTTCGGATCCAGCCATGTGGCTCAACGGGCCATATCGAGCCGAGCCACCGAGACACTCTGCCAAGCTACCGGGGCACAGACCTCCACATTTGAAGAAAAATGCCGCCAAGCCACTCCTACCGTCAGATTGTCTCAAAATTCGTGTGGGAACATATGAGTGGCTCAGATCACGCCATGCCTACAAAACAACAAGATAACGTTTTCTCGTGATCTGAACCTCCAACCTCATGATCCGCACCATGATGAACGCTCCGGATCCAGCCACGTGGCTGAACGGGCCAAACCGAGCCGAGCCACCGAGACACTCTGCCGAGCTACCGAGGCACCGACCTCCACATTTGGAGAAAAATACCGCTGAGCCACTCCTACCGTCAGTTTGTCTCAAAATTCGTGTCGAAACATGATGAACGGTTCAGATCATGCCACGGCTACCAAACAACAAGATAACATTTTCTCGTGATCTGAACCACCAACTTCGTGATCCACGCTGTGATCAACGCACCGGATCCTGCCACGTGGCTCAACAGATCGCTCCGTGCTGCCGAGCCACCGAGGCACTCTGTCGAGCTACAGAACAGCTAAGGCCAAGCTGCCAAGCAATCACAGAAGAAAGGCCGAGCTGCCGATCTACCGAGCAACTGTAGCCAAGCTACCAGGCTACCAAGGAGTTAAGGCCGAGTTGCCGAGCAACCGAGCAGCTATAGCCGAGCTACTGACGCATCGACCCTCACATTTGAAGAAAAACGACTGCCGAACTACCCCAACCGTTGGATCATTTTAAAAATCGTGCTGGAACATGATGAGCGGTTCAGATCACGCCACGCCCACAAAACGACAAGATAGCGTTTTCTCGTGATCTGAACCCCGATCCTCGTGATTCGTGCCATGATGGATGCTCCAGATCTTGCCACGTAGCTCGGCAGCTCGCAATGCGCCGAGCTACCGAGCTGCCGAGGATGACTAGCCGAGCTACCGGGGCACCGACCTCTGCAAGTGGAGAAAAACGCCGCCGAGCTACTCCGATCGTCCGATCCTTCAGAAATTCGTGCTGCTGCCCGATGGAAGGCCCAGATCATGCCACGTCATAAATCGGAATAAAAATTTATTTTTTAATTATTAAATTTGAATTATTCGTTTAAAAATTGCGAAAAAATGATTAAAAATTCAGAAAAATTAATTAAAAATTCTAAAAAATAATTACGAATTTGGGAAAATTTTTTTGAACCCCTGGGTTAATAATTATTGCATAGAATAATTAATTAAGGCCCCCGAACAATGAATCACCGCTTCGCAAAATTAAATAAATGGTCCGAAGAATAGATAAAAATTAAGGAAAATCACCAAAAGTCCAGGAGAGCTCAGGAACAACCTTGAGCACACAACTAGCTCCGAAATTCACTGTAATACCTCATACAAAGATTCAACACAACTCATTTGGATTCCGATATAACTCCGCAAGCCATTAAAACAGTAAAACTACTCCTCAAAGGCTGATCAAACTCAGTCTTCGGGAGTGGGGGGCTCGTAATATGGCTAAAAATAAGGTTAAATCAAAACCGTCCAAATTGGGCACGAATCTTAAAGTTCGGGGGTAAAATGGTAATTTCACCTACAGACGGATCTGAAATGGATACTGGGTCTTTTCTTTAAAGACCCAATAGCCCACGAATGGATCTACCTTAACTGGGTGCGAGTTCAAACTCGAAAAGAACCCAATCTAGCTGGATAGAATTAGGGTTTTTGATTATACTTAATCAACGGCCCTGATTCCTTATATCCATCCACTGGAAAGTAGGGATTTATCCCGAAACTAGTCCCTAAGGCGGCTATAAATACCCTTCATCCCCCACTGTTAACAGGGAATCAATCTTTTGCCAATCAAAGCTCATTCATAATCTTTCTGATTACTGACTTGAGCGTCGGAGGGTGCATCGCCGGGATCAATCCCGATGTTTCGCACTTTTTGCAGGTTAACGGCGGGAGATCACTGTCAAATTCTGGTGGAAAGATTTCAGGTTTGACTATTCGACATCCCAAAGAATCCACAAATTCTATCTGTTTGCCCCCACATCAGATTTAGCGGTAACAATTACCAAGGCCATTAACTGAGTTAACGACTGTGAAGATTTCAAGTTTCCAGAAAGATGAAACTTTCTGAAAATTGGAGATGCTCACACTCGTTAACTCAGTTAACATGCCTATTCTTACAAAGGTTGTTAACTGAGTTAACGACTGTGAAGATTTTAAGTTTCCAGAAAGTTGAAGCTTTCTGAAAATTGGAGATACTCACACACGTTAACTCAGTTAACGTGCCTTGTTTTACCAAGTATGTCTATCTTCACAAACAGACTAATAATAGACACACGCTAACCCAGTTAACGGTCTTGGTATAAAGAAGCGTGCTAACGGGGTTAGCGTGTCTATATTGGGTGAGTTTTTTGCAACACCCAAACAAGAGAGAAAAGTTGTATCCCTTGCAGCACGCTAACTGAATTAGCCCGAAGAAAAATACTAGGCGCGCTAACTGAGTTAGCGACATGGATGTTTTGGTATTAAATTTTCAAACAGGGATAGTTTCGTACATACTTACAAAAAGTGGGATAGTTTGGTAAAAAATTCGAGTATACAAGATAGAGAATTTTCCCACAGGTGAAAAAGAAAAAGAAAACATAACCATAAAATATCAATGAACAGTGTACTTATAGCATCTGTCGTTCGTTGGCTATATATATCCAAAAAATGGATATTTAGAGGAAAAAAAATCTCTGTATTCATCGTCTATATACCTATTTTTTGAATATTGGATGAACATGAGACGTCTATATTTGGCAGCCGAAGTGGCATTATGCATATTATAAAAATCGGAAGATAATTTACCGTCTTAGTGTCAGACGGTATATGATTTGCCGTCTGAGAAAATTTTTTAACTGCGAAAGGTTGGGACGGCATATGATATGTCGTTTGAAAAAAAAGGGGGGGAAATAGGAAGGGTATCTTCCGTTTGGGGAAGAGATAGAAGATGCTCATTTTGTGTGTTTGTGATTTGCCGTCCTTCACATTATTCTTTTCTAAAAAAAAACCGCAGATATTCAAATGGTATATGATCTTCCGTTTCGTCCAAAAAATATCATTTTTTGAGTATAGACGACTGCAGCTTTTTAAAATATCCATATACCCATTTCTTTAACTTAAACGACTACAGATGCTCTTATAGTAGAAAATATCAATGAACAGTTTACTTATAGCAATTTCCACTCAAATTATCATGTACTCAAAACCCTCTAAATCTACCGACAACCAACACTATTATGTCAGAGAGGAGACTCAGTTCCATCCAAACAAACATGGTGGAGTTCTAAAGGATTTGATGAGTTTTCGAACATAGATTTTAATTCTTGTTTTAAATAAAAACCCAAAAGTAAAACCTGTCTCTCAACCTCATGTTCTTTTGTAATTTGTGCAAAATGGGATATGTAACAAAATATTTTGAGTAATGCTACATCCACTGCCAATTTCACTACATTTCTCTTCACTACCTTAGGTGGCACACTCCAATAGGTAGGAAAAGATAGAGTAGGTGGGGGAACTCTCCAATAGGTATATGCCACCTAAGGTAGTGAAGAGAATGGTAGTGAAATTGGTAGTGGCTAAAGCATTACTCAAATATTTTTTACTCAATCATAATAAAATAATATTTAAATCCATAGATATATATATTTCTAATAGGGAAAAAGGGGTATGAGCAATTTGTTTATTTAGTAAATAATGTGGCAAACATGTGATTGGAAAATTCTTAAAAGGGTTAGTTTTTCAATGTATCACATGCATGACACATAATCAATTGCTCATTTACTAAATGAGCAAGTTGCCCATATCCCTTTTACCCTTTCTAATATTATAATGGAGAGTTGGAGTTGTAATGTTGTCAACATACAACCCGTGTGTTGTACATGCAACGCCAACTCTCCATTAATTACAACAAAAACAAACAAACTGAAGAAAAAAAATACCTATTTAAAACGTGCAACGCACGTTCAAAACAAATTTAAAATATTTTATTTAACACTGAACATACACATATGTTGTATATACAACTCAAATTCTACTTATAAACACGTGTAAAAATTGTAGCTTTTTCTTCAAAATATTTTTAACAATTACGTGCAACGCACATCCAACTCCAAAACTATTTATTTACACGTAAATCGCACGTGAAATATACTAGTACAATTAAAGTGGATAAATGGGTTTTAAAATAGTTAACTTTTAGATTTTGGGCTTCCTAATATCAGTGGAACTTAGTGGGTTTAAAATAATTTTGCCCAAATTTAAGTTTTCCCAATTTTCTTGGAAAAATAGGTGCCACAACTTCCCTTTATAAGTACTAGCTATTTGCACGCGTGAGATGCATGCCCTAATATTTAAAGGTGTGTAGGATTTTGAGGAAGGGGCAAGTCACCGAACAGGTTGCATGTATGCATACAGACAGGCATGCACAATTTAGTCATTTTGATATTTGCTATTTGCATGCATGTGTTAGACCTACTGGCTTTGATTGGAGGAAACTTTCTTATGAATAAATTGTGCATGCAAGTCATGCTGTTGTCAAAATCGAAGAAGTCATGTTGTGTTAATTTATTCATTTTGATATTTGCATGCATGTGTTAATTATTTTTCCAATACATGCAAATTACATTTCTGACCTCCGATATTAACCCTATATTTTTTTAGCCTTTTATTTTTACAGGGGCATGATAGCAAAAAGCCGCCCAAATGGAACTTTGCTTAATAATAGTATAGATTTTGATATTTGCATGCATGTATTAATTATTTTCCCAATACATGCAAATTACATTTCTGACCTTCGATATTAACCCTATATTTTTTTTTAGCCTTTTATTTTTACAGGTGCATGATAGTAAAAAGCCGCAAAAATAGGGCTTTGCTTAATAATAGTATAGATATTTTGATATTTGCATGCATGTGTTAATTATTTTTCCAATACATGCAAATTACATTTCTGACCTTCGATATTAACCCTATATTTTTTTTAGCCTTTTATTTTTACAGGGGCATGATAGTAAAAAGCCGCCCAAATGGGCCTTTGCTTAATAATAGTATAGATTTTGATATTTGCATGCATGTGTTAATTATTTTTCCAATACATGCAAATTACATTTCTGACCTTCGATATTAACCTTATATTTTTTTTAGCCTTTTATTTTTACAGGTGCATGATAGTAAAAAGCCGCAAAAATAGGGCCCTGCTTAATAATAGTATAGATATTTTGATATTTGCATGCATGTGTTAATTATTTTTCCAATACATGCAAATTACATTTCTGACCTCTGATATTAACCCTATATTTTTTTAGCCTTTTATTTTTACAGGGGCATGATAGTAAAAAGCCGCCCAAATGGGGCTTTGCTTAATAATAGTATAGATTTTGATATTTGCATGCATGTGTTAATTATTTTTCCAATACATGCAAATTACATTTCTGACCTTCGATATTAACCTTATATTTTTTTTAGCCTTTTATTTTTACAGGTGCATGATAGTAAAAAGCCGCAAAAATAGGGCTTTGCTTAATAATAGTATACATATTTTTATATTTGCATGCATGTGTTAATTATTTTTCCAATACATGCAAATTACATTTTTGACCTCCGATATTAACCCTATATTTTTTTAGCCTTTTATTTTTACAGGGGCATGATAGTAAAAAGCCGCCCAAATGGAACTTTGCTTAATAATAGTATAGATTTTCAATACATGCAAATTATATTTCTGACCTCCGATATTAACCCTATATTTTTTTAGCCTTTTATTTTTACAGGGGCATGATAGTAAAAAGCCGCCCAAATGGAACTTTGCTTAATAATAGTATAGATAGTATAGATTTCCAATACATGCAAATTACATTTCTGACCTCCGATATTAACCATATATTTTTTTAGCCTTTTATTTTTACAGGGGCATGATAGTAAAAAGCCGCCCAAATGGAACTTTGCTTAATAATAGTATAGATTTATGAAAATAAAAAAATGTTTCCATATTTATAAGTTCCTTTCGGATATGGGTAGAAAATAGAAGGGGAAAATCAAGAAACTCCTGACATTTCTCTTTCAAGTCAAGAAACATTCCAACGTTATTTCTGCTCATTGTACCCTTCACCGCTATTAAAATTTGAATTTTTGTCAAGTGCTCTTTATAAATTTACATTTTGCCCATTTCTCTTATTTGATAAACCTTTGCTGTTTATTTTTCTGTTCTTCTCACTCATTTTTTTCGAACTCTACATTCAGCTGAAAGGAAGTGAGAAGGCGTAACTCGCAAGGTATTTTTTTGGTTTTTTAAGAATTTGTTTGGATTCATCTCTAATTTTGAATCAATCTTTGGACACGATTAGAAGAAATGTGGGCCCCTCCGCATCATATCACCGGAGATCGTTGCTGCCGTTAATGGGTTTTTGGGTTTTGGGATTGGTGAGAGGAGTTAATTATGCTAGTAGGGTAATTTTTGAAACTATTTGCATAAAATGGACAATAACCAAACTATATGTAACTCAGGGATAGTTTCTAAATAATATTTTGTGCTTTCTATCCTATAATATTTCCTATAGGATGTGTGACCTTTCTGTAAATTTAAAATTTATTTTTGTAATATTTTCGTTCCATTCTATCTAATCAATTTTAATACTACTTAAATTGTATTGAATAATTTGAGAAAACCAAGTAAGAGTTACTTAAAAACAGGGCTCTGATATCAACTAGGGTGAAGCGTGAAAATTACAAGACTGACTCAACAAATAAAAAGCACATAAAGCAAACACATGGAACTAACACGAAAATACATTACAGCTAGTCACAGACATAAAGAAAGTAATACAACTAGTATGCTATCTTAATAGGCTAATATGCCCATAAGTCTTTCAAATCTTTGTCATCAATATTAGATTCCATCTAATAAGTCTTCAAGTCACTTTCTCCTTTATTAGACGTCATTTACTTTGTCCCCTTCATCTTTTTTATATTTCATTTTCATTTTCTCCGGTACCCTCCATTTGTTCCACATCTTAAATCCTCTCGAACTTATCTTCTTATTTATTATTTTCTTCCTTTGTCTTCTTCTTCATGTATATTTTCGTATGCTCTGTAGTTGCAAAGCGTGAAATGGTTGTAATTTCCTTTAAAATCTCTTATAGCTTACGATAATTCTGATGTGCCGTGTGTCTATATTGATAAAGCTGTAATTGCCTTCAAAAGAAAACAAGAGAGTATTAAAAAACTTTAAAATGAAACCATCAATAAAGGCGAGGTTTCTAAGGATACCATAAAAATTAAATAAAATTGTCCTACAATCGCTTCCGACCTAGCTGAGCCTCTTTGAGCTTCTCTGTACCAGTTACTACCAGTGGATAAAATTCTTTTGTATGCATCCCGATTTCAGCGCTCCTTTTACGTCCTCCCATCCAGTACTACTATGCTCTTTAAGAGAGCTTCATCAAGGAATACATCTAGAACAACTAGTAGCACTGTCACGCCCTGCTTCCCAAAAATACGGAATACGAGTACAAGACATTGGCCAAGCGAATGACTAACGTCACCCATAATCTGTTTATCCGATCAACTCAACAATATAATCAATACAGAACAATTGCGCAAGCAATAATAATAATTTTATGAACAATAATACTTGAAAAGAAGTAATATATAAGATCCAAGTACAATAATAATTCAACATCTGGAACAAATGATAGCAATATTCGGGTCAAAGGCCTACAATACAATGAAATAACAATAGTTCAATAATCAAGTCTTCATGACAAAGCAATAATTTATTAAGTGGCGATGCTATCAATTTCTTTTACCATGTTGTACTCCCAATCCATCAGGTAATTCTCCATCAACACTTGTAAACACTTCATCTAAAAGAAAGAAAAAAATTGTCCTTAGAGCAAGTCATGGACAACAAGTAGAGAAAGCAAGGAACAATGGAATAATGGTAGAACAATGAATTCAATGGTATCAATAGAAATCAATAACATGACACGATAATCAAAAATCAATATCACGGTAATCGATACAATAGCTACAAACAATGATTCAATATTCGGTAACAATAATCAATGGTCAATAACAATAATACTTAGCCAATAT
>CM030359.1:114252868-114281942 GCA_017893485.1 Hemerocallis citrina
ACAAGTGCGCATTAGTGTCATGTAACATAATAATTGCATTAAGGATTAAGTGCACAATTACAACATGACATCATTAAGATTTTTCCTTTACTTTAATTTGATATGTGAACAAGTTTGTGATCTATTAAGAAATTAGAATCGTTATACTGTTTCTGGCATAGAGAGGATGGCCATGTATAATTATCGTCGGTTGAATAAACTGACGTACCCACAGTTTTATATGCAGGATAATTGGCTTGATAAAGGTTAAGAGAGAACCAATGCTCAAAGATTAATTACTGTTGCATCCTTTGTACAAAGTTGTATTTGCTTCCGCTGTCATTATTTGTAATTTATTGATGTATATGTTTCCGCTGTAAAATGTGAAGTGTAAAATCTCATGTAACTCTGATGCAAATGGAAAGTTTTCAATTCCTTGTAAAATTGTACCGAATGAAACGAAAAGATCCTGTAGAACTCTCGAATTCAGTTGTATTTGGGATTCGGGGCGTTACAAATGTCATACGTTTATTCTCCCATATTCATTCTTAGTTTATCTCTTAATTTTTCATATAAATCATTTTTCATAAATTCTAGGGTGAAATTATATGCAAATTCTAGGATAAATTATCACATTTTAATCTTTCCTCACAAAATAAATCATTACCAATTCACTTCTAAAGTAAATAATGTACAATATAATTTTCATCCAAATAAATTTTCCACATTTATATTTATTTATCTCAACTATTCCAAAGTTAATTCGTTTAAAATAAAATAATTATTATTTAAAGAATCCCAAATATAACAATCTAGGCATATTAATCAATTTGTAGTAGGGTTTTATCCTCAGATAATTTCTAAATTTGTACATAATTATTCTCAGAATATTGCATTAAAATTTTAGTTTAATTTAAGATTTATCTTTGATTGAATTCTATGCAAAATATGGCTAATAGAATAAGAAAAGTCAAAAAAAAAAAAAGGAATGTCAGTGCCCTGGCTTGTACCCAGAACCAGCACCAACCCAACCTGCAGCCCAAACCAATAGGTCAACTCACTGTTGTGAGTTAAAGGGTTACCACAATTCTAGTAAACCCGAATTACAGTAATTATATTAACTCGAAAATTTTGATAACTTAATTTCTATGCATTCCTTTACAATTTCAGAATAAAATACTTCTAAGATTAGTGTGTCTGTATAAATATAATATATGACAATTTATTCATGAAGAACATAGAAATTTTTATTTACATTGTATGAACCACTTATAGTCTTATACCTTAAATTAAATGAATAATTCATCCCCACACAACTAGAATTTTTTAGCGGTGATGCTGTTTGTTTTTAGGGTGTGAGGGCAACAGGTGTGAGCTCTTGTAATTTGTGAAATGGAAACTATAGTATTGTCGTCGGCCCGACCCTAGGGAGTAGGACCGGCTCGGGGGTAGGAGCCGAGAAGTGGAGGCTAGTTGTTCGGCTCGGATCCTTGATGCTCGGCTCAGATCCAGTAGCTCGGCTAGGATCTTTGATGCTCGGCTCGGTCTTCTGTACCTGCACACTGCCTATAAACACTGGGAGAAATCTCGGTGATAGGACCTCCAACGAACTAGTCAGTCAATGAAAAGAGACTGGGCAGCTAGGGGTCAGCTGGGGAGAGATTAATTACCTTGTGAAGTGAGGTGGAGGTCTAGATTTATAGGTAGAGGCAAATAGGTTTGGGACCTTAGCGGATCGGTCGGGTCGGACCCGTTTGCATGTGGGCCTGAGGCGGAAGGAGACCGTTTGGAAATCTGTTGACCTGATGATCAGGGAAGAGCAGGATTTGAGGAGATCTGATGGCCCAGGAAGGGCCACATCATCTAATCCATATCAGGAGCCCCCCACTCCTGGAGGGCTAGGTAATCCAGCCATGGAGGAGTGATTTATCTCTGTAGGAAGAGCGGAGCGGTGTGTACGGCAAAAATGTGGCTTGTATCTTCCTGGAGAGGCCAGCAGGGTAGGATGAATGGGATCCCTTAAAGGTATGAGCGGCGTCGAGAGCCGAAAACAGAGGGTCGTGAGTCGAGCATCGAGCATCGAGCGTCGAGCTCCTACACGCTCGGATGCCGAGGCCTGTTGCCGAGCCGTCGAGCACCGAGGCTCGAGGCAACCTGCCGAGTGTCGAGCTTTTATTTGCTTGGATTTCGAGGCTTTCCGTCAGATGTCCTACCCAGAAACTTGTCTGTGAAAGCTAAGGGGTGGCTCGGAATCGCCACCGACCGTCGAGCCCCCCAAAGAAGCTCTGGGGTGGCTCGAGGTCACTACCGAGCGTCAAGCCCCCTTTCTTATTGGAAAAGCACTGGGGTGGCTCGGAGTATCTACCGACCGTTGAGCCCCAAGCTTGTTGTAAAAGCTGGGGGTGGCTCGAGGTCACTACCGAGCACCGAGTACCCATGCTTGTTGGAAAAGAGCTGGGGTGGCTCAGGAATCGCTAACGACTGTCAAGCCCCAAGCTTGTTTTAAAAGCTAGGGAGTAGCTCGAGGTCACTGCCGAGCACCGAGCCCCCATACTAGTTGGAAAAGCACTGTGGTGGCTCGAAATTGCTGTCGACCGTCGAGACCCAAGCTTGTTGTAAAAGCTAGGGGGGTGGCTCGTGGTCACTGCCGAGCATCGAGCCCCCATGCTTGTTGGAAAAGCCTTGGGGTGGCTCGGAATTGCTACCGACCGTCAAGCCCCATGCTTGTTGTAAAAGATAGGGGTGGCTCGCGGTCACCACCGAGCGTCGAATCCCCATGCTTGTTGGAAAAGCCCTGGGGTGGCTCGGAATTACTACCGCCCGTCGAGTGCCCAAGCTTGCTATAAAAGCTGGGGGTTGTCTCGAGGTCACTGCCGAGCGCCGAGCCCCCCATGCTTGTTGGGAAAGCTCTGGGGTGGCTCGGAATCTCTACCGACCTTCGAGCCCCAAGCTTGGTGTAAAAGCTGGGGGTGGCTCGAGGTCATTGCCGAGCACCGAGCCTCCCATGCTTGTTGGAAAAGTACGGGGGTACCTCGGAATCGCTACCGACCATTGAGCCACAAGCTTGCTATAAAAGTTGGGGGGTGGCTCGAGGTCACCGCCGAGCACCGAGCCTCCATTCTTGTTGGACAAGCACTGGGGTGGCTCAGAATCGCTACCGACCGTCAAGCCCCAAGCTTGTTGTAAAAGCTAGGGGGTGGCTCGAGGGCACTGCCGAGCGCCGAGCCCCCATACTAGTTGGAAAATCCCTGGGGTGGGTCGGAATTGCTACCGACCGTTGAACCCCAAGCTTGTTGTAAATGCTAGGGGGTGGCTCGAGGTCACTGCCGAGCGCCGAGCCCCTTTGCTTGTTGGAAAAGCCCTGGGGTGGCTCAGAATTTCTACCGATCGTCCAGCCCCAAGCTTGTTGTAAAAGCTAAGGGTGGCTCGAGGTCACTACCGAGCGCCGAGCCCCCAAGCATGTTGGAAAATCCCTGTGGTGGCTCAGAATCTCTTACCAACCGTCGAGCCCCAAACTTGTCGTAAAAGCTAGGGTGTGGCTCGAGGTCACTGCCGAGCACCGAACCCCATGCTTGTCGGAAAAGCCTGGGATGGCTCGGAATTGCTACCGACCGTCGAACCCCAAACTTGTTATAAAAGCTAGGGTTGGCTCGAGGTCACTACCGAGCACCGAGCCCCCATGCAAGTTGGAAAAGCCTGGGGTGGCTCGAAATTGCTACCGACCGTCGAGCCCGAAGCTTGCTGTAAAAGCTGGGGGGTGGTTCGAGGTCACTGCTGAGCGCCGAGGTCCCCATGCTTGTTGGAAAAGCACTGGGGTGGCTAGGAATCGCGACCGACCATCGAGCCCAAAAGCTTGCTGTAAAAGCTGGGGGGTGGTTCGAGGTCACTGCCGAGCACCGAGCCCCCCATGCTTGTTGGAAAAGCACTGGGGTGGCTCGGAATCGCTACCGACTGTCGAGCCCCAAGCTTGCTGTAAAAGCTGGGGGGTGGCTCGAGGTTACTACCGAGCACCGAGCCCCCATACTTGTTGGAAAAGACCTGGGGTTACTCGGAATTGCTACCGACCGTCGAGCCCCAAGCTTGTTGTAAAAGCTAGGGGGTGGCTCGAGGTTAATACAGAGCGCCTAGCCCCGATATTTGTTTGAAAAGCCCTAGGGGTGGCTCGGAATTGCTGCCTACCGTCGCGCCCCAACCTTTTTGTAAAAGGAATGGGGTTGCTCGAGGTCACTACCGAGCGCCGAGCCCCCCATGCTTGTAGGAAAAGCACTGGGGTGGCTCGCAATCGCTACCTACCGTCGAGCCCCAAGCTTGCTGTAAAAGCTAGGGGTGGCTCGAGGTCACTTCCGAGCATCGAGCCTCCATACTTGTTGGGAAAGCCCTGGGGTGGCTCGAAATTTTTACCGACCGTCGAGCCTTAAACTTGTTGTAAAAGCTAGTGGGTGGCTTAAGGTCACTACCGATATCCGAGCCCCCATGCTTGTTGGAAAAGCCCTGGGTTGGCTCGGAATTGCTACCGACCGTCGAGCTCCAAGCTTTTTGTAAAAGCTAGGGGTGGCTCGAGGTCACTACCGAGCGCCGTGCCCCCATGATTGTTAAAAAAGCCTCGGGGTGGCTTGAAATTGCTACCTACCGTTGAGTTCCAAGCTTGCTGTAAAAATAGGGGGGTGGCTCGAGGTCACTGCCGAGCGCCAAGTGCCCCATGCTTGTTAGAAAAGCACTAGCGTGGCTCGGAATCGCAACCTACCGTCGAGCCCCAAGCTTGCTATAAAAGCTAGGGGTGGCTCGAGGTCACTACCGAGCATCGTGCCCCCATACTTGTTGGGAAAGCCCTAGGATGGCTCGGAATTTCTACCGACCGTCGAGCCTCAAGCTTGTTGCAAAATCTAGTTGGTGGCTCGAGGTCACTGCCGAGCGCCGAGCCCCCAAGCTTGTTGGAAAAGCCCTGGGGTGGCTCGGAATTTCTACAGACCATCAAGCTCCAAGCTTGTTGTAAAAGCTAGGGGTGGCTCGAGGTCACTGACGAGCACCGAGCCCCCATACTTGTTAGAAAAGCCCCGGGGTGGCTCGAAATTGCTACCTACCATTGAGCCCCAAGCTTGATGTAAAAGCTGGCAGGTGGCTCGAGGTCACTGTCGAGCGTCGAGCCCCTCATGCTTGTTGGAAAGCACTGAGGTAGCTCGGAATCGCTCCCGACCATCGAGCACCAAGCTTGCTGTAAAAGCTGGGGGGTGGCTCGAGGTCACTACCGAGCGCCGAGCCCCCCATGCTTGTTGGAAAAGCACCGAGGTGGCTCGGAATCGCTACCGACCTTCGAGCCCCAAGCTTGCTGTAAAAGTTGGGGGGTGGCTCGAGGTTATTGCCGAGCGCCGAGCACCCATACTTGTTGGAAAAGACCTGGGATTGCTCAGAATTGCTACCAACCGTCGAGCCCCAAGCTTTTTGTAAATGCTAGTGGGTGGCTCGAGGTTACTGCTGAGCGCAGAGCTCCCATACTAGTTGGGAAAGTTCTGAGATGCTTTGGAATTACTACCGACCGTCGAGCCCCAAGCTTGTTGTAAAAGCTAGGGGGTTGCTTGCGGTCACTACCGAGCGCCGAGTCCCCCCATGCTTGTCGGAAAAGCACTCAGGTGGCTCAGAATCGCTACCGACCGTCGAGCCCCAAGCTTGCTGTAAAACTTAGGGGTGACTCGAGGTCACTGCCGAGCGTAGAGCCCCCATATTTGTTGGAAAAGCCCTGGGGTGGCTCGGAATTGCTACCGACCGTCGAGCCCCAAGCTTGTTGTAAAAGCTAGTAGGTTGCCCGAGGTCACTACTAAGCGCCGAGCCGCCATGCTTGTTGGAAAATCCCTGGGGTTGCTCGGAATTGCTACCGACCGTCGAGCGCCAAGCTTGTTGTAAAAGCTAGGTGGTGGCTTGAGGTTACTGTCGAGCGTCGAGTCCCCATACTTGTTGGAAAAGCCGTGGGGTGGCTCGGAATTGCTACCGACCGTTGAGCCCCAAGCTTGTTGTAAAAGCTAGGGGGTTGCTCGAGGTCACTACCGAGCGTCGAGCCCCCCATTCTTGGTGGAAAAGCACTGGGGTGGCTCGGAATCACTACCGACCTTCGAGCCCCAAGCTTGCTGTAAAAGCTGGGGGTGGCTCGAGGTTACTGCCGAGTGCCGAGCCCCCATACTTGTGGGAAAATATCTGGGATGACTTGGAATTGCTACCGACCGTCGAGCCCCAAGCTTGTTGCAAAGCTAGGGGGTGGGTCGAGGTTACTGTCGTGCGTCGAGCCCCCATACTTGTTGGAAAAGCCCTGGGGTGGTTCGGAATTGCTACCGACCATCGAGCCCCAAGCTTGTTGTAAAAGCTAGGGGGTTGCTCGAGGTCACTACCGAGCGCCGAGCCCCCCATGCTTATTGGAAAAGCACTGGGGTGGCTCAAAATCGCTACCGACCGTCGAGCCCCAAGCTTGTTGTAAAAGCTAGGGCTAGCTCGAGGTCACTGCCTAGCGCCGAGCCCTCATACTTGTTGGAAAACACATGGGATGGCTCGGAATTGCTACCGACCGTCGAGCCCCAAGCTTGCTGTAAAAGCTGGGGGGTGGCTCGAGGTTACTACCGAGCTCCCAGCCCCTTGGAAAAGCACTGGGGTTGCTCGAAATCGCTACCGACCATCGAGCCCCAAGCTTGCCGTAAAAGCTGAGGGGTGGCTTGAGGTCACTGCCTAGCACCGAGCCCCTATACTTGTTGGAAAAGGTGCCGGAGGTCATTGCCGAGCATCGAGCCCCCCATGCTTGCTGGAAAAGCTCTGGGTGGCTCGGTTTGAAGCGAGCTCCGACCCACCGTGCCTACTGTGAAAGTCGGGAGTAAAAACCAAAAATTTCATGTGATGCTAAGGTCACAGGCATGGAATTCAAGGCGTTTGAAATCCCCGTGGCCGTTAGTTCTTGATGATCATGATTGGTTGGTGAGGATTTTGGCGTTGGATTCGAGGAGTCAATTTTTCTCTATAAATTCGCCCCCCTCCCCCCCTCCCTCATTTCTTCACTTTGCATTTTCTTTCTAAGACCAGAAGCATCTCTCTCTTACTGCCAGCGACGACTTTTACGGCGAATTCTCCGTTTAACAAAATTCAGGTGTATTTTATTTTGCCATGTCACGTACTCAGTCCGGATCCAAAACGAGTTCTTCCGGATGGGTGAAGGTGATGGGATTCGGACTCAACGTCGTGGGACCTAGACGACCGTCCTAATGTGGGAGAGGGATAGTCGGACTCCACATCCTGGGATACAGTTCTGGACGTGTCCCCCCTACAGATTCGCGAGCCAGAGACAGTAGAGTCCTCGGGCGAGAAGGTTGGTGGAGAAGAATTCGAGGAAGGAGGCGAGGTTGAGGAAGAAGAGTCTGAAGAAGGAGGCGAGGAAGGAGGGGCTGGGGAAGGAGGCGAGGTCAAGGAAGAAGGCGCTGAGGAAGGAGGTGAAGAAGGAGGGGCTCTCCCCCCTCTCCCTCCTTTGTCGACATCGTCTCCGCCGAGGAATCCTCGAATTCGTAGTAAGAAGAGGAAGTGGTGTTTGCCTGATAATCCGGGCTCGGTGGACGAGTTCGGATCGAAGCCTGCATTTGACGTCCCTTTTTCAAGAGGGCAGGGTCGATCAGGATGTATCCTGACGACGGGGAGGGCCTTGTTCAATTCCACATGGAGGTGCCTTCGACTAGACGGCCTCAGATAAAGATGGAAAACATGCAGTGTGTGCTGAAGGCTGATTTTATGCCCATCATAAGGGCCAGTTACTTCATCCCTAAGGAGTACGAGTTGATGATTTCGAGCCCCGGTCTTCGCCCCACCACCGAGTTGGCCCCCGACTTCTGCATGTTTCTCGAGGATGCTTTTGTCTCGGGGCTAAGGTTGCCGCTGCATCCGTTCATCAAGAGGGTGTTGAGGTGGGGGGGAGCTGAGCCCGATGCAGTATGACCCCAATTCATAGAAGCATATGATTTACTTATTTTTTAGTGTCAGGAGAAGAAGGTCCCTCTTAAGTTGAAGTACTTTCGCGCAGGTCTTGGGGGTGATCTCGCTCGGTGACATGGAGAGCATATTCTACATGTCACGCCGCCCTCACAAGAGGGTGATGCACGGTCACCCAGACTCCATAAAGGGGTGGAAGGAGAAGTACTTCGTTGTTTGGAGCGAAGTGCCTTGGGAAATCCCTACGGCCTGGAACTTCTTCAAGCCGAACTTCAAACCCCCGAGGCAGAAGGACTTGACTGAGGCAGAGTGGGCTGATGTAGACAAAATTGTGGAGGGGCACAGCATCGGTTGGCCCCACGTGACCGAGATACACCTTGCGCAAGCCGGACAGAGCCCAGCCGACCCCCGTATGTTTTTGTTTCATTCTTGTCTAACCTTCTGCTTTCATATTAACATTTTTTCTCTTTTTGGCAGTGATGGAACCAGCCAAGCTTGAGGCGAGGAAGGCCCTATTAGCACTGGCCCAGAAGAAGAGGTCCCAGCAAGCGGCATCAAGGGCGGGGCCAGCCCAAGAGGCGGCGAAGGTCCCTTCCGAACCGCCTGCCAAGAAGCTGAAGAAGAAGCACTCATCCCGAGAGGCGAAGGAGTCGGAGCAGAGCACAAGTAGCCGGAAGGTTACTGAGGTCCTGAAGGCTGGGACCCCCATCGTTCGTCCCGAAGCCAGGGCAGATGGTTGGCGGGGGGGGGCTAAGGCTGTACGCCTCGGTCTGGTCGGTGAAGGAGGGAGACTCGCTGGCCGAAGGCCCGATCTCTACGGAGGTGGCCGCCAAGCTCGCCACGGTCCACGATCGGAACATTCTGGCGACTGAGACCATGGAGACGGTCCACATGAAGTGGGCTCAAGATCAAGTGGTAGTAAGTGTTGGTTTTGTTATCTATTTATTTTTCTTTCGTACTGGGTAAACTACTGACTTTCCCTTCTCGACCAAGCTCTGATGACCGGGGACCAGATTAGGAGGTGCCTGGAGAAAAAGGCCTACGCCTAGAAGCAGAATGCCGATCGGTACTTTCGAGAAGCGAAGGATGTGAAGATCGAGCTAACGGCCGCTCAGGGAAATTGCAGGCCCTCCAAGCCCAACTCGCCTCCCAACAGGACAGGCACCTCCGTGAACTGGTCGTGGCCCGGGGAAAGGCACAGGCAGAGTACGACGAGATGGTGATGGCGGCGGCGGACGAGGTGATCAGTGCCCAAGATGAGGCATATGATAGGGCAAAGGAGCACTTTCTGCTCCTTTACCCCGAAGCGAAGATCGACCACCTCAACTACGGGTGGGTACCCCTCGTGCATCCGCCAACCCCTGGGGGCGAGGGTGATGAGGCTCCGAGGAACCCCGCCTTAGAGGAGGAGGCAGGGGGTGCGGCAACCGATGAAGAGGTGCAGCTCCCCCCTCCGCAGTAGCTAAAATACTTTCTTCCCCCTTCCTCTCTTTTTTTTTTTCTTTTTGTATTGCCGAATGCGGACTGGCCACCGCTTTTTGTAATCAATTTTTGAATCAATATAATTGGATTTTTGGGCCGACCTTCTATGACTTGTGTGGATTTTTAGTGAATTGTGGTTTCCTTCTCTCTTGCCAGATTAACGAGGCCCCGGGTGCCGACCTCAGTTTCCCACAGACGGTGCCAGCCTGATGCTGTTTGTTTTTGGGGTGTGGGGGCAACAGGTGTGAGCTCTTGTAATTTGTGAAATGGAAACTATAGTACTGTCATCGGCCTAACCCTAGGGAGTAGGATCGACTCGGGGGTAGGAGCCGAGAAGTGGAGGTTGGGTGCTCGACTCGGATCCTTGATGCTCGGCTCGGATCCAGTAGCTTGACTCGGATCTTTGATGCTCGGTTCGGTCTTCTGTACCTGCACACTGCCTAGAAACACCGGGAGAAGTCCCGGTGACAAGCCCTCCAACGAACTAGTGAGTTACTGAAAAGAGACTGGGCAGCTAGTGTTCAGGTGGGGAGAGATTGATTACCTTGTGAAGTGATAAGGGGGTCTGGTATTTATAGGCTGAGGAAAACGGGTCTGGGACCTTAGCGGGCCGGGTCGGACCCATTTGCCTGTGGCCCTGAGGCGGTAGGAGTCCGTTTGGACTTTTGTTGACCTGATGATCAGGGAAGAGCGGGATTTGAGGAGATCTGATGGCCCAGGAGGGGCCACGTCATCTAACCCATATCAAGAGGTATTTATTTTTATATTACTAAGATGCATACGAGAAATCAATCCATGAGGTTAGTGTATGAAATTCCACTAAATAAAACCTCAACAAAAACTCTACACATACACACATTAAATTCATCATATACTACACAATCATTATTGAGCATGCACAAATTAAAGTTCTAGAGTAACTCTTTCACATGCATAAATCAATTCATCTCTATCTACATAACACAATTTCTACATACTAAAAGATTATGAAAACACCCACGCATTCACATACCAATTTAATTATCCTCAACATATGTTATGGCTAAGCATGGACAATCTACAAAAATATTAGAAGATAGTGAGAACACCCACCTCAAAAGAGACCTCCTAATGGTTGAACCTCTTACAAAATGCTCCAAAATGATCCACAAGCAATCCCGCAAGCTCCCCTTATTGAAATTCACGAAAGCACTGCAAGCCACTTTTGACTTTTTTTTAAAAATTTTGTGTTCATTTTGGGTTAGAATAGGGGGTAATTTTAGCAACTAACTATCCACTAATCCACTCACACACTCCACACTCCCACACTAAAAAAATCCGGTCAAGCCCAAGGGTAGTGCAGCCGGTTTCTTAAAAGAGTGCACATTGCACGTGTGCACGTGTGCACGTGTGCATGGGTTTTGTACACTTTTCATTCTTCTCTTATTTTATTTCATTTTAAACCTCTTCTTTAATAAATAATTATATTATTTTTCTTAATAAAAATTTAGTATAATTTGCTTAAATTAATGTTAATGAAATTTTAGTGCACAACTTTTGTAGTAAAAATAACGTAATTAGCTTGTGCATTGGAGAAAAAGCATGTGCAAAACACGTGTGGAAAAATATTTGAAAGAAAATGTTTTACAGTTGTTACAACACTCTCTCCTTAGAATAGTTCTGTCCTCAGAACTACGCTTAAAAAGTAAAAACAAAAACAAAAACAAAAATACAAAGTTTTAAACAAAAAGTTCGGAATAGTCACTCATCATCCGCTCTTCTGATTCCCAAGTCGCTTCCTCGACTAGCTGATTCCTCCACATTACCTTGACCATGGGTATAGTTATGTTCCTCAAAACTTTTTCCCGCCTATCCACGATCTCCACTGGACGCTCCTTGAAGCTCAAGTTTATCTGTAGACCTTCTGGTACTTCCCGTAAGTGATGACTCGGATCTGGAATTTAGTCTCGCAACATGGACACATGAAAGACATAGTCCACTTGGGCTAGCTCTTCCGGTAAATCCAACCGATATGTTGTCTTTTCAATCCTCTTCAGTATCTTATATGGTCCTCTGTACCATGGAGCTAACTTTCCTCATTTCCCAAATTGGATCACACCCTTTGTCGGAGATACCTTCAAGAAGTCAAAGTCACCTTCTTCGAATTCCAAATCCCTTCTTCGATTATCTGCATAGCTCTCTTGTCTGCTTTGTGCCTCGACCAGTCTTTTCCAGATCAATTCTATTTTCTTTGAAGTTTGCTGCACTAACTCCGACCCGTACATTTGCCTTTCTCCCACTTCATACCAACACACCGGCGTTCTACACTTTCTCTCGTAGAAAGCCTCATACGGTGCCACACTAATGCTAGTCTGAAAACTATTATTGAAGGCAAACTCTACCAAAGCTAACTGCCTCTCCCAGCTTCCGCCGAAATCCATCACACAGCATCTTAACATGTCCTCCAACACACGATTGACCTTCTCAGTCTGCCCATCTTTTTGGGGATGGAAGGCAGTACTAAAATCAGTCCTGATTCCCAAATGTAATATCCTGGATGGATATTATATTTATATAATTATTATTTTTAAAATTAAATATATTTATGAAAATTTCTTAGTTTTTCAAATAAAAAGTTATCTGGATATATATACTAGTAAGTATATACAGAGATTGTATCAGTTTTTGTGCACCTGTACAAAATCTTGAAAAATGGATTTTTTGAGAAAATGTCTGGAAAATCCTGGACAGATATTAAAAAATATTATTTTATTATTTTTAATTTTTTTATTTTCAGAAATGAAATATTTTTTGTGAATATCACCCGATTTAGTTAATAAACATTATCTATGCATATATATTAGTCTGTATATATCCGTTTTGTATCAAATTGATACTGGAATCTTTCGAGTCAGAAATAAAATTATTTTTTATTATTTCTGAATTAAAATATTTTCGGTAGAGATTATTCGTTTTAACTAATAAAAATTATCTGTATAATCAGATATATGTACATATTTGAATCGTATCGATTTCGTACGTTTGTACGAAATCATGTAGTATGTGATTTGGGAAAATACCTCTTATTCCAATGCAAGGATGTTCTTATTCCAATGCAAGCGAGACTCTGGAATAGTATGCAGTCCATACTACATACGCCCCATATCAAGCCGTTTCTCCATATATAGGGATTTGAACCCTCGTCATGAATTCTACTTTTGTACCCATCCTGTTCCTGACACATACTACATGACTGATGAGGTTGCAGGTATGGTCTAGTTCTGCTACTGTAGTACAATAGTGGTATCCTCATTTTCCACTATTGCCCAGCGAACTGGTCCCCGCTCAAAACCAACACGAACTACAAGATACTCGTCAACCTTCTTCCGTGCCCTCAACTCGTCATGAGAAGGCATAGAACCTAATGGAATCGTAGGGTCTATTTCCCTCGAAAAATCTCCCGTTCTAATCATGACAGTTCATGTCACGCCCCGCTTCCCAAAAATATGGAATACGAGCACGTGACGAAGCCCAGCGAATGATTTTTACATCATCCATAAGCTGTAGGATCGACTCAGCAACATAACAAGAACATAACCAGATTTATATCTGACCAAGCATGCATGAATAATTTATTAAGCAACAGAAAACAATTTAAACAAATAATAATATTCAAATAGTTCCCATGTCTGGATCAAGTGTAAACTCGGAAACAAGTCTTATACAGCAAAAAAAGTAATACCTTAAGGAAAACAATTATTTAAACAAGTCCTTGCTCCAAGCAAAACCTGAAATGTCTGCTTACTAATTCCAGCAGGTAGCTTGTCCCAAAGTCTGCTTAATAAATATAAAGGAAAAAAAACCGGGAAAAACAAGAGAAAATGCCCTTAGTGCAAGCTAGGGTCACAAATAGTGAAAACAAGTACAAGTAAGGGGAAACAAGAATTGGTATCCAAAATGTAACAGAGTTATAAGAAGTAGTGGACAAATTCAAGGACTAGCTAGCAAGAGGGAACATCTTAAATACTAGGTTAGGATAACAACTGCTAGTGGTGAAACACATATCAGGTGCATCTATAGGGTTATTTAATATCAAGCGCCAAATCTCAAGTCTAGTGTCATGTGTTATTTAAATATCAGGTCTCAAATGTCAAGTTGTCAAGTTCAAGTATCAAGTTGTCTAGTTCAAGTTATCAAGTTCAAGTCTAGTTCAAGTTATCAAGTTCAAGTCTAGTTCAAGTTATCAAGTTCAAGTCTTGTACTGATTACTAGCTAGGTAGCACGACATGCATCCATACTTTTACTACATGGTTGCTACAGTCAAATCAGTTACGTTTAGACCTAGTAATGGATTTTGTAGGGCGGCGTACTCAGGTATCAAGTATCAAGCAAGCCATGGTTCATGAATCGGAAATAAATAACAAGTTCACGAAGCAAGTTCGCAAATCCACAAGCAAGTTCAAGAACCGCACAATGGGTTCATGAATCAAACAAGTTCATGAGCCAAGTAACTGACTCCATGAATCGAACAAGATACAACAAGTTCATGAACCAAGTATTTGGGAAAACACGGGCCCCCTTCCGAGTACACTTACCTATATTGTCCACTCTATAGTCTTTCCCAAAACCGCGGCTTGTTACTTTTATTAACTCTTGTCAAGCAAGCATACATATGTAAAATATTGTGATTTAATTCTAGGAAAAATTGAAGATGTCCTATATGGTGTCCAGCAGCTACATATAAAGTTTCGTGTCAAACGTTCGCTGTTTACACGGCTAAATTAATTTGCAAAGAAAATGTATACAGCAGTTTTGCAAAACTTCGTCTACTGACACAGCTGCAGTATAACTGCCATAACTCCTAGACCGTAACTCCGAATTCAAAACTTTCGGAAGCTATCGATATCTACACATCCAGACCTACAATTTCTATTCAGGGCTCGGGCCCAGATTCTAAGGTTAAATAGGTCGAAACAGCAAAAAAATATTCGGACAGCAACACGTAGAGATAAATTACTAGTATAGATTCCATGGGAAAATGTCATTTGGCGTCTAAGTCATTATGTGGCATAAATACATGATAATGGAGTCAAAACAGTAGCTAATAAATGTTTTTCAAGTCATAATGGTCGCAAGTTCGTCAAAATACTAAATATATATGTGTCTACAAATTTAGGGCTCCTTAATTCATATGTCCATGTGTTTCATGTGTTCAAGGGGGTAAGAGAGTCCAATAATTATAAATTAAATACAAGAAAATTTTGTGACTCTTAGAATTGTCAATTTGGAGGTTCAATATTGATCTACAATGAATTTCAAGGAGTCACAATCTAACTATTTGTAGTATTTCAAGGGTGCTTGTACTAGAACAATATAATGTACAAGGATACTTGCCTTAGTTGACGACGATTAGATCCACTTGTTGTAGAAAAAGGGATCGAGAATTTCCGGGCGAAATCCTCAAAAAGCGCGTGCAAAGATTGACCAAAGAGTGAATTTTCCTCACACACGATCAGCCAAAACAGCAAACAGCGAGAGTGGATCTGGCGCGCCGAAACACAGAACAGCGATTCCAGCGAATCAGATCGCTCTAATGCAGCGGATCTGCGCCAGAACACGGGACAGCATTTCCGGATTTGCTGTGGACGAACATGGGACAGCGATCATGGGCGCGAATCTTGATGCGATCCATCGGCTGAGATTCGATCCCACCCATCAGCGTCTTCTTCTTCGTTTTCTTCTTCGTCGAACAGAGCGCGAGAGAGAGGGAAAGCAGCGCCGGCGACGCACGGCGGTGGCTTTGTCGGTGACCAGGCGGGGCTCGCGACGCTGGCGGCGTCGCGACTGTGGCGGGAAGTGACTGCGGCGATGCTAGGCGATGGGCTCTGTTCTGGATTCAAAACAGGGGAGCGACGACAGCGGCTGATCGGCTTCGACGGGGCTTGGATGACGGCGAGGCGACATGGGGCTCTCCGGAGGATGAAGGGGGATGCACGGCGAGGGGAAGGCGACTGTGAAAGGTGATCGGAGAAGCTACTGGGAAGGCGGATTGGGTTTCGAGGTCGAGTAATGGCGATGGAGATTGGGTGGGTTCGGGTGGTGGTTGTGTAGACGAGAGGGAGACGACAGTGATGGTGAGGGAGACGTTGAGTTTGGGTGCAGGCGAGCGGAAGGGGATCGGGAGAGGGTTGGTTGGTGAAAATGAAGGAGAAGGAATCGTGAAGGAGAAGAGAAGGGCGGCTGGGTATTAGGGGGTTTAACAGTATAGGTTAGGGTTAGGGTTAGGGGATTGAGGTTTAAATAGTATAGGGTTTCGGGTTCGTGGGTTTTGGGGTATCCGCTTCGAATACGGCCCAACGGGAGAATTGGTCAAAATTCATCAAAATGGGGATAAAAAGATAAATGAAAAGAAATGGTCAATTCTTCATGAAGAACGACACAAAAATGTACCCAAATGAATTCGACAAAAAGATCAAAAATTGAGTCGAGACAAAAATAACGATTTTATTCAATCTAAAACAAAATATAGGATCTCAATATAGATGAAAGAGTACAATGAGGTGAAATACAGTATAAATGTACAAATACAGGGAAACATGAGTTACAAATCATACCCACCTTACACAAAAATTTCGAACTCGAAATTTGCTTAGGCGGTACATAGGACAGGGTAAAAGCAACTTAGGAAAGGGTAACAATATGGGATCCAAAGAAAAGTCAACTTGGTGGTAACACCAAAATAAGAAGGGAGTGAATAGCAACGATGTCAAAAGGAATGCATGAAAGAGAATAGACGGTAACAAAAGGAAAGAACAACACGAGATAATAAAGTAAAGTAAGAAGTCGGCAGAACTGAAATCAGAGAGGGAAAGGACCGGGAAGAATTAAACCATTAAGGGAATCAACGGATGGGGATGAATACAAGAAACAGAGAGGGAAGCAACGATACAACGGACTAGTCGCAACAAGGGAAACCCGGGACCTGTGGGTTATCGGCCTACCACGCTTTCGCTGTGACACTCTGATGGTGATGCTCCAAGCTCCAGACATGTCGTTGTAGACCACGTGACACCAAGCGACGATCCGAGCAGGAAGAAAGGAATGAGACACCAAGATCAAAGAGAGTATGGGTTCAGGATAGATATAAACAATGATGCAAAAGAATATAAAATTGAGCTTCAATTCAAATAATCAAAATATATAGTATACATCAAAACTAATGACTTTAACAGGAATAATAACAGTAACAATATCCATGATAATAATATCAATAGTAATAGAAAATAATAATGACAATAAAACTAATAATAACAATGGTAACAACAAAATTAGTAATAATAGTAACAAAATAATAATAATAACAATAATAATAACAGAAATAAAAATCATCATAATCATACGGGTAATAATAATATGAAGAAATAAAAATATCAACAATACTAATCATAACGATAATACATACATGACCAAATAGAATTCAACACATTCATGAAAGTAATGCAATAATAATGATAATGATAGCATTAAAAATAATATCAATAATGATAATAAATAATATGAAAATAGCAATAATAACAATAATATCAATAACTAGCAGTAATAATAATAAAAATAATAACAGTAATAAAGGTGATTAAAACGATAATAATAACATCAATTGAAATGACAGTAATATTAATAATACCAATAATAACGAAAATATTCTTTTACCATCAGTTTATTTATATAAGTAACGAGTCTTGAAATATCAATTAGTAATAGGTAGAAAATCTTGTATCCTTAACATCAAGTTGCATGTTTGCCTTCACGACATCAGGTTGCAGGTTGCCGTCCGGATATTCGGCTGCACATTTTGCCTCGCCGATAACCAGTTGCAATTTGCCTCCATTGACATCGAGTTGCATATTTGCCATCTCGATATTAGGTTGTACCAAATTGGTGAAATGTATATAAAATTGAGCATGATCAGGCTCAAAACAAATTAATAATAATAATAATAGTAACGATAAAGGTAATAGTATCAATAACATTAATAATAATAAAATATCGATACCAATAACAATAAGACTATCAATAGTAGTAACAATAATAATAATAGTAGTAATAACATAATTATATAACAAAATAAGAATTTCTCTTATCAAAATACTTCAGTGGAAATATATAGTCGATCAAGAATGAAATGTGAAGTTAAAACACACCATTGTTCGAAATAACAAAATCTTTGTTGAGAAACATTTTTTTTTATATAAAAGATCGAAAATAAATATAACAATCAAAAATTGCAATATAGAAAACATTCGAGAAAAATAATTATAAGGAGAAAATTAGGTAGGTGAAAATGAAGCTACACCCAATAAGTAGTTAAAGAAGAGGATGACTAGAAGAGACAAAAGAAAATTAAGGAATTGAATACGAAGGAAGAAGGACGATGGCAAAATCGGAATGAAGAGAATATAGCAGAGGAGGAATAACCAACATGACACTCAATATGAATCAACAAATGATAATGAATGCAAAGCAGGAAAAACAATGAACGACACACGAGTTGAAATAAGAAGGAATTAACGGAGCAAACAGAAAATAAGAGATCGCTTGCACCGAAATCAAAAGAATATGGATACGGAAAGAATAAATTGTACCCAATAAGAAATTAACAAATCAGGACGAATGCAAGAGATGTAAAGAAGCAATGAATCAAAGAATTGAATATGAAGGGATCAAAATGGATGGGATAAGACTTGTGTCCAGATCGAGTTGACTATTAAATTATTCATGTGGTTGCATGGCCTGTTTAATGTTGAGTTAATCCTGACTGAGTCAAGCCTATCTAATGTATTAGTCAAACTAACACATTAGCCAAACCTACCTCTGATACCACTAAAAACCTTGTCACGCACCTGCTTCCCAAAAATATGGAATACGAGCACATGACGAAGCCCAGCGAATGATTTTTACATCATCCATAAGCTGTAGGATCGACTCAGCATCATAACAAGAACGTAACCAGATTTATATATGACCAACCATGCATGAATAATTTATTAAGCAACAAGAAAACAATTTAAACAAATAATAATATTCAAATAGTTCCCATGTCTGGATCAAGTGTAAACTCGGAAACAAGTCTTATACAGCAGAAGAAGTAATACCTTAAGGAAAACAATTATTTAAACAAGTCCTTGCTCCAAGCAAAACCTGAAATGTCTGCTTGCTAATTCCAGCAGGTAGCTTGTCCCAAAGTCTGCTTAATAAATATAAAGGAAAAAAAACCGGGAAAAACAAGAGAAAATGCCCTTAGTGCAAGCTAAGGTCACAAATAGTGAAAACAAGTACAAGTAAGGGGAACAAGAATTGGTATCCAAAATGTAACAGAGTTATAAGAAGTAGTGGACAAATTCAAGAACTAGCTAGCAAGAGGGAACATCTTAAATACTAGGTTGGATAACAACTGCTAGTGGTGAAACACATATCAGGTGCATCTATAGGGTTATTTAATATCAAGTGCCAAATCTCAAGTCTAGTGTCATGTGTTATTTAAATATCAGGTCTCAAATATCAATTTGTCAAGTTCAAGTATCAAGTTGTCTAGTTCAAGTTATCAAGTTCAAGTCTAGTTCAAGTTATCAAGTTCAAGTCTTGTAGTGATTACTAGCTAGGTAGCACGACATGCATCCATACTTTTACTACATGGTTGCTACAGTCAAATCAGTTACGTTTAGACCTAGTAATGGATTTTATAGGGCGGCGTACTCAGGTATCAAGTATCAAGCAAGCCATGGTTCATGAATCAGAAATAAATAACAAGTTCACGAAGCAAGTTCGCAAATCCACAAGCAAGTTCAAGAACCGCACAATGGGTTCATGAATCAAACAAGTTCATGAGCCAAGTAACTGACTCCATGAATCGAACAAGATACAACAAGTTCATGAACCAAGTATTTGGAAAACACGGGCCCCCTTCTGAGTACACTTACCTATATTGTCCACTCTATAGTCTTTCCCAAAACCGCGACTTGTTACTTTTATTAACTCTTGTCAAGCAAGCATACATATGTAAAATGTTGTGATTTAATTCTAGGAAAAATTGAAGATGTCCTATATGGTGTCCAGCAGCTACATATAAAGTTTCGTGTCAAACGTTCGCTGTTTACACGGCTAAATTAATTTGCAAAGAAAATGTATACAGCAGTTTTGCAAAACTTCGTCTACTGACATAGCTGCAGTATAACTGCCATAACTCCTAGACCGTAACTCCGAATTCAAAACTTTCGGAAGCTATCGATATCTACACATCCAGACCTACAATTTCTATTCAGGGCTCGGGCCCAGATTCTAAGGTTAAATAGGTCGAAACAGCAAAACAATATTCGGACAGCAACACGTAGAAATAAATTACTAGTATAGATTCCATGGGAAAATGTCATTTGGCGTCTAAGTCATTATGTGGCATAAATACATGATAATGGAGGTCAAAACAGTAGCTAATAAATGTTTTTCAAGTCATAATGGTCGCAAGTTCGTCAAAATACTAAATATATATGTGTCTACAAATTTAGGGCTCCTTAATTCATATGTCCATGTGTTTCATGTGTTCAAGGGGGTAAGAGAGTCCAATAATTATAAATTAAATACAAGGAAATTTTGTGACTCTTAGAATTGTCAATTTGGAGGTTCAATATTGATCTACAACGAATTTCAAGGAGGAGTCACAATCTAACTATTTGTAGTATTTCAAGGGTGTTTGTACTAGAACAATAAAATGTACAAGGATACTTGCCTTAGTTGACGACGATTAGATCCACTTGTTGTAGAAAAAGGGATCGAGAATTCCCGGGCGAAATCCTCAAAAAGCGCGTGCGAAGATTGACCAAAGAGTGAATTTTCCCCACACACGATCAGCCAAAACAGCAAACGGCGAGAGTGGATCTGGCGCGCCAAAACACGGAACAACGATTCCAGCGAATCAGATCGCTCTAATGCAGCGGATCTGTGCCAGAACACGGGACAGCGTTTTCGGATTTGCTGTGGGCGAACATGGGACAGCGATCATGGGCGCGAATCTTGATGCGATCCATCGGCTGAGATTCGATCCCGCCCATTAGCGTCTTCTTCCTTCGTTTTCTTCTTCGTCGAACAGAGCGCGAGAGAGAGGGAAAGCAGTGCCGGCGACGCACGGCGGTGGCTTTGTCGGTGACTAGGCAGGGGCTCGCGACGCTAGCGGCGTCGCGACTGTGGCGGGAAGTGACTGCGGCGATGCTGGCAATGGGCTCTGTTCTAGTTTCAAAACAGGGGAGCGACGACAGCGGCTGATCGGCTTCGACAGGGCTTGGATGACGACGAGGTGATGTGGGGCTCTCCGGAGGATGAAGTGGGATGCACGGCGAGGGGATGGCGACTGTGAAAGGTGATCGGAGAAGCTACTGGGAAGGCGGATTGGGTTTCGAGGTCGAGTAATGGCGATGGAGATTGGGTGGGTTCGGGTGGTGGTTGTGTAGACGAGAGGGAGACGACAGTGATGGTGAGGGAGACATTGAGTTTGGGTGCAGGCGAGCGGAAAGGGATCGGGAGTGGGTTGGTTGGCGAAAATGAAGGAGAAGGAATCGTGAAGGAGAAGAGAAGGGCAGGCTGGGTATTAGGGGGTTTAACAGTATATGTTAGGGTTAGTGTTAGGGGATTGAGGTTTAAATAGTATAGGGTTTTGGGTTCGTGGGTTTTGGGGTATCCGCTTCGAATACGGCCCAACGGGAGAATTGGTCAAAATTCATTAAAATGGGGATAAAAAGATAAATGAAAAGAAATGGTCAATTCTTCATGAAGAACGACACAAAAATGCACCCAAATGAATTCGAAAAAAAGATCAAAAATTGAGTCGAGACAAAAATAACGATTTTATTCAATCTAAAACAAAATATAGGATCTCAATATAGATGAAAGAGTACAATGAGGTGAAATACAGTATAAAAGTACAAATACGGGGAAACATGAGTTACAGTTCAGGAATTAACAATCAAGATACAGATCCCATGCTCCCAACTCGTCATGGAAAAACACCGTCCGTATCCCTTTGACAGGGAAATACATCCCAATAACACCACCTAGTGTCAGCCTATAGGAGAGGTTGGACTATAGGGTATCACCCCTAACACCAACTCTCACCCTTCGGCAATTTATAGATAAAAATGGTTAACTATTACTACCCTAATAATGTCACTAACTCTAACCAAACAAGCGAGACATGCCACTATGCTTCCAACTCGTCATGAAAAAGTACCGTACGTGTCCCTTTTCTAACCAAACAAGTGAGACATGCCACTGTGCTTCAACCTCGTCATGAAAAAGCACCATACGTGTCCCTCTTCTAGAGAGTGCAACAATTTGTTGGCACAATTAATCAAGTCTTAACCTAGACATCACAAGATCTCCTCGGATCCACTCACAGCCTACCTATTCAAGACAATACCTACATACGAGCTCAATGAGCTTCATATGAGATAACAACATACATATGAGTCAAATAAGCTACGTATGAGACTAGTGACTTTCCTAATCATTATTACCCATACATTGAAGTTGAAGCATGTTCACATTATATGGTCCAATTTCAATTAGAACCACATACAACTAGAACTCTTGGGTTCTTTTTCCCAAATTTGGACTAGGACAACATGCGACTAGGTTAATGGGTTCTTTCTCAAGGTTGAGCTAGAACCACCTAGAACCTAAATGCATGAGTTCCTCACCAATTTGAGCTAGAACCCTCATGGAACTAGTTTCATGGGTTTCTTCTTAAAAATCGAACTAGAACAAATATGGAACATGGGTTCATTTCAATAGTTCAATTGGATTAGCATGCAAACTAAACTCATGGGTTCCATTTAGAATTTAATAAAAACCACTACAACATATAACTTAAACATGTATGGATTCTTTTGAATCTAAAACAACCATACAAACTCAAGCATGGATTCTTTTAAATCTAGAATAACTACACAGCTCAAGCATGGGTTCTTTACTACACATCTCAAGCATGGGTTTTTTACTACAACAACTCAAGCATGGGTTTCTTACTACAACAACTCAAGCATGGGTTTCTTTCTACAACAACTCAAGCATGGGTTTCTTACTACAACAACTCAAGCATGAGTTTCTTACTAAAACAACTCAAGTATGGGTTTCTTACTACAACTCAAGCATGGGTTCTTTACTACAACTCAAGCATTGGTTCTTTACTACAACTAGCATGATGGGTTTCTTTACTACAACTCAAGCATGGGTTTCTTACTACAACAACTCAAACATGGGTTTCTTACTAAAACAACTCAAGTATGGGTTTATTACTACAACAACTCAAGTATGGGTTTCTTTACTACAACTCAAGCATGGGTTCTTTACTACAACTCAAGCATGGGTTTCTTACTACAACAACTCAAGCATGGGTTTCTTACTAAAACAACTCAAGCATGGGTTTCTTTACTATAACTCAAGCATGGGTTTCTTACTAAAACACCTCAAGCATGGGTTTCTTACTACAACCACTCAAGCATGGGTTTCTTTACTACAACTTAAGCCTGGGTTCTTTACTAGCTATTACAAAGACTACTTATCTTATGAATTACATGCCTTAAAATATTACAAGAATCTATCTTTATTGAATTTACAAATCCTATATATTACAAATCCTACTTCTCTCCAACCTACAAGTTCCTACATACGACAAGATCAACTTTTTTTGAACTAGGGTTAGTAAAGATTGATTTTTTTTAACAAAGTAGAGAGCAACATATAACAAAAAGACTTATCTTTCAAAATCTAGATGAGTTCTATAACCCCAAAGTGGGTGTGTAAACAATCTCACTTACTAATCTTTATGTGCACATAGTTATAGTCCAATTTATAGTTTTGTATTCAACATAGTAACCATAATAACAACAATAATCATACAAGGTTAAAGATTCCATCTTTATGGGTTCTTTAGTGAGTTGTTCCTTTCAACCTTTTCATGTGATCTTCTTAGACTCACACTACTCATATGCCCAAACCATTTAGTCCAAGTTATTAGCTTTGCAAAAATAACCACAACAAAGTCAAAGATTCAACCTTTATTTTGTTTATTTAAGTTCTACCATCCATCTTTTTCATGGGGTCATTTTGATCCCTACAACCATGTTTATGCTTAGGGTTTAGTCCAAGTTATTTAGAAACATACATACAACAAACACCCATCATAAAGATGAGTTCTTTTTATACTAAAACAATAAGACATCATAAGATGGGTTCTTTCTCACACACAACCAAAATAAAGAGAGAAACAAACCATAAAAAGAGAACAAAAAAAACACACAAGAGAAGTAGAGAATCCCCACCTTGATTCTTTGTAGGAAGGACTAGCTAGCAACCTTCTTCTTCCTCCTTAGCTCCTTTAGAAAATCTCTTGGAAAACCCCCAAATGAAGAACACTTAAGGGTTTCTTCTCTTTCTTTTCCTCTCTATTTTTTTCCTTATAAATGAGACAAAGGGTGAAGGGGAGGTGTATTTATAGGATGAAAGAGAGAGTGGAGAGTGCAAAAATACACCAAGGTTTTGCAAAAAACCCCTTGGATTCAATAGTGGTCGGCCAAAAATGGTAATGAGGTGGAGGGTGAGGTGGAGGGGTAAGGTGGAGAAGAGGGTTCTAGTAGAAAACACCTATTAATACTCTTATGTATTTTAATTAATCCTAAACCCTGGGTTTAACCCTCCAAACAAATCCTAGCCATCCAATTTTGATTAATCATGAAAAAATAAGATATTTTTTGTCCAAAACACATACTACATGATTTGTACAAACGTACAAAATCGGTACAATACTCATACGTATGTATTAATATATATACCGATAATTTTCGTTTGTTAAACAGCACAATCCGTATAAAAATAAATTAATTCCAAAAATAATAATAAAATAAATTTTATTATCGGCTCGGAAGATTTCAGTACCAATTTGATACAATACAGATGTATACAGACTGGTATATATATACAGATAATGTCTATTAACAAAACCGGGTAATATCCACCAAAAATATTTCAATTCTCAAAATAAAAATAAAATAATTATAAAATAATAATTTTAAATATCTACCCAGGATTTTCCAGATATTTTTCTCAAAAATGCATTTTACAGAATTTTGTATAAGTGCACAAAACCGATACAGCACATATATATACTTACTAGTATATTCACAGGTAAGTTTTCATTTAGTAAAACCAAGAAATTTTCATTAAAGTATTTTAATTAAAAAATAATTATTATTATACAAATATAATATCTGATCGGGATATTACAGTGACACTAGATGTGACTACAGGCACGAATCCCATCCTCCGAACCGAGTCGATGGATTTCAATGTGGTCAATGTCAAGGTAGCCTACAATGCCATCTTTGGCCGACCCAGGCTCTGTTCGTTCCAGGCCGTCCCCTCGGCCTACCACCTGAAGCTGAAGTTCCCAACCGACCTCGGGGTCGGGGTCGTCCGAGGCAATCAGGAGTCGGCATGTTCGTGTTACATGACTGCGGTCGGGGGCGGAGTATTTCTCCTCGACGCGATTGAACTCCCGCCTGAAAGGAGCCAGCCTGAGTCTGAACCCGTGGACGAGTTGGAGGAGGTCTCATTTGAAGCAGGAGACAAGTACAGGTGGTTCCGTGTGAGTCGCACCCTCTCCGTCGACCTGAAGTCGGGTCTGATTGATTGCGTCCGACGCAATATCGACCTCTTCACGTGGACACCGTCCAACATGCCCCATTTCCGAAGATTTAATCATGCACCGGCTAAGCATCGCCCCATGCTCCAAACCGGTCCAGCAGAAGCACCGTAAGTTCGCCCCAGAAAGGCAACAGGCAGTGAGAGTGGAGGTGGATAAACTGTTGTCCGCCCGGTTCATTCAAGAAGTCAGCTACCCCGAGTGGCTGGCTAATGTCGTAATGGTGAAGAAGACTAGCAGTCCTGGAGGATCTGCATTGACTTCACCGACCTAAACAAGGCATGCTCCAAGGACCCATTTGCCCTCCCCAGCATCGACGCTCTGATCGACGCAACGTCAGGGTTACGAGCTCCTGACCTTCATGGAAGTCTTTTCAGGCTATAATCAGATTCGGATGTTTCCTCCGGACATTGCCAAAATGTCCTTCATTACCGACCAGGGCCTCTACTGCTACCGGGCCATGCCCTTCGTGTTCAAGAACGCCGAAGCCACCTACCAGAGGCTTGTCAACCGAGTCTTTAAAAATCAGATCGGTCGGAACATGGAGGTATACGTCGATGACATGCTTGTCAAAAGCCAACGAGGGCAGGATCATGTTGCTGACCTCGAGGAAGCTTTCGGCGTCCTCCGGTCTCACAACATAAGACTCAATCCCGCCAAATGCGCCTTCAGCATCTCCTACGGAAAATTTTTGGGGTTCGTCGTTAGCCAGTGCGGCATTGAAGCCAATACGGAGAAGATCCAGGCCATAATCGACATGGCCCCTCCCCGAAATGTCAAGGAGGTTCAGCGGCTCACGGGAAGACTGGCGGCAATCGCCCTGCTTCCTCTCCAAATCAAGGGAGAAGTCCTTCCCATTCTTCAAGGCCCTGCGAGGGACGAAATGATTCGAATGGGGCGATCCGCAGCAACAGGCGTTCGACCAATTGAAGTCCTACCTTGCCAACCCCTCGCTCCTAAGCAAACCTAAACCAAGCGAACCCCTCTTCCTATACCTCTCTGCCTTGGAAAGCGCGCTCTGTGCCGTGCTTGTTTGAGAAGAAGACGGTGTTCAGAAGCCCCTATACTATGTGAGCAAGGTCCTACTCTCAGCCGAGACCAGATATGCAAAGATAGAGAGATGGCGTACGCACTGGTAACGGCCGCGCGAAAGCTCTGTCCCTACTTCCAGGCCTACTCCATTCAGGTCCTCACGGACCAGCCCCTGAAGACCGTCCTCCACAAACCTGAGAGCTCCGACCAACTGGTCAAGTGGCGACATCAGCTACCAGCCAAGGACGGCCATCAAGGGGTAGGCACTCGCCGAATTCATTACGGAATGCACTATTTCCGAACAATCCGACATCCCGAAAACTGACCCGGTGTGGGAGGTTTATGTCGACGGCTCATCTTGCGAGGGAAGGAGTGGCGCAGGCGTCATTCTGAAGGGTCTCGACAATTTTGTCCATCCAATATTCTCTCCGTCTAAATTTCCCAGCTTCAAACAATGAAGCGGAATATGAAGCTATGATCGCGGGGCTCACCCCCGACAAGGCTGGATCCAGACGCATCAAGGCCTTCAGTGACTCCCACCTCATGGTCAACTAGATCACCAGGGAGTACGAAGCTCGCGACGTTCGGATGATACGATACTTGGCGATGGTCCATCAACTCTTATCATCTTTCGAGTACCACTCGGTAAAACGAATCCCCAGGGAACAGAATCCCCAGGCAGATTCATTATCAAAGCTCGCCTCATAATCCTTCGAGGGGCTCGACCGCACCGTCCTGATCGAGGTCCTCCTCAAGCCCAACATCGACCTCCCTAAAGCTTCCTGCCTCAACACCGATCTCCAACCCGACAATTGGACGACGCCCATTCGAAAGTTCCTCTCCGAGGGCGAACTCCCTCAAGACCGATCCAAGGCAAGAAGGATCAGAGTCCAATCGGAGAGATTCACCCTGATCAGCGGAATGCTCTTCAAGAGCTCGTACACAGTGGCTGACGACAGACCCTACCTCCGTTGCTTAGCCCCTGATGAGGCAAAGTATGCTCTGAAGGAACTGCACGAAGGGATCGGTGAATGCCACATGGGGAGTAGGTCACTAGCTAGAAATGCCCAAAATCATGGGTACTACTGGCCAACCATGTTGCAAGTGTCACACCCCGCTTTCCAAAAATACGGAATACGAGTACGTAACAAAAGCCCAGCGAATGATTTTCATCATCCATAAGCTGTTCAGGAATTCTTTACAACATATCACAAAATAATCAGTGTCGAAAGCCAGAAAAAGTCAACCACATGCACATATGAACCAAATACCAACAAGAATACTTGAAATAAAATATATTAATCTCAAATAGTCATGATTTGAAATACACAAATAATCCCGGGTCACATCGCCCAAATACAAAAATAAATCCAAGTCTCAAAATACAATTATTGTTCAAGCAAACTACAAGAAATAATAATAGCAAGATTCCTGCATCTAGTACATCATGTCACCAATCCCGTCTAAAACCTGTCCTCCAAAATCTGCAATTCAACGAATGCAGGAAATAGAAAAAGAGAAAATACAAGTACCCGTCAATTGCAAGTCGTTGGTCACAAATAGAGTAGGATACAAGCACATGGAATGGGGAAAACTAACTAGCACATGGTATAGGTATGATGTCAACCTAGACAAACTAGCATGGTAAAAGTGTCAAGTGTACACGGCATAAATCAAGTGTCAAGCAAACAAGTATCCTATAACATGCATCAAGTGTCAAGTGTCGTGTAATCAGGTATCAAGTATCATGTTTCCAGTCTTATGTAATCAAGTCTCATGTATCATGTAGTCAAGTATCAAGCAAACATGTATCATGTCAAGTATCTTATTCAAGTATCTTATTCAAGTCTTGTGTGATTACTATCTAGGTAGCACGATATGCAACCCACCCTACATGGTTGCTACAACACAACAGTTTTGCTTTAGATTTCGTAGTGGAGAATAGAGGGCAGTATACTCGGAGACAAGTAATCAAAATCATATACCAAATTCCAAATAATTCAAATCATATACCAAATTCCAAATTAACCAAATCATATACCGAATTCTAAATTAACCAAATCATATACCAAATTTCAAATGTGGGAAACATGGCCCCCTTCCGAGTACACGTTTCTGAATTATCCACTACTCGATCTGTCCCTTAAACCTCGGCTTGGTAAACTTTATTATGGTTATCCAACAGACATGAATGCACACGAAATAGTGTCAAATAAACACGATATAATCAGGTTCAGGTTCAGGGTATCAAATCAGCATGCATGGATAATATACATTCACATATACGAGCAAAGTAGACTAGGTTCATAATCAGGACAGCAAGACCAAATAGTACTAAAACAGTGATTCCAAGAGCTACAGGCATGCAAACCAAGATCCGTCGATGGGTCTGAAAACTAGACATCTACACAAATCCAACGAGTATAATTAAGTCACATACTAGTTCACAACATCTCAACTCAAAACTGATTTGAATACAGAATTTAGGTTCAGCCAGAAAACAGGGGAACAACTTTAAAAGCATGAAAACAGTATGAAAACACATCAAATAATTCCACGAAAAATCTGGGGTATTTCCCTATAGGTATAGACTCAAAATAACAAGTTTCATAATATTTCAATAAGTATAGATCAGCCATAAAAAAAAAGAAGCAACACGAAAACATAGTTTGACGAATCTGGAATTCTCAACATTGTTGTACGAAAACTAGGATATCTCGCAATCAGTGAATCGAAATCCAATTCTGGAAAAACGAAATGAAAATAGATAGATTTTACTAACTTTCATATTTCACAAAGAATTTTCATACAGTATAAGGAATTATAGTGAAAACAGAATTCTTTACTGAGCAGCGCGCAAATTACAGCATAAGTAGATTTTAGAAAAGAACATGAAACACCACACAA